>OX439483.1:419878362-420478362 GCA_949320155.1 Melangyna quadrimaculata
AACGTCTTGTGATATTGCCTTTTGAACTGGGTTCTCATGCATCTTCTTTGTACATGATAGTACCAGCTAAGTTGGTCATGCTGTATTTTGACCAAGTATTATTTTACTCTCATACTTCTTGTATATTGTCCAACGCTGTGAACCGTATGTAAGCGCTGGACGAACAACTGCCGTGTAGAGCTTTCCTTTCAGTTTAGGGGCATTTTTCGATCACAGAAAATGGCAGTGTTTTCCCGCCACTTCATCCACCCTACGCTTACGCGATGTTTGATGTCGTCATCACAAGGTCTTTCGCTATTAATTACAGATTCAAGATATATAAACTTTTGCACTTGGGAAGCAGTGTTCCATTCAAATTTATATCCGGAATACGCCTGTGTGTATCAGAAAATGGACAGCATAGGTATTCGGTCTTTTTCACACTAATGCGGTATCCATTTCCCTCCAGAACATCCACCATACATCAAGTGCTCGTTGCAAGGACACAGGATCTTTACTTATGATGGCTCCATCGTCAGCAAAAAATAACTGATTCACTTTGGGGTCCGTCACCTTATCCTCAAGCAGAAAGTCTAATGCTGATTCTCTTTGGTGATTCCTCCGGGGCATCTTACCTTTGTTTTAACTTGCTCGTACATTTCCATGACCATCCGCACGTAAACTTCAGAACTCTTCGTTGCCTAAGTGCAACCCATATCAGATCTCGTGGTTGTCTGTCGAATGCTTTTTCAACTGAAAAACTGGAAATAAAATAATTTTTGGAGTTTTGTCGATATTTCTACTCTCACATCTATAATTGCGTCTAGCAAAAAATTATCGATTTGGTATGGTTAAGACAAAGGACCTTTTATTTTCTTTTTATTCAATACATACACAAGTGCATAAACAGATTATTTCTTAGGATCATTTAAAATGTTTCGAATAAAGGTGTTTTCTCGTGATAACATTTGTAGTTAGACTGCACAGATTTCGCTCCGTTATATTTAACATCGAAGGTTTTGAATGAACAACAACCACTTGTGTTGGCTACCACCGAGTATTACATTTGGCTTGAATTATTGCAATTTCATGGCTGCCACATCAATCGTCAGATTCCTTTTAGTGGTGCTTAGTCTATAGTTCCAATTTTAATTTATAAATTGTTTTGCCGTCAACTGGATTCGAACCTAGACCAAGCTACCTCCAGAGGCCGTTGCACTACGCATTCGAATAATAAATACACGTACAAATTTTTAGCCAGTGTGATTTCTGACAAAAATTCTATAAAAAGCTAAAAACAACCCCCTGTGATGCGGTTCATCAGAAGTTCTGCAAGTTAAACGAGCATGGAGAAAGTCTTCTATTCATGTGGTATCACATTTGCTTTGTTTTGATATATGAATAATAGTATGTTTTCTATTCTATACAGGGTGTCCCTCAATTCGTCAAGAGTATTTTAGGGTATGATTCTGGGTATATTCTAAGAAAAAAATTATTCTACAGTAAGGGCCTATTTCCAATTTTGATATCATTTATCGGGAATTTAAGAAAAGTCTTACTTTTGGGTACCCTGATCCATGTTACCGGTAATTGCACCGAAAGTACGTATGATAGAAACTTCATTTAGGCTTTTATTTTAGAAGAAATACCAGCCTTTGTAATTGCGTTTAAATAAATTTGATACCTTGTCTCAGTCTTAAGATATCCAGTTTTTAGCCTGTTTCATTTTTCTTGCCCATGCTAATTTTTTGACTAAGCTTTTCGAGCTTAAAGCTAAAAAAACATTTTTTTTTTAATTTTACCTGCCGCTTTTTCCAAATTATCATAAAATCTATGGGTTTTTCGGCGAATTTGTCGCTGAATTTTATTTTTAGTATTGTATTTAGTATTTAGTATTTTAGTATAGTATTGTTGTGTCATTTGACCTAAAGCCCATCAAAATAAACAAAACTTATCAATTGTTACACACATCCAAAAAACTTATTAAAACATCATGTTGATTACACATGTTTTGGAGAAAACTGACCCCAAAGCATGGGCAGGAAAAATGTAACAGGCAAAAAACTGGATATCTTAAGACTGAGACAAGGTATCAAATTTATTTAAACGCAATTACCAAGGCTGGTATTTCTTCTATCATAAGTACTTACGGCGCAATTACCGGTAACATGGATCAGGGTACCCCAAAGTAAGACTTTTCTTAAATTCCCGATAAATGATATCAAAATTGGAGATAGGCCCTAACTGTAGAACAATTTTTTTCTTAGAATATACCCCAGAATCATACCCTAAAATACTCTTGACGAATTAAGGGACACCCTGTATAATGGTTCAAAATATGCAAGCATTTATGCTGACAGCCACATCGACCTTATCTAATAATACTAAATATCATAATAATCTAACAATGCAAGAACACGGAGTTGTGGAATTCATCAGGGAATTTTGACTCGTTTAAATTGCATATACAAACTGGTGTTTTGAAATTATGTTAATTTTGTCTCTGTCAATATTTACAGCTCCAAAATAATTAATTAACTTCTCTTTATAACAAAAACATTCCCAATAAATATTCTTACAATAAAAACAAATACATAGAAAAACAAAACAATGTTGTCTTTGTAATGCAAATTCATTTTAACTCCATCAGCTTATATGTAGGACACATAAAACCATTGTTATTTCTTAATTATAATTAAAAATAATTTAAAATTCTGCTTTACACCTCAATGTGATAAAATCATTGTTCATTAAAATCCTGTTTTGTGAAAGACAATAAAGAACAAAAATTTGAATTTGCACATTAATTCGACGAAAAAGAACAAAAGAAAAACAGAAATGAAATCTCTGTCATTAGATCTAAAATCCATGAGCAGTTTCAGATCAACCCTGATGCCGCCCGCTGCGTCCCCCGTGCCGTCCAGTGTAAAAACATCAAAATGAGGAGTGCTAAGAGGAGTATGTGTAATGTCTTTTGAAATCTTTTTAAAGCATTATTTAGTATGGTAATTCGAAACAATTGCACATCATATGAACGAATGGATGCCGAAATTCCTGCTTGGTTGTTTACCAGAATTTGTGTTAATGGTAGGGCTGGCCATGAGACGAGAAAATTCTCGGTCTCGATCTTGGTCTCGCATGACCAGACCGAGACGAGACGAGACGAGACTGCCTTTTAAGCATCCGAGACGAGACCGAGACGAGACTGTATATTTGGACCGACATTTTCAGAGAGTCTAATAAATTAAAAAATCCAATTTCAGTTAAATATTTATTTTCTTCTGCACATATTCAAACTATAATAGAAAATATTTCGTTCCAATAATCAACAGTTTGTCCGTAAATCGTATTTTTCAGAGACGAGACTTAATTTTACGAGACCGACACGAGATCGAGACGAGACTGAAAATTTTCGATTTTATCGAAACCGAGACGAGACTTACAAAAGTCTCGCAGGGTCTCGTCTCGTGGCCAGCCCTAGTTAATGGTAAATTTCTTTCGCTTGGTTTTAATCTTAATAAAATGCAAATGCTCCTAGTTATGCTGAAATAAAAAATAATGATAATTAGGCAAATCGGTTAGCTTTTGTTTATAATGCGAATCGGTTGAAGCAAAGTAAAGAGCAATTTTTAAATGCTAAAAAACTATCAGTATAGGTTTTTCTTTATTTCTGAATAATTTTTTTTTTCGGAAAAAAAACTTTAAACTTTGAACCCATAAAGGTTAGACCGCACACAACTGCAGCGGAACTACACTTCAGGACGCGGCAAAACATTATCTGTATGAAATTGTATGAGCTATATCGCACTAAGCGGCAACTGCTTCATACAATTTCATACAAATTATTTTGAATCGCAGTTCCGCTGCAGTGCAGTTCCGCCTAGTGCGGTCTAACCTTAAATCAAACAAAAGTGAAGGAGTACAGTATAGGAACTTAATCATGTCATTCTAGATTTGATTTCTTCCAAAAAAATATACTTACATTATTTATTTTTTTTTTTAATTCATTTTTTATTGCAGCTTTCGCCTCAAAGCTGTTGATCTCATGCATGTATTTGTATAGATGGTTGTAACTTATTTCAGTCATTAAAACGACGCACGACGTGAAATAAGGCCCAACGAAATAAAGCCAAAAATTGGCGTCATATATTTTGTTTAAAATGTGGAAATAACACTGAATATTCGATTTGACTTAATTTCCAAATTATAACTTATTCTTATTTGTATCTTATTTTTCTCAAAAACGGCTCCAACGATTTTCTTTAAAAAAATTTCAAATACCTTATTAAAATAGGAAAAGGCAACTTGTAAGTGATTTTTTTTTGTTAAAATAACTTTTTTTTTCGGACCTCTAGTGTTTGGTTTTTGATTTTCTCGAAAACGGTTCTGTTGATATTTTGCATTTGTCTTCTACAGGGTTTTAACATTATTCTTAAGCAATTTTTTTTTTTTGAAAACTCGTCAATTTTTTTTTAAATTTAGTTTAAAGTATTTTTTTTTTTTGTATTATTTTCTAAAATAAAAAATAAATAAATCGGGTGGCACAACGGCTCATGAAGAACCAGGGCCTAGTGACTTACAACTCACAACCATTCCCGTGTGCGCCTGTCGACAGGAATGGAAGGGACCTACAATTTTATGCCGAATCCGAACGGCTAGACGAGAAGCACTTATTCGTGACAAGTGATACTCTTGGAGGGCTTGTCAATTCCTCGCAAGAGGCAGTAGCCCTGAAAAAAACTTTTTAGTTTTTAGGTGGACGAGGCTGGGAAGCGAACCCAGACCTCCAGCGCTACGGGCTATTACTCGCATAAAAATAGGTATTTGAAAAATTGAAAAAATCATGTTTATAAATTTAAAAATAACGGTACCTTCCACATACGAATATTCAAAAACCGTTAAGAAAAAACTTATTTTTTTTTCGTAAACAGCTCTATGAATTTTGATGAAAAGATGTGTGTGATATTTGATCGACACACTATAATTTTGAAATGAAAAATATTTTGTTTGTGTTTTTATTAGCAGTACTCTTTATATTTTTGACTCTATCATAAATTTTTTAAAAATTAAATTTCTATGTGTGTATAAATAGTTACTTTAAATTCGGTTTTCAATTTTTTTTTTTAATTTTATATATACGATCTAAAATTTGTTTTTTCATAAATTCATATCTTTTTGGTTAAGCTTCAACTAAGGTAAGCAATTTAAGAAATTTAAGCAATTCAAAAAAATTATTTCATGGTATTAAACGTTTTTCAATATCCATGGTTGAGATCGAAATTCTGAATGGTCAAAATTGTGTTTTCAAAATTTTGCATTTCAAAATACTGTTTTTCAAAATTCTGGTTACACAAAATTCTGTATGAATAAAATTCTGTATTTCAAAATTCTGTTTTTAAAATTCTGTATTTAAAAAAAAATCGTTTTGATATAAAAACTTTTTTTTTTAATACAGAAAGAGCTGTGGTTTTCTTGCTGTCATAAGATGAGTCAATACAACGCTTCTTTGTGAATAGTTAATTTGAAGATTAGAATGTTTTGAAACCAGGCTACCTGGGTAAACAAAAAATTATTAGCCTACAGTGAAGACATCTTATACAAAATTCTATGGGATGTATAAAAAGTTCATACAAACATTTTTGAAAAATGTTTTTTTTTTTATAAAATTTAAAATAACACTTTTTTTTTCAGTGTTCTTAGTAAGGAGTTTTTAAAAATTAATTTTTATACTCCAAATTTTGAAGAAAAAAAATTTAAAACTAATGTTTTTGCAAAATTTTTGTGGTCATGTACTATTTATTACTTGCGATATACGTAGTATAGGGCAAGTTAAGGATTCGTACAAGAAATCGAAAAATAATTTTCCCTAACATTACGATGACAGAGAACGCGAAAAAGTGGGTCTCGCAATTCTGACTGTCAGTCCGTATGACCGTATGCCTGTCCGTCTGTCTGTCTGTACCTCGACCTGCAACCTAAACCACTGAAGCGATTTTCTTCAAACTTTGGACTTGAGGTTATTTGGGGATTCTCTAGAGGGAAAATTGAAATTTTTTTTTTGGCTCAAAAAAAAAACACGGTACCTGTCATACAACCAATATAGAAAAATTGATTTATTTCAAAAACGACTCTAACGATTTTGAAAAAAAAAAATAAATATAAGGTATTCACTATTATTATTATAATAAATATTTTAGTAAAAAAAATTATTTATGACGTTTATTAACGGTACCTGTCATTGAATCGACTTTTTGGTTTTCAAATTTCTCGTTAACGGCTACACCGCTGTAAACCAAATTTTTGCTATAAGAGGTCCTATTTTAACAATTTGGCATAAACAATTTTCAAAAAAAAAAACAATTTTTGGATTTTTAAAAAAATATTTAAAAAAATATCGAAATTTTTTGTAAACGGGTAAATGATTTTTTTTTTAATTTGCGGGAAATTTTTTTTTTTTTATTCAAAATTGTTCGAAATTTGACCATTTTTGAAATCGTAATATCTTGCAACTGATGCGTTATAAGCTTAAAAGTGTGATAATGTTTCGCCTAGGGAATATTAAAATCTGCAAAATAGATATAAAATATATTTCGAAAAATTCGTCATTTAATAGTAAAGAGCCAAAATCCGGTATTTTCGACTTTTGGTGTTTTTTTTTTAAATAATGATATCATAAAAATTATGGCTTCTAGAAAAAACCTGTTAATGCATGCTTATAAATATAATATAGCGTATACATTTTGTGAATATAATTTTTTGTATACAAAACTCGGTTTTTTGACAGTTGACACTTTTGAAGTTGCAGTATCTAGCGACTGGGAAAAAAGTGTTATTTTTTTTTTTTTTTTTTTTTAAATATTATGATATTTAAACTGAGCATAAGATTTTTTTCGACAACTTTTGCTTTTAAGAGTAAAAATTAAAAAAAAAAAACTGAAATTTTAACTTTTTTCCAAACTTTAAAAAAATAATAATGTTTTCTTGTAGGGATTCACATAATGTACAAACTTTGTATCCAGATGTTTTCCAAAATTTGAACTGTTTAGGAGTTATACGTGAAAAACGACCGTTTCGACATTTTATGCCGATATCTTCTTAACGGTGCGTGGGTCGTAAAAAAATTGTTAAAACTGTTTTTTTGGGCATATGACATAAATAATCTACAAGTTTGGCATGAAACACTTTTCGATATCATTTACCGTTTTCGAGTTTTATGCGAAAAACTGATATTTTCAACATTTAACCTTGGATAACTATTGACGCGCACTCGATGTAGATAGACTTTCGCGACAGTATTTCTTATGCCAAAATAAAGACAGTTGCATTTAAAAACCTTCACTTGGATTTTTTTGACAGAAAAAGTACAACTTGCCTGGGCTAAATACTAAAAGTTGGCATACCAAATTTCATTTTTTATATATAAAAAAATTATTTTTAAGAAAACTGCTATAACGATTTTAGAATTTTTTTTTTTAAAAATTTTATCAAACAAATCAGATGACATACATTTTTTCGAGCTCTATTTGTTTCAGCTATTAAAATAACAAAGTAAAACTGGACAAAACGGTCTACATAACCAATAACAACGACACATATCTCGTTGAAAAGGTATTTTTACATACATGAATACTTGCGGGAGCTCATTCCAAATCACTGTTTGAAAAAAGTTATTCGATAATTAAGATCGTGATGTGGTGAATTTTAGTATAGATAATTTTTATAGCATAGATAGGCAAAGTCTTTTATTTCATACTAAAATGTAGCTGATCACAATCTTAATTATCGAATAATTTTTTCACACAGCGATTTGAAATGTGCTGTCCATATTACATGAAATACCTTTCCAACAACGTACGTCGCGTCCTTATTGGTTGGACCAGCACAAATTTTTCTATACTACATAGCTACCTACCAAAAAAATGTATTTTCTATACTAAAATTGGGATTGGGTACGGTATATCGACTTTCAAATTAACGACTCCATAAGATCGTCTTTCAAAATCCTGACAGAAAAAATGTCGAATGGTTAAAAGACCGACTGAACAAAATACCAACAAAGACTAGACCGATTTTTTAAAATGCGATTTTCAAAATGACGACTTTCAAAATATCGACTGTATTCAACATTTTAATAATCGAGATTTCAACAGTCAAGATTTCGACAGTCGGCATTTTGTTAATCGACATTTTGTTAGTCGACATTTGATCATAAACCATAATCTGATCCAAATGTCGGCTGTCGACAAGTAAAATCTCCCACTGGCTGGTTTCGCATCGTCTTCAATCAGCAGTCGATCATATAAAAGTCGATATTTTAAAAGTCGGCGTTTCATACAATTTTGTTGAGAAAAAATATCGACAAGGCGATATTTTGCTCGACTTTTTTTTAACGCAGTTGACATTTTGTCAAGTCGAGATTTCATAATGTCAACATTTTTTTAGTCGACATTTTGACCAGTCGACCTTTGTTTTGTCGATCATTCGTACCATACCCCTAAAATTCACCACATCGCAACCTTAATTAGCGAATAACTTTTTTAACCAAATCTCAATCTTTTATTGAAATTCCAATCATGTTCTCTAGTGCTTAAAGCTTATCAGAAAAACTTAAATGTTCACTTTTGCCTTACCACACGTTTCATATTTTCCTTTCATTAATAAAATTTTTCGTTTTTGGTTTTCATTAATTTCAACCTTGAAATTGTTCACTTACTGAGCCCAACAAAAATCTAAAATTAGCAAACTATTCAAAATCTCGACCTTTTCATCCTAAATTTAAAAATCCTGAGCAACAACTTTCTATAATAAATAATTATCCAATAAAGCCTTATTATTATTTATTCACATTTAAAAGATCAAACATACCTATGGTCCTATAAAAATAATAACACATCATCCAAAGAGTATATTTCTAGATCCTTCAATCTGTGTGTATGAAATAAAACTTAACTACCGTTATTAAGCCCCATTAAGTCTGTCAAACGAACCTCTTTTGTTTTTTGTGCTTCCTCTTGCATTCAAACGAAATTGCATACCTTTCCTATGATGTTCATTAAATTCGTTAGAAAAAATTACTGGATTTTTTCTCTTATATTAGTTCTGTTTCCGTTTTTTTTGCTTTTTTATTTAAATTGAAAGGAAAATGATTCGTCATACCAAAGGACGACGAGAGAAAAAAAGAGAATAACCGTAATTCATTTGTTGCAGCAGCGACTTGACTGTCCTGTCATTACAGCCACACAGAAACACAGCTACACAATTATGTGTGTGGCAGATGTGAGACATTTGAATGCATGCATGAAACCGGAAATGGTATTTGGCACGAATGCCTTTGTTCAACTTGATTTCGTCAATATCCAAAGTCAAATGATAGCGAATTGAATTTTTTTTTTTTTTTTTTTTGTTCATTGAGTTAAAGGACTGTGAGATAAAAATTCGCCACATGAATTTTTGTCCAGCTTTCAAGTTGATTAGAATATCTTTGTTCTCATTTTTTATTATCACAATTTTCATGATTACAAAAGAACCCATACTACATTTTAATTAAAATTAGAATTATTATTAAAGAAAAAACAATCTAGTTTTCGACGAGGCACTGGAGAGTTTCACATAGATTCTGGCAAGGGCTAGTAAGGGTTAGTAAAGGCTAGAACAAGGGCCTTGGCGATTATGGAGCCTTTTGCCTCATGTGGGACTTGATTTCACGAAATTCTGCTTGTCAGTCCAATGCGCTACCCACTGGGCTAACTCGCTATACAAAAATTCAATGCCGAAAGTGAATAAGTTTCATCCCATATTGCATAACAAATAATTACAGAATAGAACAGGATATTATGTACTTTCTTTATAGGTAGAACAACTTAGAACGGGGTTTTATAGATGTCTTACACCCATACTGTGGCGGATCCAGGGGGGGGTGGCTATAGGGGCTAAAGCCCCCACCTCCACAGCCGATTGCTAAAATAATTTGAAATTTAGAAAGCAATACATTACAACGTGTTAAGTTTTATGTCTAAAATAGTGTTAAGATGAGAATTTTGATGAACAAAATAACGTGGTTGGGGCTGAACAATTTACATGTTCTGCAACGTCTTTTCTAAGCCCAAAGTGAATTGAAAAAAAAAAACAATTGGGGGCTATGAAAAATGGACATGTTTCATGCAACGACAATTTCCCCTTAAAACAAAACCCAGAAAATTGAAAAAAAAAAAAAAAACAATTTGGGACTAATATGGTCTAAAAATATTGGATAAAAAACGTAGTCAGGGTTAAACAACTAACTCCCTAAAAACTAACCTTATTCCAGAGAGCTTTTGGGGCATAGGTCTAAGGATTTTCAAAGTCCGAAGTTGGAACTAAAGCTTGAAGATATAATTTAAAAAAAAAACGTGGTCGGGGCTTAACATTTACATGTCAAAAGCAACAACTGTTTGCCTACATTAAAAACTTAGCTAATTTAACGAAGGAAACGCAATTGAGGCTAATTGAGAACACGAGGGTGTAAAGCTTAGTGTAAATGTTTAATACAACAGGAATTGTTTATTATGGCCTTGGCTGGGTTAAGGTTATATTGGGGCTTAGTTTTTAAAATTTCAAAGGTCCAATGCAATACATACAAAACATTTTTGGACTAAGCAATTCAATACAAATTCTCTATTCGAGGAGCCAAATTCCAAAAGCGTGAGAAACTCTGTGAACTCAGAAAAATCTTGCAGGTGGACATGAATATTTACAATCTCTATAAACTCTTAAGTGGCTTAAAAATGTATCGACACATTTTTTGAGCAGGAATAGAAAGTGTATGTAGGTGCAGTGTAAACGAAAATTCATTGACACTTGCTGAATTGAGCCGTGCAGCTTATTTCTTAGAGCAGCTGTTTCTTATGACCGACTAAAAGTCTTGAAATTTTGATATTTTATTTTTCGATCCACAAAATCTTATTTTCGTGCTTTCCAGTGATAATTTGAAAAAAACATGTAGGTTCGTTGCTTTGACTTTTTAAAGAAAATGAGATCTCAGAGGTCTGATACTGTCAAAACACATATGAGCTTTTGCCAGAAAGACCACTTAAATACAGTGTTG
This sequence comes from Melangyna quadrimaculata, assembly GCA_949320155.1. Classification (NCBI taxonomy): domain Eukaryota; kingdom Metazoa; phylum Arthropoda; class Insecta; order Diptera; family Syrphidae; genus Melangyna; species Melangyna quadrimaculata. The sequence continues at coordinate 419,889,425 of OX439483.1, forward strand.
CCAAGTCGAAATTCCAAATAAAGTCAAAGTTTATTGCGCAAATGATTTCTTATCGTCAAAAGAGAATTAGTTAACAACAGCTGCATTCTGTTTCCTTGTTTTGTTTTGATTAAATTAAATTGACTAAAAATTCTTTTCTACCTCTGCAATGGAAATTGCCAAAACCAATTTTGATACAGAACATTTCGCCAACTCTTTAAATGTATTTTCTCCACTGGCATCCTTATACGAATAAACTTCGCACCAGAAAGGCACTGTCTCTTTTATCTTTTGAATCAGGCTCAACCTTCATCTCTTCCAGAACTGGAAGCAATGAGCTTTTGTTCTGGGAAGGGCATGTATCGACAGAAAGCATGCTGATCTGTTTGAGAATTTTTAGATTTTTTGGCATTCTGCTGTAATTCTTTTATTATTTTAATAATAAAACTTTTGCAGTTTTTTCTACAAGTATGAATTTCTTGTCGCTCACTTCCGATTTAATTTTCAATTAATTAAGTTTTTCCTCGCACTCTGCTCCCATATAAGGATTAGTTTGTAAACCGAAACCAGTTGTTTTGTGCAGCTTGTAGCTAAACCAGACTGACAGCATATGATTGGGATTTGGGAATGGATTTTGTTAGGCTGTTCTCCATATTATATATATTCAAAGGTAACTTCATTGATTGCAGTTCAGAGAATAACACACTACACTCGGCCTACACTGAAGTTGATATTTAAACAAAAAGTTAAGTTGCATATTGAATTATTGAATAAAGTCAAAAAACAAGTCAAAACACTTTTGACAAGATTTGTATTTCATTTTATGTTAACAGTGATAAAATCTTGTCAAATTTGACATGAAACAGGTCAAAACGGCAACACTGCTTAAATATCATTTTTCTGAACTAGCATTACAAACAGTTTTTAAATTTTGTTTAAAAGGTGATGTTCAAAGCATACCTTCAGCTATAATTTAAACAAACACTTACATAATGTACAAAGGTGGGCACTTGATACCTAATCAATTATTAAGCAATATACCTATAAATAAACGAATTTGTTCGTGTGGTAACGTGGCTAAAACTTAAAGTTATAAAACTAGTTATACTACCATGTTGTGCTGAGCCTTAATATTGGCTTTTAAAAAAAATTCCCATGCTTAACACATCAATCCCAAATTCTTCTTATTGTGCTTCGTTTTGAAAAAATTATAAAGCGTGATAGGAGCGGATATAAAGGCACAAAAAACACGGCTATTATTAAAGGCAAAGTGATGTCAAAATTCGTTTTCTGTTATATAACTTCAAATTTAGAAACTGGATTTCCAAACTCCAAGCACCCCCCCCCCCCCCCAAAAAAAAGAACTCAAAGGAAAGAGAGAAAAAAGTATCGTCTGATACTAAAATTACATGGGGCTTATAATGTTTTTTTTTTTTCGTGCAAGAGACATTCCTGATGGGGTACCGAAACATGTTCAATAAGTTTTTACTAAGTAGGGCCTCACTAGTGTTAAAAAGTTTTCGTCTAAATGTTTGTTACTGAAATCTAGCAAGGGCTTGCCAAGTATCTGACAAATTTTCCTCGTCTAGATTTTCCCTACTGAAAACTAACTAGGGCCTTGCCCAAATTAAACAGAAATTTGACATTTTTCCAGCCGGGAAGTGCTAAGTTGATGAGAAATTTATATAGGCCCTTATTGTCAATACTTTAATAAACTACCATTTTGTTGAATTTGTTTATTTTTTTTATTTAAAACTAATTTTCTTTGAAATTTTGTATTTTCATTTCAGAACCGAACCAATGGAAAACAATTTTTATCACAACACATTAACAAAAAAGTCGCAAACAGAACCATCATCTTAGTTAAAATGTTGATAGAATCAGTTGGCGAATAGTTACAGTAAGTAAACTTTACTATTTTATATTTACGTTTGGGTAAACTTTTATGTAGGTACGCAATTTGTATACATATTACATAACACGAGTATGCCAAGCAGAAAACTACTTTGATTTAATCTTTAACCATCATTTAGGCATAAAAAAAACCTAAAATTTAAATTAAAACCTCCCGCAAGGAAAGAGCATATTTCTTTTTTAATCGAGCAAATAAACCTAATCCCCATCTTCTCAAGGGTATATCGTGTTCGCCAGAAATAAAAAAAAAGAATAAGAATAAGATGTATTCCGACAAATTTTCCGGATGAATATTTTTGTTGTTGCTTCCCAAATGTTTAACTGATGTAAAAAGGTTTTCTTTACTTTTTCCATTAAGAAAATTCTTTGCTAATATCCTTAATGTTTACCCTAAAGGCAAAAGAAAAAGAAGAAGGATTGAACCGTCTCGCTACGAAAGCTTTGGGTAATGTTTGGGAAGGTTGCGGAAAAATTATAATGGGGAATTTATTCGGATTGTGTTGGTTCATTTCTGAGATTTTGTATAATTTTTGATTTGCTCCATGGAGAGAAAGGTATTGGTATTGGCTTCTTCCAAGAAATAGATTTGATATCAAGCAACATTTAAGACAAAGATAAAAAGTATAGATAAGTCAAAAAGGTTTACATATGTGTTGCAAAATCTGTCATCGATCTGTTGATTTATCAGTGAGTTAAAGATATAAAAAGAATCGAGAAGATTTAGGAGTATCATATCATCGTTGATCCGATTTACGGTACCATATCTAAGGACTTGCTTACATTACTTAACTTTAAATGGCGGCGCTTATAGTCACCACCGGACTAAGGCTTACTCTAATAAGCCCTAATAAGGCCTACTTTCTCTAATAAGCCCTTCCAGTCAGTTCAGTCTCTATAGCGTCCAGTACAACACTCTTTACTTAGTTGAAGTGGTTTTCCAGTTGTTTTCTCTAAAACTGAATCAGTTTTGTATCATGTTAATACTTTCTCATATACGCCGATACAAACATACTTTAACAATCTAGGTTATAGGGAGTTCAAAATAACCAATTCTTGCATATTCTTGGAGAGGATTTGAAATTCAAATCGAATATCAAGTCTAAGTAAAACCTATATTTCCGGGACTGAAAAACGTGTTGTTTGCTCACCATTTAAAAAAAGGCCTCTTGAAATTTGATTAGTTTTATGATTTTTCTACATAATGTAAAATTTTTACCAAATTCATATTTTTTTTTATAGTGCGCGCACTAAAGAGTTTTCGAGTACCGTTAATATGAACAAGCACAGTGTAAGCGTTAGGAAAATAAGTAAGCATTTAAAAGGAGATACCGATGCGCTTTGCTTTTGAAGTTCTGAACGTCAAAATGGACGTCACATACTTGTTGTGTGGTTAAAGAAAGAATCTCTATAGTTAATAGTACATCCGAAGTTGGACTTAAGGGTGAACTGATTAATATTTCTAAAAGAGAAAGCATTTACGCATTACTATTGAACAGTTTAAGGGGGGGGCGTGTAAAGTTGAACTGTTTAAAGGGGGGAATGCAAATGACTATGTGTTCCTGGGATATAATATTGATGCAAGGCGCGAACGCAGGAAAAAATTTCGGGGGGGGGTGGTGTTGAACAAATTTGGGGGGTTTTAAACTGAAAACTCAAAATTAAGATTGAAATTGTATGGCGATGAATTTAAATTCATACATTTCGGGGGGGGGGGGGTTCAACCCCACCACCCTCTGCGTTCGCGCTGTTATTGTTCTATCATCTATCAATTTTAGAGCCCTTTCTTGAATTATATCTAAGAGACTTAAACGAGTATAGAAACACTTAAGCTCGTTTAGACACAAAAATATAGGAAATTAAATGTTGTTCAAAATATTAGCTTAACATTTTTTTATTCAGAAGCCAACATGGTACGAAAAAAATGCTATGAAATGCAACATCACCATAAGAATGTACAGTTTTTCGACAATTATTTCATTCGTCAATAAAAACTGTTCATAAAACAACAAACTTTCCTTGCGTCAGTGAAGTCTTATTATCTTATAATAATCAAAGGGCACGGTAGTGCCCAGCTAAGTTCTGGCACCACACCCTTTTTACAGGATCAAACACAGGCGATTTTCGACTTTCGCAGCACTTGCTTAGCTCACCAGGTGTAGGCAACTCACCATTTTTATTATTTTTTATTATAACTTTATTGAAATATAAAATAAATTACATTTTCAATAATTAACATATAAAGCGATAGCTACAAGGACCTTTCGCTAAAACAGGTTGCTCACTAAATTTCAATTATTTATCATAAGTAGTTCCCAAGATATAAGACTGCAAAAATTGCAAAAACCGTAACTGACTGACTAACTCACTGACTCACTCACTGGCCGATCATCAAAAATATGGAGCACGAACCGACATCGTAGAATCTTGAAATTTCGCACATTGTAAGCCGTGTGGTGTATAAAAAGGAAAAAATTCGAAAATTTAAGATTTTCTATTGAGGGGCGTGGCACCCGCCCATTTTCTTAGAATTGATATAAATCATTTGAAGCATTTCTGATTGTCTTATAATGATAAAACTTAATACAGCGGTAGAGCTTAAAGTGCATGGAAAGGCAAAATTTTAAAATTTAAGACGTTACATTTACGGGCGTGGCAGCCGCCCATTGGCATAGAATTGAAATCAAATATAAGGAGTACTTCCGATTGTCTTAGATGATGAAATTTGGTAGAAAGGTAGGGCTAGAATTACAAGCAAACGCAAAGTTTAAAAATTTGAGAATTTACATTTAGTGGGCGTGGCAACCACCCATTTTCACAGAATTTATATTAAATATTGAGAGAACTTCCGATTGGTGCAGGATTATGAAATTTGGTAGAGCTATTAGTTTTCAGTAGTAGCCCATAGCGTAATGGTTAGTGCGTTCGAAGTCACGCTGGAGGTCTGGGATCGCTTCCCATCCTCGTCCACCTAAAAACTAAAAAAAAAAATGTTTTTTCAGGGCTACTGCCTCTTGCGAGGAATTGACAAATCCTCCAAGAGTATCACTTGTCACTAATAAGTGCTTCTCGTCTAGCCGTTCGGATTCGGCATAAAATTGTAGGTCCCTTCCATTCCTGTCGAAAGGCGCACACAGGAATGGTTGCGAGTTGTTAGTCAATAGGCCCTGGTTCTTCATGAGCCGTTGTGCCACCCGATTTATTTTTTTTATTTTTAATAGTTTTCAGGTGTATACAAAGAAAAGATTGAAATTATGAAATTTTTCATGCAGGGACGTTTCATCCACCCACTTCTTTTCAATTATTATCATTTCAATGGAGAATTCTAGCTTATGAAAATTGTTACAGGGGTAGGCCTTGTAGTACATACAAAAGGCATACATTAAAAACTTACTTTCCTTATTAGGCTCTCATTGGGCGTTTATTCCACTCACTTTTCCTGGTAAAAAGAATCTTTGCAAAAGTCACAACAACAAAACATAAATTTTAAAATAAAAGCCAAGTTCTTCTATATACAAAAACCTTTGCGTAACAAGTCAGCAGTAAAAAGTAGTGAGATCTAATAAAAGTACGCCAAGTTCTATGTTAATTAATGTTGAGCGAAAATCATAGAATTTTTTTTTTTTTCAAAGTATCCAAACTGATTTTCATGCACTTTTGGTAAGTTCTATTGTTCTGGCCCGTACAGCATGGCCGGTTTGATAAAAGTCTTGTACGGGGTAACCTAGATGTTCTGAGAGTCAGTTTAATTTAAATGGCTTTCTTGTCCGAAGAAACAGTGATTTTATTAGCAAGAGTGATTCTTCTTTTGATTTCTGCACTGAAGTCATTTTACGAGGTGATTCCATCTGGTACACAAAATTCCCTGATGTATCCTTGGAAGATTTATCTATCGGACGATGTTGAGTTTCTTTTATCAATGACAGATCTTCGTATTGTCGTTTTAATATAAGTCGGTACGTTTAGGGGCTCTCTTAAACTACCAATTTTTGCCAATTTTTTCATAAGCTGAATTATAACGCGTCACTTTTATGTTTTATCAATATCAAAGGGTTCAGTTGTCTTCTTATCGACTTTTATGCGTTATCAACACAAAACACGGTTGTTTACTTTTTGACTATGACGGAACAGTGTGATTTCTCGCAATCACATCCTTCACAAGCGACCGTGTTTGGCAGATATGAGTAACGCCTTTCGATTCCACATTGATGATAGCTATGTTTACCTCGTTCTTATTTACGCTATGATATATGACTTTAAAATAAAAATTCTTTAATTATGATTGTGACCTTTTATAAATTATAATAATTTCTTGTTTTGTAGGCTATAGGTCAATGAAACAAATTTTGATTTTTTTATTTCGACGTTTCGGGTATGTTTATACCCTTCATGTACAAATTTAAGGCTCAATTAATTGCCTGATGAAGGGTATACACATACCCGAAACGTCGAAATAAAAAAATAAAAATTTGTTTCATTGACCTATAGCCTACAAAACAAGAAATTATTTAAAATAAAAATGTAGTGTTGTAGTGATCTGAGATTCCTGAGGTTTTTCCAAAACCTGTCGAAATGATTTGGTTTATAGTTGATGCGCCCGGCTGAAGAAGTTACTGATACGGGCCAATCAGTTTGTTAAATGTTTGCAACAATAACACCAAATACCAAATCTATTAGAACAAGAATAATGGGCCAATTTGGTTGACAGTTCTTTGATCTAAAGATCACCTAATCCCTATTTGTATATTAAGGTATGAGAATGGAGTCCATTCTTTGTTACAATTTGGTCCCCCAGAATCGCCTAAAAGCCGACCAGCCTGAGTCCGTTATCAGAAGTCCTGATGTGCTGCGTGTCATCCGACTATAGAACCAATTCAAACTTTTGCGTTGAAATCATAATAAGAGATTAACCTTAACGTAATACTAATAAGTTTGTGAAATGCTTTTTTGTTTGAGTAATATTTGTATTCCGTAGTGTGGGGGGTGGGTACTTGTGCCAAAATAAATGTATTGTTTTCGAAATCGGTTCTAATACGGTGGGTGATCACTGATCAGGCCCTGGCTTAAATAATGAAAACCCAAGACCGCTGATCATATTCCTTACATCAGTTGCCAAAAAAGATATCACCTCTCGGTTTCACCGCACTTCCTGTATGCCTGTAACGGCTGCATAGTATCTACTTTACTAATAAGTCCATTAATTTTTTGGCTGAACGCTCTTTTTTTTAAAGGTCCGGACATTCAACGTATTGATCTGAATTTCGTTATTCTTGTTTCGTTTGCTGGGGATCTTGGGGACCTTCAAACATTGAATGCTCCATATCCGAGGTTTTCAGCTGTTACGTATAACCGAAGAACCTCAACTTCAAACGCCCATCCTAGAGAACTAGACCCTTAATATAGCTCGAGGATTGGGAAGCTGCAAAACAGTTTCTGCCTGAGCTCTGAATATACATTAGTTGGCCCTTAAGGTTTTACCAAATCGTTCAGCCTTAAACCCAATCGAAATTGGAGTTTTTTTTTAAAGAGTGATCTAGCAATCATCAGTAACCAACCCTTTGAGCAGAAACATATGACCCATACAAGACCTTTATCATATCTCCTAATTTCTGCGAAGAATTGACTTTTTGGTGATTTTTTATCAGTTTGTATCCCAAGATGCTGACCGATGACTCAAGCTAATACGAGCTAGTTTTCAATTTGTATTCATAATAAATTTCCATCCCAAGGATAAGATAAAAACATAAACTTAAACTCAATATCCTTCCCAGACTTAACCATATAATCTCTGATGCAATTAAATATGAATTATTCTTAAGCCAATAGGTATTTAGCAAGAGATTAATTTTGTCCGTGTTTAAAAGTCATTTTTTAAATGCTTCTGGTGTTGAATTAATACAAGACAGAGAGTAGAAAAAAAAAATGATTTCACAGATTGAAACCCCCAGCTATGTTAATATTCCTAAACTTCTAAAAGCTAAACCATACAAAAATGAGGGTTAAAATTCTTTTTTTGTTTTGCATTGCTTGTGGTTAATTTAGCAAAAGTCATTTCAATTAAAATTAAAATAATCACCAACAAAACAAACATTAAATCTGGCATTTAATTTCATTGCCACAAGGAGGTACCTACTCTTAAAAAATGTTGTTTCGTTCGAGCGGCAGTCAGTCAGTACTTCTTCGCCTTTTTTTATTTATTTGAATGAACAAAAAATATAATTTCTGTTAAGCATTGTGGTTTAAGTACAACAAGAACTCTCAGTGTTTTGTTTGAAGATGTTAAAGTGGAAAACAATTGGTGCTAATTAAAATGGGATTTTTATTAGAAAATGGAAGTTTTTTTTTGCATTTCATCAAATAAAAATTAAGCAAAAGAGCAGTGAACCTTTTGATTAATAATTTAACGGATGGACGAATTTTGCTTGGAATTTGATTGGTAATGAATTTCTCTATTAGAAATGTTCGAATTGGAGTAGGTGAGTCGAAATTTTGAATAAATCCATCTATATAACGGATTTCTTTATTTTAAACCTTTTTCATTAATATATTAATCACACCAAAAACATAAATGTTAAAAAAGGAGCCAAGTTCTTCTATATACAAAAACCTTTGCCACGCCAAGTTCTAAGTTTATCAATGTTAAATATCAAATATTTTAAGTAGAGTAATAGGGAAGAACCTCAAAATTATCAGAGAAATCTGTTATTTATTGATTACTGACTTAAATTGAGTTAGTTTACTAGTCAAGTTTTCATTTTAAAATTGAGTTATTAGGTAATAAAAGAAAACTTGCTAAGTAAACTAACTTAATTTAAGTCAGTAATCATTAAATAACAGATTTCTCTGACAATTTTCAGGTTCTTCAATTTTAATCTACTTAAAATATTTGATATTTAACATTAATAAACTTACTTTTTACGGCTGACTTGCTACGCAAATGTTTTTGTATATGGAAGAACTTGACTTCTTTTTTAACAATTATGTTTTTGGTGTGATTTCACTTCTTTTTGCAAAGATTCTTTTTATCAGGAAAAAGTGGGTGGATGAAACGCCCCTGCATGAAAAAGTTCATGATTTCAACTTTTTCTGAAAACTAACCATTTTAGCAAAGTTCATAATCCTGCACAAATCGGAAGTGCTCTCAATATATTTAATATTAATTCTATGAAAATGGGTGGTTGCCATGCCCACTGAATGTATATTATAATATGGGCGGATAATTTTAAATTTTCCAATATTTCCATTGTATTGACCACATGATCCAACAGTCTACCAAATTTTTTAGTCCACAACAATCCGAAGTGATCCATATAATTAATAACAATTCTGAGAAAATTGGTGGATGCCACGCCCCCTGAATGTTAAATATCAAATTTTCAAGTTAAGCCTTTGTTTGCAGTTTAAGTTCTACCAATCTACCAAATTTCATCAATCCACGACAACCAGAAGTGCTCCATATAATTGATATCAATTCTGAGCAAATGGGTGAATGCCACGCCCTCTGCATGTAAAATCTCAAATTTTATAGTGTTGCATTTACTTGCACTTCTATCCCTACCGTTCTACCAAATTTGATCATTCTACGTCAATCAAAAGTGCTCCTCATTATTGATATCAATTCTTATTCAAATGGGCGGATGACATGCCCCCTGAATGTAAAATCTCAAATTTTAAAATTTTCCCTTTGCCTGCACTTTAAGTCCTACCGCTGTACCAAATTTCATCATTCCACGACAGCCAAAAGTGCTCCAAATAATTTATATCAATTCTATAAAAATGGGCGGCCACCACGCTCCCTGAATGAAAAATCTCAAATTTTAAAATGTTTCATTTGCTTGCACTTTAAGCCCTACCACTGTACTAAAGTATATATATATATATATACTCCAAGTATTTTATATCAATTCTATGCAAATGAGCGGGTACCACGCCCCCTGAATGGAAAATCTTTAATTTTCCTTTGTATACACCACAAGGCCTACTGTTGTGCCAAATTACAAGACTCTACGATGTCGGGAAGTGCTCCATAATTTTGATGATCTGTCAGTGAGTGAGTGTGTCAGTGAGTCAGTGAGTCAGTAACGGTTTTTGCGATTTTTGTAGTCTTATATCTCGGGAACCACTGATGCTAAGGAATTGAAATTTGGTGACTTGTCTAAACCTGGTGAGTTTAGCAAAGGCTTCGATTTTGAAGTTTCTGATTTTATTGGTACTGAAGTTAGAGGGGGGTCAATAATCACCTGAGTTTGATCCTGTAAAAAGGCTGTAGTGCCAGAACTAGGCTGGGCACTACCGTTCCCTTTGATAACGACTCTATCGATTTTGATAAGACATCGTATATTTTCTGTTATTAAAAACAAACTTACTTTATATTTATGCTTCCATTTAGTGATCGCGCTAAAAGTAGCAAAATTATGTTAGTGACTTGTATATCCACCTGTTTATCTTTTTATGATAAATACATATTACGTACCTTCACAAGTTGCGAGTGTTAAAAAGATAGTGAAGGAGGTCCTTGAGCTCATTTAAGACACTTCTAATGCCGTTTTCAAATAGATACCAATCCAAAGAATTGAGTAGAAGCAACTTGAAGCGTTCCATTGGATTTCAGAATGAGTGAAACCTTGAGTGAATCTCAAGGTTTCACTCATTCTGAAATCCAATGGAACGCTTCAAGTTGCTTCTACTCAATTCTTTGGATTGGTATCTGTATAGGTGAATTGTCAAATACAAATTATTTGCTACCAAACAAAAAGAGAAATGTGAAACACGAGTGTACCAACTCAGAACTTCCAAATAATATTTTTTGTTTGAATTTTTTCTTAATTTTTGTATTAAAATTTACCAACAACTTTGATTTTGGATGCAAATTAAATTAAAATGGAAAGTTAAAAGAAAACATGAAGTACCAGTTTGTTGTGGCATTTGAGTTTGAGTATATGAGTGCTTCTTGAGTGGATTCTGATTTAAAATCCAGAATCGACTTTCTCTTCTCATAATCGTCAGAAACGTATTTTTTGTGCCAATGGAATTGTTTCAGAAGACTTCCGGACGCTTCTGGATACTTCCGGACGTCCAATGAAAACCGGCGTAAGAGACAATCGTAGTAGGCTGTTACCTGACATCTTAAAAAATCTGTTGGTAGTTAAGTTATGTTTATATTCTCTTTATTTAATAAATGCCTTTTTATTACCTTTTTAAGAATTTTTGTTTGCCTTTTTTGATTTTTTAGGTCAGCAAAATCCTTTCCCTGATTATAATATTAGGTAGGTAAAAATAAAGCTTGACATAGATGGGGCTGCCGAAAGTATTCAACATTCGTGTAGTGCAGCTGAGGATAGAATCTCTGTACTTTTCGTTTACAATGAGCCTGAAATTAAGCTTAAAGTAAACTGCTGAGCATTCTGAAAAACGCTTTAAGAAATTTTAAAAAAGTAGCCGTAAAATATAAAGAGACATTAGGACCATGACCGAAGGTGCGAATAGGCGATGAATTCTTTGAATTGTGAAAAAAAACATATAATTTATTGTTGGTTATTTTCATATAAGTAGTCAACCCATAGAAAGAAATACACTTTGCAAGGATGGGATGTTCAGTACCGTATCGACAAGTCATTTAGCAACCTTATTTGCTGAACCCAGCGATTCGGTCTTCCTTGTTGTTTCGAACCTGATGGATACCTGTAGAATTGTTGTCCATTCGCCTTATGAAGAAATCGCAGTTGTGTCTTTTTCTACTGAACAAAATATATGTTGAAGAACACTACACACACACCACTCGATTATTTTCTTTTAACGTTACACGTAATGTCCTAAGTCTACGCTTTGGAAGATCTCGGGGCGCTTTTGCTGAAAAAACGTTGCACATATTGGCCCAAGTTATACAAATTTGGACCGACCGCTTAATGCACTATTAATGCGGCTATTCTTTACATAAAGGGATATATTGAGCTTCAAAACAAAGCCAGAATCCATTTTATTTCTAACACCATTATTGATTTACTTAAATTGCTTATCTTATCGTTCTCTGGTAACCTTACACTTTGTTCTATCCTACTTAACTTTGAGACTTACAAATTGTGTTCTTGAATCGCAGCGGCTTAATTGATTCTTTAACGGAACGTTTGGAACGGCCGAAGGTAGAAACATCGTCAGAAAACCCATATACTCTATTGTTTGATAGATCTGTTTAAAATAGTACATCCCGTGTTAACTCCTAATCTGATGCTCTCAGACGATAACAACTTACAAGATATACCAAATCTCTTTGCCGGAAATCTTGTACATGTTCGGAATGTTTTGGAAGAGATATTCCCTAATTGCACCGCGTATTTTACAATGTCAGGAGACACCAGTATTTCGTAAGTATTCTTCCATACCTAGTTCAGCAGTGTCATGCAGAGCTCCTGTCGACGAATGCTAGGCAATTTTTTGGGTTTGTTGGCAAAGCGATCTTCCGGTATATGACACTATGCATTGGGCGTGAGATCACCACATTGCTAGCTCGTTTTTTAGGACTGAAACACGGTCTAAATATTCAGAAGATCGGCCTATAGGTGTTTTTTGCGATGACAAGAGAAATCAAGTCTTCGATTTATCAGTTCGGAAAGATTGTTAAGGCTTTCCAAAAATGTCAGAGAAAGTCATTTGCAAGAACGCCAATTGGGAAGGTCACAATAATAACGTCAGGAACTTTAACTGGTCGCTATGCTTCCTTGATAACGACGTTGACTCCAGCGCAGATATGATTACAAATTTAGTTCTTTGTGGAATGACCGAAGAGGTAAAAAATCAAACCCAAAGAAATCTCATGATTTGGTTCGAACTCTAAGGAGGATAATAGGGTTAGAGAAGTAATATTCCGAAGTTATAAAGCCAACCCCATCTGAGGAAAACCGGGGAAAGTTCAAACATACAAGAAAGACTTGTAACAGTTATTTTCGACGAACCAAATTTTTGCATGACCAAAAATTGAGACAAAAAATACTTATACATGTGTCCCAAAGGTAGTACAACTTGTTAGTCATTCGTAAAAAACGTAAGAAATACTATTTCATCTTCGGTTCAAACGCTTGTCTTCAATGACACTCCTTGTGTCAGCTCGTTAGATAAAGCCAATTTGCTTGCAGCACAGTTTTCTGTAAATTCGAAGCTACCAGACAGTGTTGTGACTCCTCCTGAAGTTGAGAGCGCAAATGATTTTATGGAACAAATCTTCTTTCGCACTCGTAAAGTTGTTAGAGTTCGAAAAGATCCCTGGCCCAGATGGATGGACGCTGGTAAGACCACTGCGTAAGCTTTTACAACAATCCTACTTCTTGAAGAGCGATAGCTTCTTAATGACTGATTTCACGGTGCGGCGGCCCCGACGGTGTAGCAATAGGTCCCCTGGTGATCTGGTGTTTTATCTCACCGAGCAGTGGAACGAATATTATCTCACCGTGCAGTAGGACAAAACTTTTTCAAAAGAGTTTTATAGAGTTTGGTATCAAGCTCTCTTATAGAAAATGCGACGAATCTCTGCTTCGCTAGAGTAGAAATCACCTTTTGGACCGTGCAATACAAGTTTTAGTGGACGGTCTGAAATCTACAAATTAATTGCTGATGTGCCCCGGGGCTCCGTTTTGTCTCCGAATCTCTTCCTTATATTGATAATTGACCCAACCCCAATTTAGCACTCTCGATGAGCGGCACTTGATTGAGGAAACCGAAAAGATTTCAGTCCTCGTTTCTTGTGTGGAACGATTACATATTCGAAGTCGCCAGAAATGCTGCTTAGTGCTTCGGTTTTCTTCGGCGATGCAAGAAATTTGTCCCCCTTCTGATCTGTCTGTGATCTACAATGTCTCTTTATTCGTCCAAAACTCTAGTACAATTCCCAGGTGAATTCCCAGGGCGCGTGTTTCAATGACGCATTTGAGTCTTTTTTTTTATAGAATACAAAAGAGAGCTTTAAATATGATAGGCGAACGAATTATCACAGAAACATTGGTATCTATTGAACACCACTGCCGCAATGACTCTCCAACTTTCTCAATCGCTTGTGCTGTGTTTAAACATTATATGTAACACCTTGAGTGCACGTATAATATAAAAAAAAGCTCCCAAAATAATACATCACGCTCAATACTTTCCGTTGAGTTTAATCTTGCCTAGTTATGGTTTGACAAAAAGTCTACTTAAAAATAGGAGTTACATTTATTAAAGAAATTTTAAGTTAATTATAAATCAGCATATCCATAAAATGTAGTAAATAACGTGTAAAAATCCCTGATAGCATCAACTTGGAAATGCTTTAAAAAAAATATTTCGAAACCTAAAAAAATATAAATAAAAAAAAAGGATAAAAGGATAAAAGTAATCACAAACTTTCTATCATTTATGTTTATTTGTACATAGTGTTCATTTGTACGTGAACAAACGTCAAAGATAGGAAATTAGATATCCTTTTGTAGCCTTATACACACACAACAAAAGCCTTACATCACCGATGGCTGGGGCTGGAACTGGAGCTGGAGCCATAAAAGTGTACCTACTCTAATATGCAAATAGTGTGTGTAATCAGTTTCATTCATGCTGCAATTTCAATTTCCATCCTTTACTGTCACGTCAGCTTCATATATTCTGTGGAATACAAACATATAAGTGGGGTGCATCGCACCTTTCCCACATTGCATCGTAAATGTTTGATAATGCAGATAGCTTACTGAATACTCAGTGCTGGATTTATAACTTCAAAATAAGGATGACTGAACTCGCTTGAAGTTTTAAGTCCAACGATTTTATAAAAAAAAAACTTTACCTGCGATATTTATAGAAAATAATAGGGGGGGGAGTAATAATGAAATCCACACGTTTTATCTTTTCTCTTTAATTTTAATGCAGGATTTTTAATAACCGAAAGGTACATACACATATAAGGTGTGGACGGGGGACTCAACCTTCACTAATTGAACCTTGAGCATATAGTAAAAGCGCTGCACGAAGCGCGTCATTCTGCACAGAATCAAAATTTAAGTAAAAACCAATAGAGCTGCGGCCACAGCTTTTAAAAAGGTTATAAAATATAAAAAAAAGTTAATAAATATGCGCATTCGTGTAACGCGTCAATTGTCTTCAGCCAGTCTTGTTTTTACGGCCAGGAAGCTGTATCTGTATCCAGTCCAAAGGACCACTTTCACACAAGGAAACTGAGTTGCCGGCAACTGAGAGTTTGTAGGCGAGAAGGGCGTAAGGGAAAGAAAAAAAAACTCCCCTCTCACCCTTCTCGCCGACAAACTAGATAGTTTCTGGCAACTCTGTTTCCTTGTGTGAAAGTGGTCCTTTGTTGACAAGGACGTCGGGTTTTCGATCGACGTGTGCATATGAAAACGTTTTTCTGCAGAAAATTCATCGTGTGAACAGTTATATGTAAATGTATGGGCCACTGCGCATTGTCCGGGTGTATACAGCTAAAAAACGTGCGGTATAATCTCGTGTAAGCTGGACCTTAGTTGTTTGTAGTATGCCACCTGAGTCATGGGCTTCGTCTACTCTGCGCTGCCTCTCATTGGTGACCAGTGGTCTCTAGTTGACCGAAGTCAAATCGGTCGTTTTTTTTTTACAGCCCGTAAAGTATGCGGAACAAAAATAAGTTGGAGAGTTTGTGTCTCAAAACAACATTAACAACGAAAAATATAAGCCTAAGTTTAGGGCTTCGTATGAGGTTAGGCATTAAATAGGTTTATCTACAAGACGCATTCGACTTAATGCGGGACTGGTCACGCTCTCTATTCCAATAATATTCTTTGTCCGTAGAAAGCATTTAGTTTTATTTTTTTCTGGCTTTTATTTCTGTGAGTTCGTGCACACACAGTTCACAATTACGAACGCCTTCAATATGTTCAAAACTTAGTTCAAAGGAAGTGAAATATTGTTGACTGAAGCAAAGTACATAATATGTATATGGCGAGGTATACGTGTTCGTTTACGTTTACATAGTCAAAGTCTCGAGGTTTTGTCGTGTTGGAGTGTATAAAATTCAAAACAACCCGAACACGCCCATCACTTGTTGGTTAACACTGATTTGACAATGCAAATAGGGTGACATAAAATTTATGTGTGTGCTGTGATATAAATAAATAAATAAATCGGGTGGCACAACGGCTCATGAGGTACCAGGGCTTAGTGACTAACAACTCGCAACCATTCCTGTGTGCGCCTTTCGACAGTAATGGAAGGGACCTACAATTGTATGCCGAATCCGAACGGCTAGACGAGACGCACTTATGCGTGACATGTGTATGCGAGGATTTGTCAATTCCTCGCAAGAGGCAGCAGCCCTGAAAAAAAAACTTTTTAGTTTTTAGGTGGACGAGGCTGGGAAGCGATCCCATACCTCCAGCGTGACAGTCGAACGCACTAACCGCTACGGGCTACTACGTGCTGTGATATATGTAAATATAAAATTGGACGATATAAAATTAAATAATAAAGAATTTCTTTTGGAATTAAATTGAAATACGTACTCCTCCTTAATAAAGCATAGGTAGTTATAGTACCTGGAATAAGACCGTTCTTTGCTCGACATCTTTGGACTTTGTGATGGAAATGTTATTAGTCACCCAAGAACCAAGAATTCAAAATTAGAGGCGTGGCAGTGGGCGAATACCAAAACCATTAATGTTTCTCATTTATTAGAACGAACTCTGGACATTTCTTCTAAATCGTTTTAATTTTTTCCAAGAAATAAAACCGTCTCCGAGAAACAAGGAAATAGGAACGCAATGGGGTGTGGAAGTAGGCGAATTTTACTAACCTCTTACTACTCTACTTGACGATTTTTATTATTTTTGCTTTCATAACTTTAAACCAGCTTTCTTGGTTTTTGTTAGTATTAACATAATATCAGTAAGCAGTTTTTACCCGCCCTACAACTTTTTACATTCGATAAAGGTAAATTCTAAAGGGTGGTTAAATTTTAAGGGCCGATGTTGATTTTGAATAAAACACAAATCAAAGGTGTTTTCTCGTGATAACACTTGCAGTTAGGCTGCATAGCTTTCGCTCCGTCATATTTAGCATTGAATTATTTAGGAAATTATTGTCATTTCTTTTTATTTTGATAATATTGGTATGGTTCAATTATGTATGGAACAAAATATCGGCCAAATGGCCGCCGCGATCGGCAAAACACCTCCATCCGATGGTCCAAATTTTCGATGACGCTGAGGCATAATTGAGGTTCTATGCCGTTAATGTGCCGAATTATCACAACCTTTAGCTCTTGAATTGATGCTGGCTTAACCCCAAATAACCCCAAATAAAGAAGTCCAACCACGTGAGATAACACGGCCATTGAATTTGTCGCCCAAAACAGCCATTGTTTCGTTAGCTGTGTGGCAAGTGGCACCGTCCTGTTGAAACCACATATCGTCCACATTCATATCTTCCAATTCGGGCAAAAAAAAAGTTCTTTATCATTTCACGAAAGCGAACGCCATTCACAGCCACACTATCGCGAACAGCAGCAATATTTTCTGCAGTACGAGAGCTGTGGGAGCATGTACTGGTGTTTTCAAAGCTCCTACAGAAGTACAGACCCGGTTTGCTCAAATTTTTGCACGACTTTTCCGATTGTACGCACATTTGGACGATTAAATTGACCTAAAAATTTACGAAGTCCACAATATGCTTTTTGATTTGAACGCCTCTTTTCATAATAAGCCTGAATAACTTTAACGCGTTGCTCGATTGTGTATCTTTCCATAATTCAAATTGAGTTAGTCTGATATTGAGAAATGTCAAATGAAATGCAGAAAAAAAACTTGACGTTTAGGTTTGGTTCACATTCAACGTCGGCCCTTAAAATTTAACTACCCTTTAGATATGCCAAGTTTTGGATTCATAAAAAAATCGAACTCGAGATAATAATATTACATGACGATGATAGAGATTGGAAACAAAGTAGGTACCGCAGGTCTGTCTGTCTGTACCTCGATCTGCAGCCTAAGCCACTGAAGCTATTTTCTTCAAACTCTGGACTAAAAAATTCCCTATAGAGGGGAAATTTAAATGTTTGTCTTAGCTCTGAAAATAACGGTAACTGCCATACAACAAATATTCAATAATGTAATTATTTCAAAAACGGCTCCAACGATTTTGAAAAAAAAAAAATACAAGTTATTGTAAGTGGTATAGACAAAATGTCGGTAAAGACAAATTGTACCAATAACGTTTATTAACGGTATATCTACCTTTCTGTCATAGAATTGATTTTTTTTTATTTTCAAACTTCTAGCTAATGGCTTCACCTAATTCAACCAAATTTTAAACAGGAGGCCTATCGCAGTTTGAATAATTTTGCATATAAAATATTTCAAAAAAATATACAGGGTGATTCATCTACGGTGTGGAAAAAAGATAAAGCGTACAAGTAGAGTCAAGACAAGAAAAAGATCTTACGGGAGGGGGGGGTCTCATTCCACCCGTTTATGCGGGAGGGGCAATTTTCTAAAAAAAAATGTCTTAAAACAGAAAAAAGAATTATTTAAATACAACGGTAATAATTACAACCAGTGTTGTCACTTTACCACTTTTTTTGAGCAATTTTCAAATCTACCACTTCTGCCACGGTAATCAAATATTCTACCACTTTTTATCAGCCATATAAAAATCAAGGAATTCCTTTAAATGCATAAAAATTTTGAAGGAATTAAAAAAAAAAAAACATTTTTTTTTTTTCGAAAAATCTTATAACACATTTTTCTTTAAGCCAAGTATGCAGATCGCGCTAAATTTTAGGTAGCACTATTCTCCCCAAACATTGGCTAAAACCCTAGCTAAATTTTTGTGGAGAATGTCACAGAAATCAGCTGAATTGAAACAAAAAAAAACAATTATACCAAAATAATAGTTTAAAAAATGCAAATCTTGTTTTGTATTGTCGAAATAATTTATAGATGATTATTTATTGAGTTTTTGTGTCACTATTGTACCTTAAGCCTGATCCACATCTGTGTCGTGTGTTGTGTTGTGGAGTCGTGTGTCGCTATCGCTACAATGTATTTCATATGCGTAGAACCATATTTGTCTCGTGTGTTGTGTTGCAGTGTGGCGCATAAAATATATGGAATGACAGCGACACACGACTCCAAAACACAACACACGACACAGATGTGGATCAGGCTTTATACTACTATTAGAGCCGAAATGTGGTAATTTCGAAATTAGCTCATTTGGAACGTCATTTCCTATACATTCCATTTGGCATTTCGAAATTACCTTAATTCGGCTCTAATGAAAACGTAGTATTAATGTCCTCTTAAACTATATTTGTTTTGTAGTTTGCATAAATTCATAGCTTGTTCTACTTGCACTTCTTTCCTCCACCCGTCTCAGTATTCCACTTATAGATTTTTTATTCTACAATCTTTCAGAAAAACACATCAATCCACAACATGGCGTTCTGGATTTGCACAAAATTATCACAATTTGTTTCAAGCTAGTGATGGTACAGGTAGGAAAAACCCCCTACACGTAGGGATTTTTGTCTTGAAAAAGATACCGTAGGGGAAAAGGGACAGATTTTTGAAATATCGGAATTTTCAATGAAAGTGTAGGGATTTTCAGAATTTTATTATAATTTTTTTTTCAATCACATACCCCGGAATTTTAATAAGGGTATTCATGCAACGTCGTAAGTTTACAAATTGTGTAAAATGATAAGTTTACACAAAAGTTTGCATGAACGACCTTTTTATTCATTTGGTTGAAGGATGCGTAATTGAATCAGCTGTTCGTTTATTTGTCAGATTTGGTGTGTGACACATTAGACGTGTTCAGATTTCAAAATTATTTTTCAATAAAGAACCTCTCGCGAAATCGGAGCCGAATGTCTCGGAACGATAAAAAATGTAAGATACACGATGAAACTACAATAGTCGAAAGCTCACGGTAGTGGTCGGACGAAAATGAGCGAATACAAACAAAATCATATACCAAGTGCGCCCATAATGTCGGTTTCTTGATTTGCGTCAACTATTGCTTTCGCTAGTGAAGAGCGCCCCCGAGTGCACCTCATGGGAGTGAAACTGACGTTTGTTAAGGCAGGAAAGAAAAAATAGATACAGTGAACTATGGCTCAATTCAGATTTTCATTCTTCAGAAAGCTACTTTTCATTGATTTATAACATCTGCTTCTGACAGCTTCCCGATATTAAGGATCACCCGAACCTATGCCAATAATTCGTTGACGAAGACGAAAACAACAATCAAAACAGGTCGTTGATATAGTTTCGATGTCGTCGACGAAACCTTTATAATTCTACCTTAATAGTTTACGAAAAGTAGCTTTCCTAATCGTTGAGTTAATGTAGACGTCCGAATTATTCTTTCTTGTACTATTCACAACTTTTATCGCCAACTAAATGTTTTTCAATAGCTACAGAACACGGTCAGAGTTCTCTGAGATATATTTATCATATTTCTGAACACGCCTAATTTATAAAAGTTACAATGACGTTTAGATAATTTTACCAAATCATTTTCCCAAGCAAATTCGTTGGGGAATTTCATCCAATTTGAGTAAATCATTTTCCATACAAAATTTGACAGTTCATTTACCTCATGGTAAACTTACCCAAATGGTAAACTTATCTAGTCTTTTACATCGTTGCATGAATACCCTTAATACTTATACTTATAATATTATTACTTAGAAGAGTTTCAACAAAGACTACCTAGTAAGAATTCAAATATTTTCAGTTTGGTTTTTTGAATCCTAAGGTTGTATTAATGGGGATGGGGACAGAACTGAGTTCCGTTTTAAGCTTCTGTCCGAGAAACTTTCCTAAGATATCAATATTCTATATGCACTTTGGCAGGAGTAAAAGATAAACGAATTTAACTTTTTGGAAAAATAAAAGAACAACTTAGCTGTTAGAAGTTGCGCAATTTTGGAATAAAATGAATTATGTTCAAAACGTTTATGAGGTCTTGTCAAATCTAGCTAAGTATGAGCTGGCGCATTTTAAGCTTAAATTATAAACTATTATAATCCTTCAAAAGAGTTTTTTAAACAAACATTAAAAAAATATCTTATTTTTGTTTCCTTAAGTATGTTTATGTTATTTTGTGGATTTTATAGGTGTAGGGATAAAATTCATAAAGTAGGGATTTTTCGTGTACCTATGCCATAGGGAATTATTTTAATTTCATGTACCATTCAACACGTACGTCCTCGTACTTCAATCTTTAAGACAACACTCGACGGAACTATAAGTTCACATCGTATTCGTATAAAATTGTATGTAGTTCAATTGCCGCTAATTTCGATTATTTTTTTTAAATATCTTGTACCAACAAAATACAATTTAAAAATCTACCCCGAAAAATCTGAATCTATCACTTTTTCGTAGCTCAATCTACCACGTCTTTAAATTTTGAAGTGACAACACTGATTACAACCCAATGTTATACATTTTTGTAATGCCAGAAATACCTTCATTTATTGTTTTTTTTTCAAATTATTTTGTTTCAAAACTGTACGTTATTAAATACTATTTTTGTTGTCAATGCTCTTTTTAATTTTTAGTCAAACACTGCAAACCTTTTTACTTTTCCAGCTAAGCATTTTATTTCTACTTGTATATGTTCCCACAATTTATTATCAAACCCATTTGTTTTGGTATTTTGAGAGCGTACCCACCGACAAACGCGCAGTGGTCCGTTTGTTTAATTTTGTGGACAAAAATCATTTTCACGCTAATTCTTGACGGAAATTGATGAAATTTGGTACACTGTTTGATATCAGATTTGAACGATGCAATAAACAAAAATAACATTTTTGGTACAGATATTGTTTTACTAAATATTTCATAATTTTCAGACGCAGGAGTAATTGACCGAAAATTTGGTTTATCAACTTTTAACTATGAGAATAGTCAAATTTGTATGAGAGCTTCAATCAGATTTGGTCAAAAAATAATTTTCAATATAAAAAATTAAAGCAATATCACACAAATCAATTCTAATCCCTCATGAACTTGACGGAACATTTTGGACTAAATTTTCCAAATTTAGAACGCATCTATATTGGAACTATGTTTATGTTTAAGTACACATTTAGGCACATATTTTAAGACATTTCAGACATAAATTTCACAAGATTCCTGTCTTTGAAAGGGCTTTCCTCTGAATTTTTACATTTCGAACCATGTCCCGGCCTTAATTGTGAAGCCCCCATTTCGAATATAAAAATATTTGCAGAACCACTAAATACTGTGTCTCTTAATCATTAAGTGTGCCAAATTTCATAAAGGGAAATAATTTGTGTCTACAGAATTCAACAAACGGACCACCATGCGACAGATGACGTCTTGTCGAAAAACACTTTTTCTTACTCGAAACCAGTATACTTGACCCAAAGAGCAAAGTAAAATAGTGTGTGAACGGAGGTGGAGACTAAAAAGTCTGATTTTTTTTTTCAAACTGATTTGTTGGAAAATTTTACGTTTTTAATTATACTATAAAGGATTGAAATATTCAATGCTCGTCTTAATATTCGGTCAAACACCCATACAAATTGATGATAATCCACTGGTTGCTGAAATGATCAGTTATTCTTAATTTTATGCGAGTTAAACTCACCAAATTTGGCAAGTCAACTTTGGACTAGCTCAACAAATGCCTTTGATATTTTTATCTTCTGTCTTTCTACTAAAAAACTGGTTTCTCACATAACTGTTGACAAATCTTTCCATAGTAAATTAAACTAAGGTTTAACTCACCACTGAAAAACTGTGTCTTTTTTAATAAGGAAGACAAAGAAATATAGAAAAAAAAGAGCGCGTCTAACTCAGTACTTGTGGCAGAAGTGAAACTTCTTTGGCGATCTCAAAATCTCGATATGTATAGGGAACGGATATTAAGCTTGTATGCGTAAGACGCAGCTATGTGCTCTATATCAAAATGATCGATGGGTTGGGGTTGTAAACTTGAAAATTAAATAATAATGGTGAAAATTTAAAGTAAAAAAGGTGAAAATTTAAAAGATATAAATCAGTTTATTTGAGTAGGTTTTCCTACTATATTTCCAAAAATTCCTACACTCAAAATCTCTGCAAAATCAAAAATTTGTATATGTTGTTCATTCAAAACCTTCAACTTTAATTTGGTTTTATTTTTTTTGAATTTTTCGAAATATCTATTTTGAGATAAAATGTTTAAAACAATTTATATCTCCATACCATTAGAAGATATATAAAAATCTTAAACTAGTAAGATTCTTGGAACAACATTATCTTTTCACCAAAAAATTTTCAAAACTCCTGCATTCTAATTAAAGAAATAAGAAAAAAGACATAGAAGGACATTTTCCCTTTTATCTGCTACAATAATACAGATTATCAAAAAATCCAAACTTATTGCAGTATAAAATATATTAGCCTATCAAAAAACATTTTAACTTTTACTCTACCCCCCACAACTTACTTAGCTAATCAATGATCTCAGCGTTGCACATGTAGCGTAACATTTTTTCGTTTCACAGAAATTGAACCTTGAAATTTCACTCTCAACGCGCGCAAAGAAGTTTCACTTCAAAAAATGACTTCAATCAGTTTTTGAAAAATACTTAATTTATTGTTTCAAAACTAATTTTTCTAAAACAATTTACATTTTGGTAACAAACAAAATATAATAAAATTAACGAATTGATTTCTGACTCCAAACAAACTTTCAATTTAGGGGACCACCCTTTTGCAACACCTGCTCAAATAATTTGGTATCACAATGAATCGTTGCAAGCAGGTTATCTAATAAGCTTTAAGAAACTAATAATTAACATTTTCCTTGGGTCTTATTATTGCAAAAAGTGTAGGTAAAGTTCCAAAAATAAATAAACCAAACCTAGCTGGATTTTGGATAGATTTATGTATTTAGTCACAGAATAATAAATTGGACGACAATTTTTGTTTGCGTCTTATATAGAATCTTGTTATATGATCGAAAACTAGATTTCTAATTTTCTTACGAATGCAAAACTTCAAAAGAAGAAGATTTTCAAAAGAGCAAACTTATACGATTGCAAATAAAAAAACTTCTTAGAGCCTTAAGCAGCGTCCACATTATGATGATCAACATTTGTTATTTGCATTGTCGATAAACATGCTCAACATTTAAACCTGTCCACACATTGCCAGTTAGTGTGTACGTGTTAAAGTGTATACTGACATGTCATGTGTCATTAGTGTTAAAAAAATCTGACATTGAAATTGCATGGAAATTGAGTAAGTTATAAATAATTATTCTTTTTTCAATTGAATTACTTATAAATTAGATTTTCAACGAAGGAATTTTGCTTGCAAAAAATAGTGCTCTCTGGATTTTTTTTTTATATGAAAGGGGTTACCCCCCGGTATAACATACTCAAAGTCCCCAGTTTAGAGCCGCGAGCTAAACTCAGGAGGGGGGATTGAAAGTACCCCTTTTTAGATTTTCATCAATATTTCCACAACGTAGCATGTTAGCGGATAAGTCTATACTACTTAATTAGAGACAATTAAATTGTCTATAAAAATGAATATTCACATTTTTTCTAGGGTCAATAGTAAAGGAGATGTGGGCGGTAGAAAAGTCAACAAATCTGAAAAACCTGTTATTATCTTAGATATTGAATGTTTTCTGACCAATTTACCAGAAAAAAAACATAAAACGTTAATAAATATTCATTCACTGTTATTTCATCATGTCGCGAAGCTAAGAAATGAATTATTAATTTCCTTTTTTTTCTATACATCCGAAACTATGCGAAAAAATTGATGGGTACTAAATTAGGCAAAATTTAAATAGCAAGAGTTGTTTTCATATGGCGCCAAAAAATTATAACGTTTTTTTTTAAAGGAACACAATTCAAAATGTATTTGCCATAGAGGGGGTTCTTTCTCCCCCCTTTAGATAGGAGGGGCATTTTTTTAAAAATAATATTAAAAAACAACGGCAACACTTACAACAAAAAAATTTACTTTATTTGAAAGCCAGAACTCTGTTCTTTTATTTTACTTTTAAATTAACTTATTGATATCCATAATTTTTGTAAAAATTACTTTCAAACTCAAAATTAAAAAAAAAAAGAAATGAAAATTTCGTTTTTGATTTTTGTATTTAAATTGTAAAATAAAATGCAGAATTGGCTTTTATTGTTCACTACCTAAACTAAGAAAAACTACAAAGGGGGACCTTTACCCCCCTCTCCTGCCTAAAGCTCGTGGCCCTTGGCTGTGGACTTTGAGTATGTTATACCTTAGGGTCCCCTCTACCACCATCACAGTACCTTGGGTGGCTTGCTTCGCAGGTTCAAAGAAATTTTTCATTCATTAACCTCAAGTTCAAAGAAATACTACTATCACATACTACACAGTATAATATGTAATAACAAAAATTATAAAACAAAAATCAAAAAAATTGTCGTCGTAACATTCAATTTTCTCAAAAACTAGGAGACATAGAACCATTTAGTTTTCAGTTTTCAATTAAGAATTAATAGGGGTTTCGAAAAAACAAAGCCAATTCTGCATTTTATTTTACAATTTAAATACAAAAAACAAAAACGAAATTTTCATTTCTTTTTTTTTAATTTTGAGTTTGAAAGTAACTTTTACAAAAACTATGGACATCAATAAGTTAATTTAAAAGTAAAATAAAAGATCAGAGTTCTGGCTTTCAAATAAAGTAATTTTTTTTGTTGTAAGTGTTGCCGTTGTTTTTTTATATTATTTTTTAAAAAATGCCCCTCCTCTCTAAAGGGGGGAGAAAGAACCCCCTCTATGGCAAATAAATTTTGAATTGTGTTCCTTTAAAAAAAAGTTTTCATCTTTTGGCGCCATTTCATATACTCTTGCTATTTAAATTTTGCCTAGTTTAGTATACATCAACTTTTTCGTATAACAAAATAAAATAATTCAATTTTGTACCTAGACCAGTTCATTTTATTCACAACAAACAAAATAGTAAATATTTATAATTAATTAAAGAGATCAAAACACGAAACACAGACGAAGACGCCGCAACCGAAGCCGCAATAAAAGTGACAGCTGTGTTGATGAACACGTCCAGACTTAAAAATTATTGTTCAGTCGACTCAACAATATGCATGAATGAAAGAATACAAGATTACGACACTTCCTACGTTTTTGGAGACAAAACGTAACAACAGATGTGACAGCCAAGAAAATTTGTACAGAGATAATTTTTTGTTCGCGAATTATTATATGTTTAATATAGTTTTTCATTCTAAAAACACAAAAAATATTACCGAAAAATGGTTTTAATTGTTATTCAATTGTTTTAAATTATGTTAATAGTCAAAATATGAAGCAAAAATATAGAGAGTGCGATGAAAAAATTAAAATATCAGATATATTCCATTCTTGAATTATTATTTTTATTGTTGGTTTTATATCATCAAAATATAGCTCGCAACATTAAAAAAAATAATGGTAAAAAATCACTTTATTAACAAGTTCAAGTAACTTAAAGTTTTCGCACCCCTACACCTCATACAAATTATACCAAAGTTTAGTCTTTTTTGTCTCCACCTGAGTCACGAAGCGTGTTGAAAATTACAATAACAAAGCGAAAATTCCGAAGTGTCGTAATCCTGTATTCTTTCATTCACGATTTCTATGCACTTGAATCGGGCTGCGTTCGGGTACACAAGAGTTCATCCACTCTGTTGGTCTACACGTCCACATTTACTCAACATTTTTAATCAGCTCTGTTGATTTACACAAATCAACATAGTGTGGAGGTGGACGCTGCTTTAGATGTAAAATAGAAACCATCATTTATACTAAACACGCAGTTGGTTCAATTTACTTCAAGAATTCTGCCCCAAGCATCTTTATTGTTCATCGACCTGAAGCTGAAAGGCTCTATGATGGAAACATTAAAAAAGTTTTTGAATAGTTTTAAATCTAAAGTAAATTGTTTTCCCATAGTAGAGATTCGTGATTTCTTTTTTGTATTTTGATAAGTAAATTTCAAAACAACTCCCAAGTTATGAAATACACACTTATCTCCTTTCTTTCAAAAAATATTTTCAAGCCAATTCCAATACCATCAGAGTAGGAAGAAAAAAAAAAAAGAAAACAAAAGTTATAGAAATACATAAGAAAGACATGACAATAACTTTTTATTTAATGTCAAAAGAAGAAGTTGGAAAAAGTTTCAGAACATTTTGAGACATAAAAGATGACTTCAAAATTCCTTTTTTCTGTTCTGTCATTCTTGGATATGGTATTTTCCACAAAATATTTAAGAACTCATGCTCTGGACATCAGTAGTTGTACAAAGTATAGTGATACTCGTATTTATATTTTCTTTTCCTCTTGTTATTTTTTTTTTTGTCATTCCATTTTTCACAGCAAAAATATGGTAAAATAGAAAATCCTTTTCCCTCTGACAAGAAAAATAAAATGCCATCACCACGTAGTGATTGCTTGGAGATAGGAAACCATTTTCCATGTTTTTGCTGGCAAATATTATGATATAGCAGTTGAGAGGATGACGATTGTGACGATGATGTTTTAAGGAGGAAAACCCGGAAGCCAATGATAATTGAACTCTACAGCGAATGGAGAAGGATACGGTTGAGGAGACCATCACTTTCCCAATGATACCCCTACCATAAAACAAAACGGTGGCGCGGCCGGCGTAGTTTATAGAAAAAGTTACAAAAAAATGAAAACATCTGAATTATGTCACGTACGCAATGTAAACGTTTAAGATGTAGTTTCGAAAGTGTTTCGGTAATTTGTCGTTATTGGCGTGAGTAAAAGCTTTTCTGTGTCAGCACATCTGAAAAAAAAACTATTTGAAGCTATTAAGGTTTATGGGGGCTTTGGTTACAGACATGAAGTTGTTGGACGGTGGCGATTGTTTTATGACATTCAATCATAATAATTATGTTGATTTTGTTTTTGAAAGAATCTTCTTGTTAAGAAAATTTTTGTTAACACACGCTTTTCTATGATCATGAAGAACTTTCCTTTTTTGTGTTCCTTTTTCGATCAGAGCTAGCTCCGAGCATGCTGCATGTGCTCGTAATAAAAAGACCCAGTGAATGAAACAAAAAGCTGAGTTTAGCCCACTTCACTCTTTCTTTTTCTCAAAACATTTCAACACATGTGCTGAACACATCTAATTCCAATTCAGATTTTTGATTTTTTTGAGTTTTTGATTGGTCAGCTTTCAGAAGAAAATTAAAAGTCAGGACTTAATTTTGGTGCGTTGAATGTACAGATTCATATCGCATCCTATGACATTTCGGTGCTAGAGCTAGACGTGTTTCCAAATTCTAACGGAGAGCTCTGATCATACTCTGCTCAGAGTTAACTCCGATCACTCGAGCACTGCTCCCTGCTCTGCTGGGAGTTAAAAAAGAAAAGCGCCTATTTATCAAACAAAAAAGTGTTGTGTATACAATTTTGGGAAATATCTTAAAGAGTGAGCATAAAATGGATAAGTTTCTCAAAAGACTGTTGCAGCCTTGCACACCAGGTACAAGTGGAAGCAGCGGATTCAAGGAAAACCCGAAAAAATAGACTTTATGACGACAATTAGGCACCTCAATTACCAGCTTGTGACTGCGGCCCCTGAAAAATTCTTGGCGACCTAATAGGTGGTCGCGACCCACAGTTTGAAGAACACTGATTTAGATCACTCACTGCATAGAATTTCGTCCCACCGGAAGGGTTTAAGCTCACAATTGGAAGAGCAATTCGAGTGAAAACCATATGATTGCTCTAAAGAAAAACTTTTACGAACAGTTTCTGAAAGCAGAAAGCATTTTCTGAAAGTGATTTTCTTTCTTGCAAACGCTTTCAGGAACTATAGTCCTATAGTGCAAATGTTTTTTGTGAAAGCTTTTTCAAAAAAGCAAATGACTTATGAGATTAAACAAAAATTGAAAGCAATATATGCCTATGGAGCAAGCAAAACGAAAAACAAAAAAGTACGCACACGCCACAGTGTACATTTGTTTTCACATTGTCATGGCAATTACTCCCTCGTAACCCAATTTCATGCTATCTTTATTATTTTAAAAGAGTAGTTTCCGAGAAACAAATTATATATTGGTTTCTCAGAAACGCCTCCAACAATTTGGATGACTTTTCCAGGGTTTGTTCTTATGAACGAAAAAAAAAAATTAATAATAATTCTGCTTATTAAAATTCGCTTACTTTCACCACCAATAATGTTGTTATTTTTGGCTTCACATAGACGGTTCTATTCCTTGGAAACGTTTATATAATGGTGGCCATCAAAACCGTTTTTCTGGAGTTTTTAAATTATGACTTATTTAAGTATGTAAAGATCAAAACTGAATTGTAAAGGATAGATCCGGTAGTTAGAAACAGTTATTGGTGATAAAAATGACCTCACGTGTTAAACCTTGACATTTTTTGTAATACTTTTCCATTTCATATAAGACCATCAGCTCATGAGGCTTGGTTCTTCTTCGTCTCTGAAAATTGTCTTGTACATTCAAGACAGTCTCCATTTCGGAGTAAGCATGACTTTGCAGTCGCTGAAATCACAAGACGGAAAATTGATCGGAAACCCGAAAGAGAATACTGACCTCTTCGCTGAACATCTCGCGCATATCTCTATCATATCTGTCAGAAAATCAAACTATAGATCACTTA
Source organism: Melangyna quadrimaculata (assembly GCA_949320155.1). NCBI lineage: Eukaryota > Metazoa > Arthropoda > Insecta > Diptera > Syrphidae > Melangyna > Melangyna quadrimaculata. The sequence continues at coordinate 419,919,001 of OX439483.1, forward strand.
CATTTTGTTGAGAGAAGCGATGAATGTGAAATTCCTTTCGTCACATACAAAGAATTAAGATGTATGTGTCAACACAAATTATCTAACTAAAAAACCACAGGGTACGATGCAAGAACTTTCCAGGTTTTGAAATAAATGCCTTCGATAGCTTTTAAAAAAACTCCAATTTATAAAAAAGCTAAGTTATGTGCCACAGCATTGGAAAATTGCAGAAGTCATTGCTATACCTTATCAAAAGGTAAAGCAACGCACAGAAGTAACATCATACAGACCAAATCAATTATACAAATCATGGTAAAGGTATTCGAAAAAGTTTCTCCTGAAAAGGCTTAGCAAAACTATAGAAGAAATAAGACTTATCCCGAACGATCAATTTGGATTTAAAAATAAACATTCCACGATAAACTAAGTGTATCGAATTACTGATCTTAGAGAGAAGGCACTTGAAGACAAAAGCCTCTATTCTTAGCTCGTGAATGAATGAATAATGAATATGGGGTTTTGCACTGCGACCTAGGGATCTATAATTGTGCCCCCTACTGGAGTTGAATGAGGGTAAACATCTTACAATTCTTCCCCCAAATTTATTTCTCTAAGCAATTTAGGTATTTGGAGTACATTCAGATATGGTAAATCACTCTTTTCCACCTGGTAACGTTCCAGGTGATTTTGTCTTTGGTGCACAAGTGCATAACATTTGCCTAAAATGTGGTCCGGTGTTTCCTCATCGATATCGCAGAATCTTCATGTGGCACTGCTTACTAGACCGCGAATGCTACGATGTCGTTTTAGTTTGCAGTGTCCAGTGAGGAGACCTGTTATTTTTCTTAAGTTGTTCCTACTTAAGCTGATACAGTTTAAAAACCGCTCTTGGTTATAGTTCCCAAGTTGTAGTTTAGCCTGTCTCAGCCCTGGTAGTACTTTCCAATTTTTGGATATAATGGTCTCTTCTTCTTCTTTGATTTTATTTTTAATCACGTTTTCTCCTATTCCGCTATAGGGCTCAGGCCCCGTTAAGGGGGACATTGCACCTATTTTTGCTGAGGAATCCGCTTCTTCATAGCCCTGGATACCGACGTAGCTAGGTACCCAATGAAGAGTGACTTTATTGTACTTGCGGAGTTCATTCAACCTGCTTACACATTCCCACAGCAATTTAGAACTAATGGTGTATGAGCTTAGTGCTTTGAGTGCAGCCTGGCTGTCCGACATAATGGCAATGTGTTGGTTTCTGTTTTTTCTTTCGAGATTTCGATCTGCACATTTCCCTATTGCGTGGTATAAAAATCTTGGTTCTAGGCCCAAAATTCCTGCACCATTCCCTTCGTTCGTTTAGGGAGTAGTTACCGGTTTCCCCTACCCACTCTTTCTTGCTACTTAACTCTATTTGAAAATTTTTCTCGAAGTAAAATTTTTTAATCATGCCATCTCTTGGAATGTCAATAAGGTTTGTTACTGACTATATACCATTATAAAATACTGAAATCTTATTTAACCGATGGATCCATTTTGATCTAGCTCCCAGTGGCATATACTCTTTTCTCTCTCGTTAATCTCAATAAAGGTTTGGATATTTTATCCCTTAAAGAGGAAGATGTCACCAAGATGTTGGCCGCGCCACTCATTTATTTAGTGAGAATGTCAACTACTAAATGGAGTAATACGTGTTCAAGCGTCGTCGACCCGATGGTGTTTACATCATCAACTTGGGCAAGAAAAAGCTAATACCTTCTGGCTACTCGTGTGCTATTGCCGCCATTGAGTAACCATAAGACATTTACGATATCTTTTCTCGTCCTTGGGGTCAGCGTGCTGTTCTCTAGTTCGCCAAGTACACCGGTACCGTACCAAATGCTGGAAGTTTTACACTCGGTGCTTTCACCAATCAGATCACGGCTGCTTTCCGCGAGCCTCGTCTCTTGGTTGTCACCGATCCATCAACTGACCACAAGCCAATAATTGAGGCTTCTTATGTCAACATTCCTGTCCTTGCTTTCACCAACACCGATAGATTTTAAGATGATATCACTATCCTATGCAACACCAAGTCGCCACATCCCATTGGTTTAAGGTGATGGTTCTTGGCCCGTGAGGTTTTTTTGTCTGCGTGGAACCATCTCGTCCCGAATGGGGTGTTGTTGTGGATCTGTTCTTCTATCGCGACCCTGAGAAAACTGAAAAGGAGGAAGTCGCAGCCAAAGAGTTTTTGCCAACTCCAGTCAAGATGGATGACGGATGAGGTCATCGACATTCCAGTTGAGGAGACTAATAACTGCGCCGATGAGTTGTTGTTGCTGAAACAGCTATTCAACCAGTGTTGGTGTTGATGACTAGGCTGATGACAACGTCAAGACATCCTAGGGTGGTGATAGAAACTTCTAAACTTCTTGATTTTTACATTGAATTTTTACATTGAAATAGAGCAATTCGACTCTTTAGAGTACGGCATAACCAAAATTACTCGGAACTTAAGAAAATTGAAGCCGGTGCGGTGCGGTGTATCACAAGGATGTGTCCTAAGATCAACCCTGTATTTGTTATGTACTAGGGATATTCCAGTGGACATCAATGCTATAATGGTCACCTGTCGATGATACTCCGATATTGGTGTCAGATAAATCGGTAACGAAAGCTACAGAAAAACTGTAAAATGCAGTCGGTAAAGTGATAGATTGGACGCTACAAATTAAAGGAAACAAAATCGACTTATATTAACTTTACGAACAAAAACATTAAAAAAGTTCCAATTTGTATAAACAGTAAAGCTGATGTACCTTACACCAATACTTCTTTACCTTGGAATGCTGAGTTAAAATGGAAAGAGCATACAAAAAAAAAAGAGGAACTTAAACTCAAATACCGAAAAACGTACTGGTTACTAGGAAAGAACTTTGACCTATCTATCCAAAGCAAACTAATGCTGTACAAGAAAGTGTTGAAAGCCCTTTTCACGTATTGCATCCAACTATGGGAAAACAAATGCTGAACCAATTCAAACATCTAAAATAAAGTCTTTCATGGGATAATAAATGTATATACGACATAGCTACCTTTATAGTGACCTTCAAATTTAAAAGGTTACACAAGTGGTTAAAGAACACGCTGCACCACTTAATCAAACCTGGAAATAGCGACTAATCGCCCGCAAAATACAGACGTAATAGGTCAATTCTGAGCACGGTTCTAATTTGAAAAAAAAAAAACTTTCGAAAGCTATACCCCTGATACGCCTCTTTTGTGGCCAAATAAAATCAATATTTTTTTACAATAACTTAATTTTTAACTCCCATACAACGTATGTGTACAGAATATTTAATAAACATATGTTGAAATGTTAAGTAGTAGCCCGTAGCGTATTGGTTAGTGCGTTCGACTGTCACGCTGGATGTCTGGGTTTTCTTCCCAGCCTCGTCCACCTAAAAACAAAAGTTTTTTTTCAGGGCTACTGCCTCTTGCGAGGAATTGACAAATCCTCCAAGAGTATCACTTGTCACGAATAAGTGCTTCTCGTCTAGCCGTTCGGATTCGGCATAAAATTGTAGGTCCCTTCCATTCCTGTCGACAGGCGCACACAGGAATGGTTGCGAGTTGTTAGTCACTAGGCCCTGGTTCTTCACGAGCCGTTGTGCCACCCAATTTATTTTTTTTTTTTTTTTGAAATATTAAAACTGTTAAACTTAGAAGAAATTCTTTCTCTTCTGTTAGCAAATGGGAACATTATCGGATCTTAAAGATGTTCCCATTACATTACGGATTAAATGTGATAATATAGGTGAAATATACCTAAATGCCTGGTCCGTAGTGGTGTTTGCAATACTGAACATTTGTTACTTGTGTATGTAAGGTATATATATACCTATATATATATATAGGTATATATATATATATATATAGGTATATATATACCTATTTCATTTTGGAATATCAAAATAAATCATACATTTTGCGTATTATAATGGTTTTTCTTATCATACATCATACGAAACCAGAAATTGTCATGTTATACACGAATAGCATAATAATAAGATTGGTAGAACTAAAACCAACTGAGCCCTTCCAATTTGCATATAGTATAGTACCTACCTACTATCTTTATTTATAACAACCCTCAGTCAGACATTTCTGGCGAACAAAATCCTTCCACGAAAAAACCATAAGATACAATTTTTCACTTTAAAAGCCATAAACATGCAAAACCTATGTACACACATATATTATGGCTGTATGATTAAAGTTTTAATATTTAAGGAGTAGAAAAAAAAAAAAAAAAACAAAAATCCTCCAAACAAAATACATACAAAATGGTGTGGCATCAAAAGATTAACCCATGCCATTCGTCAAAATACCAACGGAAACCCGATTTCTAAGAAGGTGTACGAAATCCATTTAGTTTTAAAGTACCTCTTCTACAACTGATATGGTGTCGCTGGTGCGGCGTGCCTTGTCGTCACCATCACCAGTCCTCCAACCGTCAAGCACCAACGCACCAGAGCTTTAGCTTCAGCTCTAACGCCAACGTTTCGCTAAACGCTAAAGGTGTGTGTCTTTGAATTGTAAACTTCTTGATCATAAAAAAGGGCCGTGTAATCCGATGTCAACTTAATGCTCTTAGAGACTTTACAAAATCTTGAAATATTTCTTACCGAGGTGGATTTAATACGATTTAAAATTGAATACACATGTGTTTTACCTTTTTTTTTTTTTGATTTTTCAAAAAGGGTAATAAGACAATGCAGAGCGGAAGGATTTCTCTTTTTTTTTTTTTTGCAGGATTTGGTATGTTTTATTATCTGGATATAAGGCGGAGGCTTACCAAAAAAAAACGGATATGTTTTCAAGCCTAATTATGAGAATGAAATTTATGATCAAAGGATTTGCGGATATTTATGTTATCAACAGTGTTTTTTTTTTGTTATTTTTTAGGATTTTCATGTAATTTATTATGACATGATTTATTTGTGTGTCTACTTAGTTTACTTGTTATTTAAAAGAATGTGGTGCTTGTTATTTCAAAGAATGTGGCGCTGACACTTTTTACTTTCAACAGGATTGGATTTAGGCATAAAAGACTCCTTATCAAATGGAAAACAAAAAGCAAGTTTTTTTCATTCGCAATAATTTCTAAAATAAAATGGTTTGACATATAAGTCCTTAATATTAACATTAAATACCACCTTCATAACAAGTTAAGAAATTGCAAGATTAAAAAAAAAATGGCTCAGAGATATAATCTGTAATTTTTATTTTATTATAGGTTCATGTGTCCCTAACTATAATATAAAAAAAATAAGGATACTGGTTATGAAATCCGTGCAATGAGGGATTTGCAGAGGGTTCAGACTTAATATTTATGTTCTCATAAAAGATAAAAGGATTCTGTAATTGGGGTTAATAATAAAGGTGTATTCCCTAAAGAGCTCATACGAGTATATTAACATTTGTTTGTCAGGTACATATATTTAAAATATGGCGTTTGTATGAAGTTTTATAAATGCATTTTTTTACTTGCGATATACGTAGTATAGGGCAAGTTTAGGATTCGTACAAACAAAAATTTGAGATGATAATTTTCCCTAACATTACGATTCTGTCTGTCTTTCCGTCTGTCTGTACCTCGACCTGCAGCCTAAACGGCTGAAGCGATTTTCTTCAAACTTTGGACTTAAGGTTCTTATGTGAATCCCAAGGGGGAAAATTGAAATATTTTTTTTAGCTCAAAAACTAACGGTACCTGTCATACATACATACTGTAATATATACAAAAATTGAATTATTTGAAAATCGGCTCAAACGATTTTCAAAAAAAAATTACGAAGTACTAAAATTAATAAACTAAATATTTTGGTAGAAAAAAAAAATTATAACGGTTATTAACGGTACCTGTTATACAACCGATTTTTTGGTTTTCAAATTTCTCGTTAACTACGTTTTCAAATTTCTAGTTAACTACTACACCCATTTCAACCAAAATTTTTATACAAAAGGTCGCTTACAATTTCAACAATTTTGCATATACAAATTTTCGAAAAAATAATTTGTGGATTTTTAAAAAAATACTGATTTTTTTTTTTTGAAAATTAAATATCTTGAAAACGGGCTAATGAATTTTTTTTTGATTTTGTGAAAAATTGTATTTTATTAAATACTAAAAGTTGGCATACCAAATTTTATTTTAACTAATGTTCAAGAATTTTTATATATAAACAATTAATTTACAAAAAAACCGCTCTATCGATTTAAATTTTTTTTTTTTTTTCATAAATTCACATTTATTAAGCAAATCAGATGGCATACTTTCTTTGAGCTCTATCTGTTTTAGCTATTAAAATAACTAATTTATAATAATTCATAGTTATATTTTATTGTTTTTAAAACTTTTTTTTTTAATTATATCATAATGTTATGGAACCAATACAAGCTACGTTAAAGTTGTTAGCTACGAGAGCAAGTTTTGTGCGATCATTTTTTTAAACAAAAATGCTACCCAAGTGAGCTCAATCCTAAGATGTGTGTTTCGCCTAGCTTTGACAAAAGGCTAAGGTAAGATGCCTACAAATTAATGTATAAATTTAAATAAGGGTACATCCACTTTTATCCAATCCAGAAATGAGGAAATATAAAAGGCTGGAGCCTGCAGGCGGGGTTAAAAAAGAAAAACAGAAATCTTAGAAGACGTCTATATCCACCCGGTGACCACTCGCATTGCATTTTGCGAGTGGATTCTGCGTGTGAATGCCCAAAAACTCGTGGAGGTGTTTTCAACAACCATAACTACCATTTTTGGGCTGAGGAAAATCCTAAAGCATCACGGGCTACACAATTTCAATAGTTTAAATATTGGTCTGGCTTTGAAATGATTCCCTGGTAAATGTTTTTTTAAATTTTTGATTAGAGGACTCATACTAGATATAATTTTGTAAAACTTTTGATTTTGTTATGATCGGACCTTGGAAAATGCGCTCACGACTTAACGGTGTAACTATGCAGATTTGTTAAGAAACAACCTACCAGATTTAATCGAATCGTGACCTTAGAGCAACACAGGACTATTTGGTTTATGGACGATAGTGCTCGTGCTCCAGCCCGTTATGCTGTCGGTGCGCACACCGTTCTCAATAAGAAGTTCTCAGAGAGCTGAATCGTTTGAGGAGGTCCTATTAGTTGGCCGCCGAGGTCACCAGATCTTAACCTACTGGACTATTTTTTGTGGGGACATTTGAAAAACCTCGCGTTGTCCATGAGCGCCAAATAAATACATTATGGAGGATTCAAATCATTATATTGAATTGGCGTATCAAACCGTGACACCGGATATGATAAAAAGGGCCACTGAAAGTATTTTAAGGCGAGCGCAGTTGTATATCGAGCAGCAGGGTGGAATTTTCGAACACCTTTTGTAGGTTACTCGCTACAAACAAAGAATAAATTTTTTATTATTTCTTGAACTTCCTTTTTTTCTGTTTTTATTTTTTTAATAAATTTTAATGTTGTATTTAGTTGAAAAGGTGTAAAGTATTTTTCAGAAATTAAAATGGGCTTTCATAATAAAATATAAAAAATGTCACTTAATAAAGTGATTTTGTGGAAAAAATGACACCAATGTCAAAAAACGACCTGAAAATGCGAAAAATATGGGTTTGATATTTAATTGTGTGGCAAACCGTTATCCGCATAGAACAAAATTGTATAGCAAGTATAAACTGCTTACTCTCCTTGTGTAAATAAAAAAAAATTAAGAATGGGATGTAGTTTGGCAAAGTTATAGGTAGTTAAAAGAAAAAAGATCAAAAATCATAAAAACCGTTATAGGTAAGTCGAAAAGGAAGCGAAAACGAGAAAATTACCTCTTATAGTTTTCAACTTAAAATTTACTCAGGAACCTTTAGTTTTCCTCTGGGCCGGTGATGATGGAAGAATTAGAATTAATGGTATATCAATGGGGAACAATTGATCGGATCACAACTGGAAGAGGGTGGGGATGTGAAAAGGTATGTTTTTAGGGTTGATAGTGTTTTGTAAACCATTTTTCTCCAGCATAATAAACATTAACAGCCGTATCTATAAAATTATCTAAAAATGCCTTTTAGAGGTTATTTAGTTAAGGTTGCTTAAATATTAAAGTTGCCTTTAAATGACGTTACTTAAATTTGTATCTATAATCAATATTCCTTTCATACTTAACTAAACAGACGTAATGTAACGTAACGCAAGAAAATTGACAAAACTGCTACAAATTTCTAGGACATTTTTCACTCTCAGGCTATTCCTGTCAGAATGCAAAAAAAAAAGTATACAATAAATAGCGTACAAATAATAAGACAGAAACCCAGCGGGAAAAAATCAAAAATTCATTGAGGAAAAACCAGCTTTTTCCTTGAGGAATGGCAGCTGCACCGTCCACTTTTCAGTTGATTCCTTTGATGAAATTAACATGGGCATGTCCTAGGCGGGAAGCACATGCTGAAAATCCGATGCAAATTCGCCAACGAAATCACTACTTCATTGGAAGTTGTTTATTCACCGACCCAGCAGATGAAAAACATGGTGGTTGCATAATCTATGAATTCACTGCATAAATGTATGTGGTTTATTCATCAGTTCAATATTTTCGATGAAAATGGTAATTAAAATTCAATTATCAAATCACAAGATATAGAAGTAGGTAGTTGTTTATTCAGCAATTAGTTAATTCAATATGAAAAATGTGAAGAAAATTAAATAAATAGTAAATTCATTAACTCTGTTGTGAATTATTTGTGATTGGTTAATAAAAATATAGAATTAAAACTTTAAATTAAAGTTAAATCACTATGTCAGTGGTTGTTGGTTAATCACCACTTCATATGCGAAGTGGTGATTAACCAAAAAACTGAAATACTTTGAGAAAATCTGAGATTGCCTCTTTTTAATGGAAATTCATAAGTCCTCTTATAATATTTACTGTCAGTAGAAAATGTTAACACAGAGAACACAAAAAAAATCAACTTCTATCAAAACACACAATGGCGGTGCACACTTTACAAATCATATGAGTGGACATCGAAGATGAACTGATTAACTTCTACATGACTTTTCAACAGTTTTTTCATCTTATAATTTTCCATATCAAAAGCAACGACAGAAAGGGTTGTTTTCTAAACACAAAGCAAGAAGTGGGTTCAAATCTATGAACTGAGGAAACCTTGCATGACTCTTCACTTATTAAATCGTTACATGTCGTTTCCTTGTATTATCTGGCTAGTGGATTGATTGCTGTTGTCTTGTTGTTTTCTACACACAAAGCAAAAAGTGGGTTCAAATCTATGAACTGAGGAAACCTCGCATGACTCTTCACTCACTAAATCATTGCATGACGTTTCCTTTTATTATTTGGCTAGTGAATTGATTGAAGAATTCAGCTATAAAATTCATTGGGGACGATATTTCCCGCTGGGAAGAGAAGCAACTGTTTGTGTGTGTGTATGCATCGTCAAACACAGAAGACGGAAGAAATGAAACCATTCCATTTTGGTTTGTTTTTTTTTTATTTAGTTTTCACAAATTTCTTTCTTTCTTTGGTAAGCAAGTTTGTGGGGACATAATCAAATAAAACAATTTTCAGCAACTCATTTTAATGGAACCAAACATCATTCTCTTATATTATTTTCTTTAAAAAAAAAACAATAAAAACCATTAAAACTCGGCCATCACAAGCACAGACACAGTGCACACTGAACCTACGCACAATTAGTTTTCATAAAAAAAAAAAAATAATTCTCATGTGTCAAAATATATTTAAGTTGGCTTTGCGCAGCCTTTAAATGCGGTGGATGGCGTTTAAGTTACGAGGGTTTTAAGTTACGTTGCTTAAATGTGAAAATTGATTGTAGATATCGTTTTCACACTTAAATGATATTTAGAGGAAGTTTAAAGTTAAGAATCATTTAAAATGTCATTATAGATTCGGCTGTAAATTTGTAGATTTGTCTCGAACATTTATCTGGACCATTTTCTTTTTACATAACCTCAACTGGCTCCGGTATCTTACAAACTCATATAATTATGTGTGGGGTATTCGCAGAGAAAGTATGTCATCTAAATGTCAAATATTTGGTCAAAAAAGATCAAATAGTTTCAAAAATTGGTCAGCCACGGGTAAATTTGAATCAATGGTTAAATTTCTTCAAGGTCACGGCGATTTTAAGCATGCATTCATGGGATATTCGCCAAAAAGTATACAATAACAACCAAAAATCAAGTGTGCCATTTAAAAGCACACTCTGATTGAGAAATAGTGACTGAAACAAGCTGACCATTTTTAACCAACTACTGACCTATTAAAAGTCTGTGTTTCTTTGTAGTGTAGTCTTCATGTTGTTTAATTGTTTCGATTGAAGTAGAAAAATATTTTAATTGATTAAAAAAGTTTGGTTTTTAAAAAATAATTTTAATATATTTTATTGTTTAATAATATCACAACATTTATTGATTTAAATTTGAAGCGACGCGTTTCGGTTTAAAAAATCGTTAACTTCTTGATATGTGGTGTTATTTGTGCAAAGTTCACTCTCTTTACTGTAACCAAGGCCGTACCGGAGAGGGGGAGAGGTATATCTTTTTTCAAAAAAATTTTTTAGTTAAGTTTTTAATCTTGGGCGTTTTTTACGTTTTCGTTCAGAGTAGAGGTTTTAATAGAGCTCGAGCATGTCGAGAATGCTCTAAACATGTTCTGAGCCGAGCACGTTCTCATAACACTTATTTATCTTCTTGTCTTCTGTTTCTACTTATTTATAGCTTGACATTTCCGTGCTCAACTTTTAATCAGTTGTTGTAACTTTATTCTGAGCTCGTAGAGCACGATGCTCAGAACATATTCTGATCATTCTCTGTATGAAAAAGCATAACAAATTCTAAGCTTCGAGCGCTCTTAGCTAAAGAATTACAAACATTTAATGAAAACTCAGGTTTTTCTCTAAACTAAAAAAGAAATACGCCCCTTGATTTTTCAATTTGCTCGCTATCCGCAAGTGATTCGAAAGCACAATACAAATATCTAAGGTATTATCAGACGCTGCTTGACAAATTTCCCCTTGTGTAAGTAATTTGTGATGATTGTTTGAAATTCAATTTGTTTACTATTGATTTTGACAACATGCGCTGAACTGAACAAAAATGAAAACGCTAGTGATATAACCTGTAATATATGTATCTTGATTCGAAGGTATGTTAGTACTTTTGATTTCAGAATCTCCTGTAAGATAGTTTTATTAATTTAGTGCTATGACTTTCATTAGTTACGCAGGTTTACAAAATCAACAGTTTTTGTTGGTTTTAAGACACTAAGCTTTATTTTTTCGAACGTTTTTGATGCACTTATATTTAATAACACCTCTTACAAAAGAGCGTTTTTTGTTTTTTTTTTTTGTTTGCTGCATTGTGCGGTTGGATTCTCCACGACACTGTCTTGACAGTAATGTCGATGTTTACTATTGAGTTCCCAATGCGGGTTCATGGTTAGGAGGAGCAAGATGCATTTAGGTTGCATGTAGGGCTGGTGCCCAGGATGCTTCCCGTATGCCTCTTACTTCTCTTTGCCTCATCAGTAGCTACCTTCTTACCACACAGGCCCGTAGGAGCAGATGGATCCATGCAATGTCTGTCTGGTCTGGTCTCTGGGGTAGTTAAGTGGTTTTCTTCTTTACTGGGTCCGTCCATCCATCATGTTTCCCTGGTTGTGAAAAGCTAAACACACCTAAGTTACATGTGGGGCTATGGCCTTGGATGATTCTCATGTGCGTAACTTCTACACCTACCTCTCCCGGGGTATATTTTCACCCACCAGGCCCGTAGGAGCGAAGTGTTCCATGCAACGTATGGCAGGTGAGTTCGATAGTCCGGTAGTTGGTTCAAGTTGGTTTTTGTCAGTCTTGGTCTTTGCCGCAGTAGTTGGGAGTCCTTTTCTTTGTATGTGTTTTACCAGCATGCGAAGCAGGGAGTCCATTCACTTATGTTGGTGTTTACCGCAGGAGTAACATCCGCCCATGTATGAGCAGGTGTCCCATTCTTAATTGGGAGCTCCTTCAGCAGAAATGCACGTTCGTTGTGCAGTCTTATGCGTTCTGCGTCCGTCAGCTCATCCCAACCCCTTGTATACCCAGTCTCTTGACTGTTATTCTACAGATGGAAATTTTACTCCCCCTGGAAGAAGTTGACAGTCTGGAAGGATTAGAGCGGACGACGGAAAAGCAGTCAATGATGCTCTCACCATCACTGTCAACTGTCCCGACGCTGCCGCTGGACCCATCCCAAACTCCGAGATTGGCAAAGGGGTTAAGGAGTATGTCCTCTTCCGTCATTGTCACTGTTTTGTTCTTGTTGTCTGTTTTTTGTATGTATGTTGTTTGTCACTGGTGACTATTTTGACAGTTAAAATAGACATTTCCCTGAACAAAATTCCGATAACGCTTAAACTTGGTGGGGACTTTCCACTGACTATAACGAAGTAATGGCGAAAAGTCCCCGTGCGTCGTCGCGTAAATCCGACAGGAGCACAGCTTTTTACGCATGGTGTCGAAAAAAATCAGTTTTTAGCAAATAACCTTTTATCGATAAACCACTACGGGCTACTACTAAGAAAGTATAGCTATTTAAAAAAAAAAATTGTTTTTTTTTATTTTTTTGAGTATAACTGTTAAACCGTCAATGCTATCAAAAAATATTCTAATTATGTTTTGTAGACCACAAAATGTTCTATAAAAAAGATTGAGACACTTTTTTTTCCTACAACAGTAAAGTAAGTAAAAAAAATTGCCTTAAAGGGATTTTCGATATTTACAAAAACAATAATAATCCTCAATTTTCAGCCTCTTTTACCATTTAATATATTCGCCCTGTCTCCATTTTTTTAATAAAAAAGCAGTGAACATTTTGTTTTATTTTTTTTATAAATGGCTTTATTAATTTACTATCATAGCTATACATTTTCGAAATTCTGATAAATAATAATTTCCTGTTAGTGATGCAATAACAAAAGGTTATAACTCCTAAAGCAACAATTACCAGTTTAACTTTTTAAGCTGTTGTTTTCTTTTTTTTATTTCAAAATTGAAACTATAAAAATAAATAACTTTGTTTAAACATTTACCATAATGGCCAATTGCCATCAACAGACAAAAAACAAAAACTTAGGGTTTTCGTTAATTAACAAATATTTTTCGCGGCAAAAATAATTGAGTTGATTCCCTCAATGTTGACCCTAAATAAAAAAAGGTTTTTTTTTTTTTGTTTCATGCCAATTAACTTTTATTTAATATTAAAATGAAGCCAAAGCGTTTTTTTAAAGATTGAAAAGGTTCTTGTTGGTAGTCTGCGTGCGATATCAATATAATTTTGTTTTATTGCAGACCTTCTTTGGTATAATATTGGTACTCTTAAGATATTTGTTATAATTAAAAAAAAAACATAACCTAACTGAATGAAGTTTAAGTTTTGATTAGAAAATTTGCCGGTGCCGAGGGGTTGAACTACACTTTCGAATTTTTCGCCTTATTAATTAAAACATTGAAGAAAACGAAAAAAACACCTTTTCTTATCCTTTTCGACCGTTTTTACTCGAACTCTTTGAGTAGTTGTGATTGTGATAGTGTTGCGTTGAATGCCTACAACAAAATATAATGAGAAGGAAGAGGCAACTTTAATTAAAATCTACCACAATCTGCTTAGGTATACGAAATACAATATAATTTCAATTTTCTAATTCAGAAAAGTCCGTTTTTCGATTTTGATTATTTTCTCTCATCGCATACTCTTTGTGCCTTCTATATTAAGTATGAAACATTTATTTAAATATTCAAAACCATCAAAAGCTCAAAAGAGATTACTTTAAATTTCAAAAACCACCCAAGTTAATTCAATAAATTTTAAATCATAATGACTTAACCTCAATCTAAACAAATTCCGTCCCACACAAGACCATCCTCGCCTCCATCATTATCCTATTTTTAATCTAACCAAACAAAACGTAATTAACAGTAAAGAACAAAAGCACCATTATGATGTTTCACCGCATCCCATCAATGGTCCAGAAGATATATGTACGTACAATTCTCAATATTTGACTGTTCATTCAGCGGCGCGGTAATGGTAAAGAGGTGAGGAGGGGGGGGGGTATAAAGGACTGAAAATGCTTGCTTCATGTCTGCTATAGCTTTAGGGCAAGGCAGTTGATTATCAATAACAAGGTTATGATGTCCCCCACTTCAGCAAACCAGATTATAATTAGCACACAGTGAGAGAGGGTTAGGTATATGGAAATGTTAACAACACGTTCATTAAAGGAGGTTTTATGTGTGTGCGATGTTTAGGTAATTTTCAGGTGAAAAATATATATAATTAGCAACGGTTGAATAATGGCGTGCAGGGAATTTTTAAGTATCCGCAAAATGTTTGCGTGCCCTAAAAACACCCCCTCGCCCAATACAGCAAAAAACAAAAACCACCCCCACAACAATACCTGCAAATACAGTTAGAATTACTAACTGAAATAACCAAATGATTGCTACTTTTCAGCAATGGATGAAAAATAATATGGAAGCTTGTAGCATGAAAATGAACACGCCTCGCCAGTCAGTGTAGGTATAAAGAGAATAATATTTAAATAAAAATGCGGTAACATAATACACAAAAATAACGAACACCATTCGTTCATATGGAAAGGACAATCAAACATTTGCACATCGTGTACAAAAAATACAGAACAAAAAAATTCTGTTTGTACTTCGAGGATTTCACATGTTTGCCTCATTATATGTATATAGCTAGGACCACCAGAACACGACACACCGCAGACATTTAACGCTTGTGGTGAGCGGAGGCGGGCGGACATTGGTGTAAAAAACATGGTTTTGGTGCGGTTCAAGTAACACGTCGAACATGGCCGCGAGCTTACAACATTTATCCAAAGAACATATGCTATTAAATATTCTTTAGTTTGGTTTGCATTTAAAGGATTAAATATATTTACCTATGTATGTGTACCTATGGTTAGTTTTTGTCATGAACAATATTAATTTTTATAATAATTAAGATGAATAAAATTAAATAGGTATTAAAATTACTTCTGTTTTAAGTGGAGTGAATGAATATAGGTAATTCAATTAAAAAGTACCTACAAGTTTGTTTCGCCCATATATTATAGTGGGGTCTTCTTGTACTTTTTAATTGAATTATGTTTACCTTATGCATTCACTTCACTTAAAATAGATGTAATTTTAATATTTAAATTTCTTCATTTTAAAAATCGATCAAAATTTGTATCCCGCCAGTTCACCTCCCAGAGTTCTTGATGGAAGTCGAGGCAAGAGTGCAACAAAACCACATCACAACAACAATTACCACTTTAAACGAAGAGCATCCTGCCCACAATCCAAACATTGATGACGTATTCACCAATCCTGAGGAAGTGAGAGATATCATAAATACAGTGAACGCAAAGAAGTCAACGGGACTTGACGGCATATCCAACTATTTCCTAAAGAAGTTGCCCGCAATATTGCTGTTTTCCTTGTTGACGGCCATCTTTAATAACTGCCTTAACAGCGGCTACTTTCCAGCAGCTTGGAAAGCTGCAAAGATTGTTCCAGTGCCATAGAAGACCAACAGACAAAACGTGGAAGGATACAGGCCAATATCGCTACTTTGCTGCATAAGCGAAGTCCTGAAATCCCTACTGCTGAGAAAAATTTAATATTACTGTGGGGAAAGAAATATTTTACCAAACTTCCAGTACGGATTTCGGGCGATGCACTCCATAATACATCCCCTACTGGGACTACACAGCGACGTCATCGTGGGACTAAACAAGAAGGAAACGATAGTGGCATGTCTTATTGACATTGAGAAGGCATTCGATAGCGTCTGGAAAAAGAAAAGGTTGCTTCCCAGGACATTTGGTTCTTAAAAATTTTCTAACTAATAGACTGTTTTTTGTACAGGTTTTAAACGAAAAATCAGGAATGAAGACCATCAGGGCAGGTGTACCTTAAGGATCCATAGGACCATTTCTCTTCAGCATCTACACTGCAGACCAACCGGAAAACATGTCAAGAACAAGTACAAAATGATATGCCGTTGACTCCATCACACATACGACGTCCCTATCCACAGAGATTGCAGCTAGTAGAGTACAAACCGACGTCAACAACCTTTGGAACTACTATATGAAATGGGGTTTGAAGATCAACGCTAGTAAAACAGAACTCATCTGCTTCCAGCCACCTCAAACACAGGCAAGATCACGAAGAAGAATTGCTGCTAGAAGAGAAGTACTTGGCAAACAAGATGCTCTACGAGCCAGCAGGCGTGATCCCCATTGACCAGCATACTATGGATATTACCAGCAAAATCATAAAGTACTTAGAAGCACATCCAAACCCGGAAGTATAAAAGATGCTACAGCAGGAAATTCAGCCCAGCCAGAGATACCTGAACCCCAGAGCTGTCATTGATGACATATTCCAGGACGTTTTTCACAATGAAGGAAGACCATTGTATGAACGAGCCGACAGTGGACAGGACAGGGGATGACACCTTTATACGACCCAAACGCAAAATAGTTGGCCTACTCATCAATTAACACATTAATCCTCTTTATATACCTTAATTTTCTGTCCCAAGCAGTTGTTGATTAAATTATTTTTTTGTCAATGTAATAAATTACATTTAATGAGTAAATAAGACCCAACAGAACTTAATTTGAGAAAACACACATGGCTTCAGGTTGCATTCTCTTAAACAAAGATAAGAGCATAATAGTTGGACTACTCTCTATGGGATGCAAATAAGTTGGCCTATGACGATTTAAATAGATGTTCAGTTAACCGTTATTAAAAAAATGACATGCACTTGTTTTGTTGTTTATTGATCTCTTGTTTTAAGTAAGCCAGCAACAGTTTAGTGTCAATCATGGTGCGTATGGTGTTGCATTATCTTCCTTAGGGAATCCATAGTTAAAGCCTTCGAAACGGGATTTTCGAGCTACAAAATAGCAAACCAATTTAATTTACCTCGCTCATCAATTTGAAACATTATCACAAAGTTCAAAAATAGTTGAAATGTGGAGGTTGGTAAAAAAACGGGACGCCCACCAATTTCCAAACCTCGAGATTGCCGAGTCTTAAAAAAAATAATAAAGCAAAATCGACGTCAAACTGCCGCTATGGAGAGAAGGATCAATGGTGAGAAAGAATCCAAAAAAGTGTTTCAGTCGACACTTGTAAGCGGACAATGAAAAAAATTGGATATAAATTTTATAACGTTTGTTTAAGATTTATTTAAATTAGAGCTATTTTAATTCGCTGAAACAAAGGCCAAAGAAAAACCACTTTTAACACCTAATCAAAAGAAAAGGCGCCTAGAGTGGACCAAGTAACGTAAGAACTGGACTTTAAGTCAATGGCGGTCCGTTATTTGGAGTGATGAGTCGAGGTTTGAAGTTTGCGTCGGCGACGAACGAAAACGTGTCATAAGAAACTCCAAAGAGGCCTTTCACAAAGAAAAAAAAACAGTCAAGTTTCCAGCATCTCTAATGATATGGGGATGCATGTCTGGGCGAGGTTTGGGCAATTTACATTTTGTAAATGGAACTGTCAATGCTACCAAGTACCGGGATATTCTGGAAAATGAGCTACTCCCATCAATACCACGACTTCAAACTATTGATGGAGATTTCATTTTCCAGCAGGATGGTGCTTGCTGCCATACAGCAAGGTCTACAATGGCGTGGTTATCTGCTGAAGCAATTCCTTTACTGGAATGGCCTTCCAGCAGCCCTGACCTTTCGCCAATTGAAACTGTCTGGCATAAAATGGAGCAAAACCTCCAAAAAGAACCATGTCGGACTCTTTAAGGCCTAAAAGCTAAAATCATAAATATTTGGGAATCTTTTGGTACCGAAGAATGTCAAAAATTAGTTGACACAATTCCACGACGAATAGAAACAGTTATCAAGGCCAGAGGCGACGCAACGTAACACCATGGTAAAATAAAAATTAAGACGCCAACTATTTTGCGTTTAAAAAAATATATGAATCATTATTTTATTTTTTTAAGACTGCTCTATAAGTCATTTTGTTTTTGTTACTTATTTCTATCTAAAATAAATATATCTAAAGAAAAATAACAAAATATTGAGTTCATTGCCGATGGAATTTAAGAACCAGCTGATTTTTGATTTTTATCATAGGTAGTCCAACTATTATGCGTTTGGGCTCGTATAACCTTCTCTTAAAAAATTGAATTATTTTAAGAGACAATCGTTTTGTAATACAAAAAAAATCTTGTGTTAGATTGAGAAGCCAAAAACATGTATTTTATACTTATATAAAAATCATTTTAAGTAAACTTTTAAAAAATAAGTTCTGAGCCAACATTTAAAACATTAGTTAACAATATAATAAGCTTAGTTGTAGGTCAATTGTATAAAAATTTAGCGAAATAAAACAAAATCTTAAAACTAAAAAAAAAATCAAAATTTGTGTCAGCGGAATGGGTCATAGTTTGATATTTTTGAGTTTGTACACTTCCTCATTTGGTTTTCCCATTTGTCTCTAGTAGAGTTTGTCCTCAAAAAGATCAGAAACTTATTGAGATTTATAGGGGCAAAAATTTCATGCATTAAGTTAGCACCGCCATTTTAATTATTTTTAAAGAAGCTTTCCGGGCAATGTGTTCAACTTAAACAGCCTTATTTATTAGATTTCACTAATACTCGGTGCAAGTCCAAGCACTTACACAGGGATTACGCCACGTCAAACAAATCCTTATTTATTAAATATTTGTATAGCCGTTTTAGCTATACGCCTTCCTTATGTCAAATTTTAATATGAAAAAAATCACCAATCTAAAAATCAGGTTATTATAAACGTAATCAAACATCAGCTGATTTCCGTTGATACCTATCTATTTTAGTCGACTATTATTGGTTGAGTCATTCATTTTACGCATATTTAAGTAAAACAATTAAAAATTGGTTAAAAAAAAAGGACATACAAATTCATATAGCTGCCATCACTGCCAGATCAATTGGGATATACCCTCCTCTTTAATCATCACTTATACCGCTTTCACAGAAGGAAACTGAGTTGCCAGCTATTTTTAGTTTGTAGGCGAGAAGGGCGTAAGGGAAAGAAAACAAATCTCCCCTCTAACCCTTCTCGCCTACAAACTAGCTTGTTTCTGGCAGCTCAGTTTCCTTGTGTGAAAGCGGTCTTAGTAAAGGCTGAGCTATAGAGTGTTGGAAGTTAGTCCCCTTTTTTGAATTTTTGAAAGTTGTTCTAGGTTGTTCCTAATTTTTCCAGATTTTTTTTAGAAAAATATTTAAAAATCTGAGTTTTAGAGCCAAAAATTTGTTTTTGCCCTGCCCTCCCCCTTTCGTAAATCGAAATTTTGAAAATTGCTCCGGATTCTTCTAATTGTTCTGAACGTTGTTCTAAGATTTTGGAGCTATTATTCAAAACTTTAAAAGTTATGGCCAATATTCAAAAAAATTCGAAATTCCAACTTTTTGTATTTTTTTTTCTTGTATCTTATAAAAACTGTTCTAACAAATGTTCTAGAAAATTAAAGACTTAAAGCATGTACCTATAGGGTTGGCTACGAAATCTCGCAAACGAAAATCTCGCACCCGAAATCTCGCAATACGAAATCTCGCAATTACAGAAACCCGCTCTTCATAATCTCGCAATTACAAAAACCCGCTTTTTATAATCTCGCAATTACAAAAACCCGCAAACTAAAATCTCGAAAACTAAAATCTTGCATTAAAAAAACAGAAAGGACTTGTATAAATTACGTTATACTAGGGTTTTCGTTTGTGTATGTTGTCAGGTGGTGTGCTTTCTGTTTATGTGCAATAAACAGTACATTGGGTGGCCCGCTTCGCGGGTTCAATGATTTTAACTCCCTTTTCGGGTCCTCTGTCCCGCTCACGCGACTCCGTCGCTCCGCTTAGGGTATGCTCAGTCGCCAGGCAGGCGCCTATGTTGTCAGTTGGTGTGTTTTCAGTTTATTTGTAATAAAAAGTACTTTGGGTGGCCGGCGTATCGGGTTCAAGGATTTTATATCCCTTTTTAGGCCTCTGATTTTTCATTTTCTATTCGCAGGATTTTATTTTTCAGTTCGGAATTTTCCAACTTCACGTGTTAATGCGAGATTTTAGTTTGCGAGATTTTTGGCTGTGAAATGTAAATGCGAGATTGTTAAAAGCGAGATTTTGTTATTGCGAGTTTATGAAAAGCGGGTTTATGAGTTAGCGAGATTTCGTATTTCGAGATTTAATAAAAAAATGCGAGATTTCGTTATTCGAGCTTTTAGTTTGCGAGATATCGTAGCGCTCCCGTACCTATATTGTTAAAAATATGACCTTTGAATTTTTGTTTGTTAAATGCAAAATACGCCCCCTCCCCCAATTTATTTTATTTTCCTAAAACCTTTTAGTAAATTAAGTAAGATGTTAAATCATTTTAAGTATGAAACTAGGTTAAAAATTGTATTTTGCTAATTTTAAACGAGTTAAGCATCGTTCTACCTCCAGACATTTAACTTTAGTTAAAATCATCAAATGGCTATTTTATCTTTTTAGTATTGTATACTAAATCCATATGACGCTTTGACGTTTATAAATATCAAAATCAGGGATGTTTATGAATTTTTTGCACGAGCTGTCATTTTTTTGGACGTGTTCATCTGAAGTTTATGAAGGAAATTGGGTAAGTATAATACTAGTAAGAAGAAAAGAATTAGAGAATTGTTAAGTGGAATCATACTAAGCCCTTTATAATAGGCTGTTTAAAATTTTGCGCCATTTTTTTTAAGGAAGATTAATGACTCGTTAATTATACATGCTTACAAAATCAAAATTTTACTAGGGTTTATTCTCATCTTCTTTCTGTGATTTTTATAAGAGTCGGTAAACATCGACCAAAATTTGTGTCTTAGTAGGATATAACAGACTGACTGAGGAGCCCACTCTTATACCTATGCGAAACACAATCTTTTCTGGAACTGAGGTCACTTGCACATTTTTATTGAATTAAATTCATTCACACCACTTAAAAAAAAGTGCATTGCATTTGAAAGACCTGAGGTCTTACAGGCATATAGTTAAAATTATTAAAAAAAAAAAAATTATTATTATAAAAAAAAAATACAAGTAATTTCAATATTTAAATTTCTTCATCTTCTTGCTTATATTAAATATTATGGGCTAGTTTGGTAATATAAAGATTTTCACAGTAAAGCATTTCGCTTAAAAACTTTCATTATCGATTTATTGATTGGAGGACGTCTAAAAAGAATGTGGTAGTTACAATAAAGGTTTCAAAGTGGAGAATGATTTAAGCCCATGTACATAAGGAAATTCGATATAGTTATAGGAGATATGGGCGTTTGAAAGTTCCGTACAAAGTTATTTTTTTCTTATTTAAAAAAAAACGAGGGGGAAACATACATTTTTTTTTTGGTAAATAGAGAGATACATCGACTGTCAATTTTATTTTTCCGAAAACCGAAATAGTAGAGGCAACGGGGAGTCAAATAAGGGCAATCTGAAAAAAGTTTTGACGTCTGAAAAGTTTGAATGCAGTTTTGAAGAGGGGTTGCTTCTTAGCATAAATCTCGATTTTCGAGATTTTTGGAAAGATGGGTTTTTTTTTAATTTTGAGTTTGAAAATTATTTTCTTAAAAACTGTTTGCTCAAACAACTTGATTTAAAAAATTAATTAAAGAATCGGTTTTGGGCTTTCAAAAAAGCTATAACATGATATTTTGAGTGTTGCCGTTGATTTTTAATAATATTTTTTTTTATATTTTAAGTCGTTTTTTTTTAGAAAATTGGCCCTTCTACCTAAACGGGTGGGAATAGACCCCTCCCTCCCTGTACAATTTGTTTCTTATCTTAACTCAACCTTTACGCCCTAGCCTTTTGTTACACCTTTAGCTTAAGACTTTTTTTTATAAAAGTAATGGTTTGGGAGTTTAACTAAGCCCGTAAGGCCTAATTTTGTACTCGTTTTTCATTAATAACTTTTGAATGATCTACACCAGAAAAATAATTTATATACCGATTTGTAGGAAATTTTAATTAAAAGAAAAAAGTATGCACTATTTTTTGCATAAAAAAGCACAGGAAGTGAGAAAAACGCAAATTATCAAAAAAAAACAAGACCAAAAATCCCGCAAATCGAAATTTATGCTAAAAAGCAACCCCTCTCCAAAACTGCATTAACACTTTTCAGACGTCAAAACTTTTTCAGATTTTTCCCCACTGCCTGTACTAAAAGTGCGCTGCACCGCGCCGGCTGGCTTCGAGGTGGTGAGATACTCTTCGTGTGGTGCTACTAGAGTCTCCATTAATTCAAACACAGATCTTTTTTAATGCTGGCCGGGAAGAACTAAGCTGTTTTTGATCAGGTGTGTTATGCCTATTCCAAAACAGAATAGTGAATAGAAAGGAAACTGAGAAAGGTTATCTATTTAAAACAACTAACAAATACATTTTTTTTTTCGAAAAGAAAATATCATATTCGCAATATTAAATAAAGTGTTTTTTTTATACGAACCTCAAATAAGCTTAAGAGCGTTTTTTCCATTTTGTTACGATGTCTCGAAAACCACGAAATTAACACTGTAAAATCAAGCAAAGAACACAACGTAGTCGAAAACATGTTAGTTACTTCCAACAATAACATCACTGTAAACCTAAGGTTATCAAAACATTTGGTGTAAAATTTGGTCATTAAAACTGAAAAGTGATAGAAATTTCTTGCAAAATGCCAACCAATAAATTTGTTTTCCAAACTTAGTTGCTCTCGAGTTGCCATGAAGTACCTACCTTTTTACAGATTTTGCTGTAGAAAACAATTTATCTTCAAATTTGATGATAACCACTGATGGGTCTTAACTTTTTCAAGAGGAAAGCAGGAGCAAGAAACACATTTTGAAAAAACCGCCTCGCCTATAAGTTAAGCTAAGTTTTCATTTCTTTAAAAAAAAATGCAGTTGGCGTTCCAAAAATTTTCTCAAACTTCCACATTGAACAGCAAATCAACATGCCACAAAGTCAGCGAAGACGATGTATAGAGAAGACTTAACAAAAACATTGCCTATGTTTGGTTGGGTGACACAAATTTATTATGTTCATACTCTGAATTCTATAAAATTTCCGGTTTTTGTTGTTATTGTTCTTTTGATGGGAATGAGTAAAAGATAGAAGCTTTTACCCATTCCCAACGAAAAAAAATGTCTCTTTTGCCTTTCCAATCAGTATAAATTTCAACCACAAATCACAATGTTCAATCGAATTATTTACTTTTGAATAACTTTTTAACCATTTAACCCTCATGATTGAATTGAATAAATTTTTTAACCACATATTTTACTTCATTTCATTTCCAGCTACCAATGACGAAAACCACCACCCAGTATACAATCAAAATTCCAAGAAAAAATTAAGGTCGATATTCATCCCGAAATTCTCACAAACTTCAACCATCACGAGAAAGTAAAAAAAAGGTTTTCCGTGATGAATATACACCAAAAAGAAATACAAAAAAAAAACAAGCACATCCTTTGTATTGATTATTGAATAATATACAAAAAAAAATCAACCCAACCAAGAAAATAATGCTCATTACAAGCAATAACACACAAAATCTGAGGCCGTTGGACTGAATTTAAAAAAGAGAAAAAAATACAACAACTAAACGAACTAAGAATTATTATGATAAATGGATTTAAGATTAAATCTAAAGCTTACAAGCACGAAACCAAACGAGCAAAGTATCTGCCACCACCCCATTCATCCCTCAAGATATCAAAACGACCTAGTAATTGTGTCATTTCCACACCACGCAGCTCCCAACAACCAACCAACCCGAACCCGAAGACATCATTTTAATGATCTTTCATAAATGGATACAAAAGAACAACCATATAGATACAACATAATCGCATTCACCATTAGATACTTAGATACTCAGATACATCAGCAGAAACATCAGCAGCAGTCAGAGCCACAGCCACAGCCCCGAAGGAGGCCAAACAACATTAGTCAAAGTAGTAAAAGTATCGTCTTTATTGTTTTCTTTGCAGCCGCAACGACGACAACGACTCCGACGGCTACGGCGACGAGTAGAATTGGCATTATAGAGGCCGCAAGCGACGACATAATCATTCCTATTAAACCACCGACACCACCTCCACCGCCACTTTTGAAACGTTCGAGAGCACAACTACGAGCGCAATAGAGAGATTTTCCGCAGTTGAAGAAAATTACTGGTGCTGAACGGTAAGCGAAATCTACAAACCACATTGCTGGCGATCAAGTGACGGAAGCTCATAAAACACAACCTCCCACCGTTACAAAAAACAACCATGGGCTCGTAATCGAACAGTTTGAAGTGCAAAAAACGCATTCGCACTGCCCCTGACCCCTAAATTGACCATCGAACAACCCACGCCACCACAACCCACTCACTCACTCGCCTGGCTCTCTGAATGGATTCGTTTAGAATCAGCGAGGACGAATTCGCCAATGCCGCTGCCGCAGAGACGCACCATTATAACATATCCGTGCCGTCACTGGCATTCCTCCTGCAACCCATCACCACTGCAGTGGACGTGGGAAGGCAGCTACTCGACGAGGAAGAGCTCTCACCGTTGCTGGTTTACCCATCGCACAATGCGAACTTTACCACTCTTATCACGTCCATCACGAATAGCAGTCCCGCAACGAGTGCGGGAAGTGTCACCAGTATATTGTCAACCTCCCTGGAACCGCTGCTCGATGGTCCGGCCGTCTTTAGCGAATTCGATGGAGAGGTCGAACTTCCTCCACTCAAGACCATCATTGTCAGTCTCATCTTGCTCGTCGTGATTCTGGGCACGGTTGTGGGCAACGTCCTCGTCTGCATAGCCGTGTGCATGGTGCGGAAGCTGCGACGACCGTGCAATTACCTACTTGTATCATTAGCTCTCTCCGACCTGTGTGTCGCCGTTCTAGTCATGCCCACCGCGCTACTCTACGAAGTCCTGCAACAATGGAACTACGGCCCGCTCTTCTGTGACATTTGGGTCTCATTTGATGTGCTCTGCTGTACGGCGTCAATCCTAAACTTGTGCGCCATCTCAGTGGACCGCTATCTGGCGATCACAAAACCCCTCGAATACGGCGTCAAGAGGACGCCACGACGAATGATGCTATGTGTGGCGCTGGTGTGGCTAGCAGCCGCTTGCATATCTCTGCCGCCACTTCTGATACTCGGCAACGAACACATCGGTGAGAATGGCGAGCCCATCTGCCGAGTGTGTCAGAACTTTGCCTATCAGATCTACGCCACCGTTGGGTCATTCTATCTACCGCTGTCCGTTATGCTCTTTGTCTACTATCAGATATTCCGTGCAGCCCGTCGTATTGTGCGCGAAGAGAAACGTGCTCAGACGCATCTCCAAAATGCCCTCAATGGCGCCGCCCAAACCCAGCGCAACGACTATGACGGACACGCCGCCCCTCGACACAGTGGAAACTCGCTGAGCACGTCAACTTGTGGTGGCGGAACTCTAGTGAGCGGCAGCAGTAACCTGCTGGGCTCACCGCATCAAAAGAAATTACGGTTTCAATTAGCCAAAGAGAAGAAAGCCTCAACTACGTTAGGGATCATCATGTCAGCGTTCACCATTTGCTGGCTGCCATTTTTTATACTAGCTCTTATTCGACCGTTTGTCGAGAGCGAAACAATTCATATTCCGGAGGCTCTCTCATCGTTGTTCCTATGGCTGGGCTATGCCAATTCACTGCTGAATCCGATTATCTATGCGACGCTGAATAGGGATTTCCGCAAGCCCTTCCAAGAGATCCTCTATTTCCGTTGTTCGTCGCTTAATACGATGATGCGTGAGAATTACTATCAAGATCAATATGGCGAAGCACCATCTCAAAGGGTAGTTTTGGGTAATGAGGGACACGGAGCACGGGAAAGCTTCCTCTGAAAGTCGATGTAGGGCTTATTTTCTAGGACTGTAAGTGAGGGGGGCACTAAATAATAAAGTTGTACAAGAAAAAAAAAACAAACAGTGGGGAAACGTTACAAAAGAAAACAAAATCAAAACAAGAACAAAAACAAGGCGTGCTAACAAATCATTGTAAATACAAAACAAAATTAAAATCCGATAAATGTTACCTAATAAAGAAATTCTTCTGTATATGTATGTTAATACCATTTCAAGCTGATCCAACAAAATACATACATATATACATAAATATAAACTCATTAATGTTAGTGTTATAATTTACAAAGTGTATAGGAAGTTTTTTAGGAGTTTTATCTACTCAGTGAATGAGATCAGTGTGAGTGTGTGTGTTTTTAAAAATGTCAAATATGTAGGATTTTTTTAATTAGGTATTTTTTATTATTTTTCTATTCAAATCAACCAAATTAATGGTTTCGAAATACACACCTACAAAATATTGATATTATTAAACATTATTTTAGTGAAAAAGAAATAAATAAGTAGAATGATATTTGCTATACCTGCATAACATAGTCTTTTTTAGAAGAAATGAAGATAATACAAAATAATAGGTAATTGTTTGAGAGACTGTTTAAAACTTTATTTTTTAAGCACTAAGATCTTTTGAAGTACATATTTAAAAAAAAATGTAAATGGCGCCCAACGAAATGAACTGAACATTTTTGAGATCTGTCGGCAGTTTAAAAAGATAAGTTTAATTTGAAGGCAATCCATATCATTATTAATTTCATGAACAAAAATTACTTACTTAATCCATGATTTCTGAGAACTCACAAAAAATTCTACCGCAGAATCGTAGGGCATATTCTGTTCCTGGAACACTTTTAAAGGTTATTTAGCGGCATGATAAAGTAACATTCGTACACATTTTTTTGTTTGCTTATAACTCGGAAAACTTCCATGCAAAAGCCAGAAATTCTGTATTTAATGGAACTTTGGCTTTTTTTCAAGAAAAGTTTTTTATAATCTGTTATAATTTTCAAAATGGCTGATAACAATTAAGATTAGGAAAACTCTGAAATTTGGCACATTTTCGAAACACTAACAGAAATTGTCCAAGAATATCCTTAAAACTATTTTTGTTTGCAATTTTTCTCATAGAGCGTTATGTGAAGCTCAAAGATTTTGCAGTTGACAGCGCTGAATTTGTTTCAGATTTATTGTGGCGAGACTAGTTTCAGTTGTTTTTGGTTCGGCCAACTGAAATTTCCCCTCAACTGAAACAAATTTCCTGCAATGTTCAGCTTCCTTGTTAAGTGGAGTCGACTATGCACAGCTGTCTTTTATAATTTAAAATACACACTTAATTATTACCCTTTGAACACAATGCAAGTCGCTGATAGCGAAAAGAATCGCAAGCTGTCATTAAAATCGCTCAATTTTCAGTAGAAAATAATTCAACTTTGGCGACTACGATTGCTGCAGCTACAGCTTCCCATTGTGGCGCATTGACAGTTCGACAAGCGGCCGCCACAACAACTCCATACTGCTCGGCCAGTTAATATGCCAACTTCAATTATTTCAGTTAGCTAAATAAAAAAGTTAGAAGTGTTTTTTTTCTTGTTGGGGGGGGGCGTAGTTGTGCCAGTGTGGTAGGATACACAATGTAAACAAAAAAATCAAAAAAAAAGCTGAAAAGTATGTGTATAAAGTTAGCAGGGGGTAAAATTTATAAAAAAATATATAGCCCTGAGTTGCTAATTTATTGCGAAAAAAAAAATATTGTGCTGTTGGATTTCGAGATACGGGATTACCTGCTAACTTGGCGTCAAGATAGCAGGTCAACTTTCTCAAAAATGAAGATAAACGACCCGGGAGTGGATAAATGTTTAAAAATAATTTATTGCTTATTTATTGCGGAGAGAAGAAATACTACTCTTTTGATTTGTTTGCGAGATACAGGGTTACCTCTTCACGTCAATAAGCATGTCAACTTTCTGAAATATGTATATAAACGACCCGAGAGTGGATGAATGTTTAAAAATAATTTATTGCGGAGAAGAATTTTGTTTCGTTTGTGAGATACAGGGTTACCTCTTGGCGTCAAGTTAGCAGGGCAACTTTCTCAAAAATGTAGATAAACGACCCGAGAATGGATAAATGTTTAAAAATAATTTATTTCTAATTTATTGCAGAGACAAAAATATTCAGCCCTATTGTGAGTTTTACCGGGAAAAAATTTCGCCCGAAAATGGTTTGTTCGTCTGGATGTTTAAAAGCTATTGCTAGTTTCACCCTCCATTTTATATCAAGTGTGGCTTACTTCGCAAGCAAAAATTAAATGGAAATCTTTCTGTAAGTGACATGACATATTTCACACGAAAAAAATGCTATCAATAGTGGCAATAAGGGAATTTTTACGAAAAGGGAACATTTTTCGTCCGAAACTAACAATAACGGAAGAGTGAAATGTAATTTTTCCGGGCGAATTATTTTTCGCGCGGAACTCACAATAGGGCTGATTACTTTTTGTTTCGTTTGCGAGAAACAGGGTTACCTGCCAGCTTTACGTCAAGTTAGCAGGTGGATAACCCCGTATCTTGACATCCAACACTGCAATAATTTTTTTTTCGCAATAAATTAGCAACACAGGGCTATACAGGGTGTCCCGTAAGTAATTCAGGATAACCCTGAAATGCCACATAGTAGACTTTATGACCGTCCGGAAAACTGATAAAAAAAAGTTCTATCCCAACCACAAGAAAAGTTATATGCATTTTTTTGTTCAGTGCATTATTTTTTTTCTTACTTTACATTTTTAAATACCACGACTACAAGTGAATGAGTTCCATTATTTTTTTTTTTTTTTGCAGGAATATTTTACATTACTTGTGCCAACACATAAGTAGAAGAAAATTATTATAACTGTTAGACTTCTTAGAGAAAAAAATTATTTAACATTGAATTTCAAGGCAAAATGTGAAAACAAATAATTTTTGAAAAAGTTAAATCATAGCTGGTATAAATGCATGAATACCTGAGTGGCCAACTATTTTAAAAATATGCGCGTTAAATGCAGATTTCAAAATGGTATTACTTATTATTATATCTAGAGTCAATAGCAAGTTATTGGTAAAAATCTGCAATACTAGAGTAAATTTAGCAAAAACAAAAGTTTTCAAAATTAGCACAATAAACGTGAAAATAATACCAAGCGTTGAACATAGCAGATTTTTGATTTATTGGCTGTTTCTACGATGTTGTCCTAATGATAAATCCAAGCTTTCAACTTCTAAAGCCGAATGCATTATTGATAAAAATGTCAAAAAAGTGCAAAAAACGGTTACATTTTCGAGCTTGTTATGAATTTTACCTCTTCTATTGGGCTTAAACAAACCCATCAAATATTTTGTTGGTTGCTATTTTTTATTTGTTATTTTCTCTAAACAAAAAGTTTTTGAGCCAGCTTTTAATCACATGATCACTTAGTTAGAAAACAAAAACAAAAATAGACAATTTTTTAATTTTTTTTTTTATTTAAAGCAAATGCTCAAACTGTTTTCCACCCACTCTTATACAGGTTCTGCACCTCCGAATAAATGAACGTCTTAGTGAACGTGCAAGGTTTTGCTCAGAAATTTGTAATGCAGGTGCCTCCACACGATTTTTAAAATAGTTGGCCACTCAGGTATTCATGCATTTTTTTATACCACCTATGATTTAACTTTTTCAAAAATTATTTGTTTTCACATTTTGCATTGAAATTCAATGTTAAATAATTTTTTTCTCTAAGAAGTCCAACAGTTATAATAATTTTCTTCTACTTATGTGTTGGCACAAGTAATGTAAAATATTCCTGCAAAAAAAAAAATGATGGAACTCATTCACTTGTAGTCGTGGTATTCAAAAATGTAAAGTAAGAAAAAAAATAATGCACTGAACAAAAAAATGCATATAACTTTTCTTGTGGTTGGGATAGAACTTTTTTTTATCAGTTTTTAGGACGGTCATAAAGTCTACTATGCGGCATTTCAGGGTTATCCATTACTTACGGGACACCCTGTATATATTTTTTTATGAATTTTTTTTTTCGCAATAAATTAGCAACACAGAGCTATATATATTTTTTTATGAACTTTTAGAGTTGCCCTGCTAACTTTTACACATCTGAAAAGTGGATGGCAGGCTCAAGCTAATGAAAAAGCTGATTTTTCCTAAATGAATTTTTCCCGCTGGGAATTACTTCCAATGTATACACAATTGTCCGTAGGACACCGTTAGCAAAATTTATTATGAATATCTACATCATGAATATTTCTCATGGGGAACAGGCGATATCCTCCATCCCCCCCCCCCCCCACCACAAACCAATAGTTTTGAATAAATGCAAATCGGTCTAAGATTTCCCTCTACTAAATATTTTTCCCCGGTTCCTTACTGAAAATAATATTCTTCGTAAAGGTATGAAATTCTTTACGTTTTTTTTCTTCAAAATTTTGAGCTTGAAAATTCTTTTTTTCAAAACCTGCCTGAATGGAGGGGGAGAGACCCCCTTCCGTATATATTTTTGTCTTGTGTCAACCAAACCTACTTGTCCTATCGTTTTGTCGAATTTTAGGTGAATCACCTTTGAATGTAAAACTTGATGAGATTTGGCAAATTATACACTTGAAAGTTTAAAAAAAAAAGTTGTGAAAATCAATTGAAAACTTAATAAGAATCAGAAAGGGATGAAATGGCATTTAACGGGAAGTCATTGTTTTAAATAGAAGTCCTTAAGTGGGAAATATTGAAAGGGTGCCATATCCCCCAACTTTACCCTAAATTCAGCATAATGATGCTACTTAAAGCGGGCCTTGAGCCCTCAAAGTAAGCATGAATAAAACTAAGCACTTTCTCAAAAAAGGTGCTCCATAATTAATCTAAAAAAAAAATTATGATATTTATTCATACCAAATGAAGTACCCGATTAAGGAAAGTTGGATTTGGAGCAGGTATTCCGTTTCGTTCATACTACCCTTTATTGCCAGTCGAAAACTACAAAAAAAAAAAACCATAGAGATTCTAAATAACCTGTAAATACATAAAACTAGTAGACCCTTGCCGTTGTTGCTTCGCTAATTTTTCCATGTAAAAAGTCAAACATTTTTTTAATCTTTACTAATCTGCTCTATTATTAGCCAGAATGTATTTCCCCTCTTCGATCAGTATATTTATGTTATTTGTTTTTGAGAGCATTTCTAGTGGTACCACTATTATACAATACCTCTTGGATTGACTGTTGACCTTCTTTTTCTTCATTTAACCGGCGGCGCGGCGATTGTCATGATCTCGAGGGGGACCGCAACTCTCCCACTCAAGTGCTTCACCTAGGGTTCCACTTGTGGGGTACGCCGGGTTGACCCCAGAAAACATCGACAGTCCTGCCGGTTTTGGATTGTTCCATGTCTGAGGCCAACTTAATGCAGGTGTCGTGGCATTTGTTTAATCCATGAGTTTTCGCGCATGCCTTTCTTCCGCGAAAGTGTTGGAACGCCTTGTGCTATTGCCTTTTGAACTGGGTTCTCATGGCATCTTCTTTGTATATGACAGTACCAGCTAAGTTGGGCATGCTGTATTTTGTCCAAGACGGTATTTTTGACGTTTAGGCTTCCTCGCATTCTCTTGCTTCGTATTCGATACGCTTTGTCACTGTTGACAAGAACTGTTTGAAAGAAATTAAAAAAAAAATACTTTCCAATATTCCCAATCGTTTCTGCTAGATGCGCAAAACTTGTTGTGCGTATAGCAAGTTACCATTTTATTTATATGATTTCTTGAGATCTTAGTGCGATTTTTGTTGAATTCAACCAAAAATATCAGATTTCAGGACAAATCAGAACATATTCTAATGAAGTTTCAATACAGAGTTAAATTAATTGCATACAATATTGTGTATGAACGTGGTAGGCCTTCCTGGGAATTGTTTCAGCAACAGAACAAAATTGTAATCGAACTGCTTTTCTCAGTTTTTTTTTTCTCTTAATTTGTGAAATTCTATGTAAATTAAAATAAAATTGTTAGCTACTGAAAATTCTTCCATACATGTTAAATAAAAAAAAAATAATGAGTGTGAAAATAAAAAAAATCAAACAAAACGAAATTTGTCAGTGTAATAAAATGTTTAAGAAAATGTTTAATTTAAGTCATATAAACAAAAATCGAAAATATAATAAATAAGAAACAACATCAAAAAACAATAAACCATAAAATATAAAATATAAATAATAATAAAATAATCAATTGTTTTATTTTGATATTTTGTAAATTTTGTTATATAGTTTCTTAAAACTTAAATTGAAAAAAATAACATAAAGTTGTTATTGATAAATTAAACAAAAGAAAGGCAAAATGTAAGATTAGAATAGAAAATAAATCCTACTTTCTATAATATATTTAAATAAGTTGTGTAAGCATAAAGTCACGTCTCTCTGTGATACTGAAAAAAAAAAGAAATTAATAAAATTAAATTAAAAAAAAAAAGTTAAAGCAAAAGTAAGATTTATTATTAAATTTAATACAACACTATATAAAAAAAAAAGCAAATATTTTCATAAACTATTAAATTATACACTAAAGAAAAACACAAACAAAAAAAATTATTAAAAATCTGATGCAGTTTTATGCAATCAGTAGCTCAAAATATTTAATATTTTTATTTATGTTCTCCAAAATAAATATATACATGCGAGTATATTTATGTAAATTATTATATTTTGTTATTTAGTTTTAATGTGTATTTTCATTTAAGATTTTTGTTATCCTAAAGCAATCACCTCGACAAAAATATGAAACAAAATATAAATTTAACAAAAAGGAAAATATAATAAAAACTGATATCTGCTTATTTATTGTAAAAAAAAAAGAAAAAAAAACTTTATCAACTTGGTTATTTGGTATACAAAGTATTATGTTTAAAAAGCTTTAATATTGTTGTGAAATATAATTGAATTTTAAAATTTCTTCTATTAAAATACTTTTTTGTAGAGCTTTGTATATGAGACAATTTTATAATTTTTGTTATAGTGAAATTCTATGTTGGATTTTTTTTTTTTTAAAATAAATAAAATAATAAAACACAAATTCGACTAAAACATTTTGGTTACTACAAATGAAAATGAGAGTAAAAACAAATATTTAAAAATAAAAAAGCAAAGCGTTGAAAATAACGAATATGCAATGATTTTGTTTTCCTTTTCATTGACAAACAAACAAATTATACCTACCAAAAATTATTTACATAAGTATTAAAAATCAAAAATAATAAATTAATGATGACACAAAAAAATTGACTAAAAATTATTAAAAAAAAGAAACAAATATTAAGCAGAAACTAAGAACGATGAAATAAAAATTATGAACAAAAAAAAAAACAAATAAAGATATAAAAAATGTCTTTCATTTTAAGTTGGAAACAGAGACAGAAAATTACGTGATTGTACTAAGTTGGCATAATACAGAGATAAAAGTTAAATATCGAAGATCGAAAGGGGTAGGGATTAAATTAAATGAAATATGCAGCTTGATTAAAAACAACTCGCACCGAGATGACATGACCGAGGAATACAAACCGTTCTCCGCCGGCGCACGGTGGCGCGGCGGGCAGTTTTACAATCTGATTCGACGGTTTAAGTCTTATAAAGGGTTTTCCAATAAGAGGTGTTATTTTGAATAGCCCGCTATTTCGGAAGTTGTCACTTTTGAAGCTATAATTTATTGACATTTGACAAGTAGAAACTACGACATTATTACAAATGGAATAATAAACGCTGCAACAACGCATTAAAATTATTAAAATTTACTATACAAAAATGAATGAAAATGATCCGTAATTTCATCGAAAAATCATTTTGACTGATGAGGGCCATTTCCAACTCGCTGGCTACGTCAACAAGCAAAATTGTCGCATCTGGGGCTCAGAAAACTCAAGATTTATGTTGACAAGCTTCTCCATCCTCTACGAGTAACTGTTTGGTGCGGTTTATGGTCCGGCGGGGTCATTGGACCTTACTTTTTCGAAAATGAGGCTGGAGCAACAGCTAAGGTAAATGGATTGCGCTATCGAGAGATGATTAATAATTTTGTATGGCTGGAATTGGATGGTATTGTTCTCGACGACGTTTACTTTCAACAAGACGCGTGCCACACAAGCAACGAAACTATCGATCTTTTACGGGAAAAGTTTCTGGATCGTGTTATCTCTCGATTAAGAGGTGATCACAATAGGCTACCAAGATCTTATTATTTTAACACCTTGCGACTCCTTCCTTTGGGGCCACGTGAAAGATAAGTTCTACGCCAAACAGCCCAGCGTCGATTCAAGACCTCAAAGATGGAATTCGTGAAGCTATTGACGGCATACAATACAGCTGCCACTTTGCGATTTGGTAATGAAAAATTTCATGAAAGCGTGGCGGTCATTTGGCTGATATTGTTTTCCATTACTAATGACATACTTTCCTCCTTACATTGAAATAAACATCCGATCATTTATCTCAAAAAATGTCATTTATCTTTGAATATCAAAATAACACGTCTTACTGAAAAACATTAAAAATCGAACGAACGAACGGACGAACCATAGTGGCAAGCTTTCGATTGTGAATTTGATGGCCTGAAATCATTTTTTGGTCAACAACGGCAACGTTTCAAAATTTTATGAAGTGGGGTTCGATTGTTCTTTTGTAATTTTCTCCAGCCATCGTTATTTAAGATTTGATTAAGTGAACTATGCTTCCTTCATAGTGACTTAGACGCCAGTGCAGATATGATTAAAGACTTGATTCTTTGTGGAATGAGAAATTTTATCTTGAGAAGGCTGTAATCTGTCATACTATTGTAAGAACACAGTCTTGCGGAGGCATAAAGATGAATGAATTTTATTTATCATGAAATAAACATTTATATAAAATATTTACAAAATATAAAATATATGAGCTTCTGTAAATAAATAAATAGCGGTACATAATTACATAATTTCAACACCCTCACTTATTAAGTATTTAAAATTATTGGATTATATAAGTTCTTAAAACAATATAACAATCATAACATATATAAACAATAAAACATAAAAATTAAGATAATTTTTAAATCTTAATATAATCCCATTTCTTTTATACAAAAATTATGTTTACCTACAGTGACTGCTTTCGTCAAGTTATCAGCAACCATATTGTCTGTAGAAATGTACGAAATCTCGACCGTTTTATCTTCTATTTTTTCCCGCAGAAAATGGTATCTTATATCAATATGTTTTGATCTAGGTCGAAATCCGTCAGATTCAGCAAACTTAATTGCTCCCTGGTTGTCGCATATTAATTTAACTGGATGAATAGCTTTCCCACCGAGTTCATAAGCTAGCTGTTTTATCCAAATTGCTTCTTGTATTGCAGATGACATAGCCATAAATTCAGCTTCAGTGCTCGATAAAGCTACTGTCGGTTATCTCTTTGCTACACCAAGTAATTGCAGCATTTGACATTTTGAAGACATATCCGGTGCATGATCTTTTTTTTATCAATATCAGATGCCCAATCAGCATCACTATATCCGTGTAAATCTTGATAATTAGACTTTTTATATGTTAGCTTCAAATCAATTGTGTCCTTCAGATATCGCATGATACGTTTAACAGCTTTCCAGTGAGCCAAACCAAAGTTTGAACTTAATCTGCTCACATCATTGACTGCAAATGCAATATCAGGCCTATTGAGCTAGAAACAATAAATTTCCAACTGCTTCTTGAAACGGAATCTTCTCAAGTTTTACATCATTTTCAGTTTTCTTAGAAACCATATTTATTGACAACTTCTGGTTAGAATCACTAGGTGTTGATATAGGTCGACATTCTTCCATGTTGAATCGGTTCAATATTTTCTTAATATATCCAGCTTGATCTAATTCGATTTGACCATTGCATTGTTGAATGCGAATTCCCAAACACATCTTTGCAGATCCCATATCCTTCATCTTGAATGAAGAACTCAAAGCATCCTTCAGTTTCTTTAAAGTTGAAGTATCATTCCAAAATATAAGAAAATCATCAACGTAAATCGATACTATCAAGTCCATTTGATCTTTGATTTTTGATTTTATATTTTCGCAAGCCAAACTTCTTCAAGACACCTCCAAGTTTTATATTCCATTGTCGTCCCGCTTGCTTGAGTCCATATAAAGCTTTCTTAAGTCGACATACTCGCCCTGTGCCATCATCGAAACCCTCAGGTTGTTGAATATAAATTTCTTCTTCAAGGTCACCTTGCAAGAATGCTGTGACAACATCCATTTGATCAACCTTCAAGTTTTTCTGAACAGCGAGTGCCATCAGGTATCTAATGGAATAGTACCGAACAACTGGAGAATACGTTCCGTTGTAGTCGATTCCATATTTTTGGTTACATCCTTTGGCAACAAATCTTGCTTTATGTCGAACAATTTTACCTTCCTCATCTCGTTTTGTGACAAATATCCATTTTGTTTTTAATGTCTTACAATTTCTTGGAAGTTCAACTATATCCCAGGTTAGATTTTCTTGAAGTGAATTCATTTCACTTTGGATAGCCTCTATCCACTTGTTGGAATCATCATGATCCATTGCTTCTTTGAAGGTAACTGGATCATCTTCTTCATCTATTCCACGTGACAAGTAAGAAACATATCCTTCAAACTTCCTAGCAATTGGTATACACGGTGTTCGCCGTAATTCAGATGTCTGTATATTTTCACTGCTGTTACCAACACAATCCGAATCTGTGATGTGGATTTCACTTAGGTCAATTTCAAAATTGTTTCAGCTTTAGTTTTCTTCAGGTGTTTAATCGTCTGATATTTCTTGAACCCTCACTGAATCAAAATAACGTACAACATTGATTTCATTGACGTTTATTGATTCATAAAATATCACATCTCGACTAATCTTCAGTTTCTTGGAAATAGGATCGAAGCCTTTCGTATTGCTATCATACCCTACAAATATCATCTTACTTGATTTACGGTTCAGTTTCTTACGTTGCTGCTTTGGGATATGCATCATAACTTTTGATCCAAAGATTCGCAAATTTGACAAGTCAACTTTAAATCCTGACCATACCTCTTCTGGTGTTTTATCCTTCCAAATATAACATACTGTGCGATTGATTATGTATGCTGCCATGTTGCACACTTCAGCATCAAACAACATACATTTGGCCCGTTCAATGATCGTGCGGTTCATTCTCTCAGCACATCCGTTCTGTTGTGGGGTATACACGTTCGTTAGTTGATGATGGATGCCATTGGTCTTGCAGAACATTTGGAATTCTTTCGAGCAATATTCAGTGCCATTGTCAGTTCTTATCTTCTTTATTCTATTCTCGGTTTGATTTTCAACGAAGGCTTTAAACTCCTTGAACTTGTTGAAAACCTCTGATTTTTGTTTCAGGAAAAACACAAAAATTTTCCTTGAAAAGTCATCAGTAAAGGTTAACAAGTACCTGGCACCTCCGATTGATTTAGTTTCCATTGGACCAACTAAATCCGAATGTACAAGTTCCAGTATTTGTGATGATTTACTATCGCTTGGTTTAAACGGCAGTCTGGTCTGCTTACCTTCGGCCCATACCTTGCAGTTTTTCAAACCAACCTCTTCGTCCTTGAAATATATACCAGTCACGGCTCCATCCCTCATTTTACACAGACTTTGATAGTTCAAATGACCAAGTCTTCTATGCCATACAACTGCAGTTTCGTTGTCAGCCTTTGATAACATGCATTGGTTTCTGGTTCCGAATCTTGTAAACTCCATTTTCAGGTTTGCATTTTGTCACAATACTATCGTCTTCTTTATTATAAATGGTACATCCTTCCTTATCGCAAACAACTGTTTTGTTTTTCTGTACCAATTTGTAAACCGACAGCAAATTCGTTGACAGATCAGGAACATGCAACACATCTTTCACTTCGATATTTGTATCATTTAAGACAATGTTTGCATTTCCAGCATGTTTGACTTGCATTCTTGAGTTGTTTGCAGCTTTAATTTCATCAACATTTGATCTTTCACAATTAAACAACAAATGTTCATTTAGTGTCATGTGATTCGAGGCTCCACTATCTAAGTACCATTCATCGTATTGATTTTGCGTAGAAGAACAAGTTAGGAAGGCATCTTTAGTTTTTCCAGTCTTGCCTTTGTGTTCATAACTTCCTTTTGACTTAGTTGAACAATCAGGGCTTTTATTTCCATTAACACCGCATGTATAGCATTTGAAAATTTAAGGTCGCCTTTTCTTTTCAACTCTTAATGCTTTTTTACCAATAAATGCATTTCCAGGTTCTGATTTTTCAAACTGAGTATTAAGCAGCTTCATCTTAATCTGATCAGCAGTAACTTTTTGCACATTTCCTTCAAAGCTTAAAATTAGCGGTTTAAAATCGTCTGTTAAACCTGCCAGTAAGATCGCTGCCAACCAATCATCACCAATGCTAAAGCCAATGCATGTCAATTTGCTTGCTGTCGACATTATTTGATCTATATAACATTGCATGCTATCACACTAATCAAGTCGTAAAAGACCAATTTTTCTTAATAACCCTCAATCTTCAAACATATTCTGGAATGTTCGCCAGATTTCTAATGCGGACTTGCAATGTCTGATATGAACATACAAATCAGGTGCCACAGATAAAGCGATCATTGTTTTGGCTTGACTTAAACACTGAGCATCTTTTTCTTAAGCAATTGATGATACTTCATCTAAAGGTTCGATACAGTCTTGGAGTTTCTTAAATTCTAAAAAAATTAGCATGGCAAAACTCCAATTGTGGAAATTATCACCGCCCGCAATTTTTCTACTGAAAAACATTCATTCTTGGATGTTATCTCAACTGATTTGATATTTTTCTTTAAAGATTTCTTGAATGTTCGAATTTGTTCAGCCAGATCAAAATTCAATAATTCTTCTTCCAGAAAACCAATCTATTCTTCTTCCAAAAGAAAACAGTTTAAATACAAAATATTTTTCGCAACAGATAGTTCCAACAAGAATTTCTTTCTTCAAAAATAATTTTTCAGTTTCGTCCTGGGCCCATAACCTATTATAAGAACACAGTCTTGCGGAGGCATAAAGATGAATGAATTTTATTTATCATGAAATAAACATTTATATAAAATATTTACAAAACATAAAATATATGAGCTACTGTAAATAAATAAATAGAGGTACATAATTACATAATTTCAACACATACCCAAGGAAAACTCATGGTTTGATTCGAGCTGTAAAGAGGTTATTAGGGTTAGAGAAGTCAGCTTCCGATGTTATAAGGCCAACCCTACTGAGGAAAATCGGCAAAAGATTCAACAAGCTAGAAAAACTTGTAACGTACATATTCGAAGAACCAAATTTTTACATGAACAAAAATTACGGCAAAAAATACTACAATGTCCCAAAGGTAGTAAAAATTGTTGGTCATTGGCAAAAAACTTATGAAATAGCACCTCGTCCTTGGTTCCAACGCTCGTCTCCAATAACAGCCCTTTTGTCAGCCCGTTAGATAAAGCCAATTTGCTTGCGGCACAGTTTGCTGTCAATTCGACGCTGCCAGAAAGTGTTATGGCGTTACTTAAAACGTCTGTCAATTATATTTTCACATTTTTGGGTCTTGGTAAACATTTGAAGAAGCGACCACTACAAGACAATTTAAAAATAAATAATAGCATCCGCGAATTATATCGCGACTCTTATCAGTTTCGGAACCTTAGACGTCTGTCCCTTACACTTTTTTTTTTTAGTCGAGACCTTTCTATTGTAATAAATTTTAAGTGGTTTGCTCAAAAATCTCATTACTAAAAAAATGTAATAAAAAAATAAATATTCAGGGGGGCCAAGATCTTTCGTACATTTCAAGTGGCTTCCTTTTTGACCAAAAACTGTGTCATGCAATAAAGTCCAATGAAATAAAGTCCAAAACCAAATTTTGGACTTTAAAGCACTCCTAGGTGTGAAATAAAGTCGAAAGCCATTTTGGACCAAAATTTGGTTTTGGACTTTATTTCATGGCGTCCCGAAACGCCAAAAAATATTGTTTTCTGGGACGTCTGTCAGTGGTTTCGGGACCACTTAGACGTCTATCATGTACATATTCGCACTCAGGGAGTCGAGGGCTTTTAGATGCGACAGGTGGTTTCCCAAAAGTCTAAAAACGCTAAAAAAAGCGATTTCGGGGGTGTCTGTCTGGGTTTTGGGGCCACCTAGACGTCTGTCGAAACCATATTTGTAATCATGTCCCCATGTTGAGGTCGTTTAGTTGTATTACATTTGGAATGGTTTCCCACCCGATTTCTATTTTCAGAAAAGTTGTGCATTTGATGCACTTTTTCTTGGTAACGGGGCCAAACATGCTGGCAGACGAACGTTATCTTTATCACCTTCCCCAGGACTAATGTACTCTTAATATCTTTTAGTTTGCTTTCCCGCCCAAAATTTGTTGCCACCTCTCGTTCTTTTATGTACATATTTCTTAACGTAAAGAAAAAAAATTAGTTTTTTCATAAAAAGGTTACTCATACGCCACAGTGAACATTTTCAAAGAGATTCTTTTAACTCGATTGACATATATGCTTACATCCCACGATTTATTAAAAACTAGTTTTTTAGTGAAATACATTTTTAAATAAATTTGGATTCATCCTTAAAAACTAAAAGTGCAGCTGCACACCCCTACACAAAATAAAATGCAAGAATCTTTTAGGAAAAAACAAAAGAAAAAAACTTTAAGCACTAAGCAGCTTTGAGCACTCTTAACGCAAACTCTATTTTTCATACTTAAATTTTTGATGTTGCAATTTAAATTTCACTTAACATAAAGCGTTTCTCATTAAAAAGAAGAACATTGCTTAAGAATGGGTGATTAAATATTAGCTACCGACTAAATTGGACTTCTAATGGAAAACTTCAATTTGAAAAGATAAAAGCAAAAAACGCCTGCGATGCCTTTCCCATCCTGAAATAATAAATTTTAATCAAAACAAACAATTTACAAAAAAAAAACACCAAAGTATAATACATAAATAAAAAATTAAGCAAAACCAACGCAAGGCAAATTGCGATTGCGACACAAAATCAATATTATTCAAAGTTTTTTTGTTT
Source organism: Melangyna quadrimaculata (assembly GCA_949320155.1). Lineage (NCBI taxonomy): Eukaryota > Metazoa > Arthropoda > Insecta > Diptera > Syrphidae > Melangyna > Melangyna quadrimaculata. Next base: position 419,960,175 of record OX439483.1, read on the forward strand.
TTATTTTTTTTTTTTTTTTCTAGAGATTCGTTCTCACCTGGATGTTTTTCGTTATCGTTACTGCCGCAGCGCGGGTACGACTCGGTGGTTCTGGTTGATATTGTTGCTGCTGCTGCTAGTGTTTTTGTTGTTAGCATTGATGGTATTTCAGCTTTTTCTTTACGTCAAACAGGAAAAAGGTCCCAATGTAAACGAAACAATTCAAAGAATCTCGAAAATTTACATCGTTTCCCTCGAATTGATGTCATTAATGTTTTAAGAGCCAGCAAAGAACACTTTACCTTGTCACCCGGTTTTCGCAAAAGCCAGGCAAGCAGGTACCGTAAATTAGAGTAAAAAAAGTATAAAAAAGGACACTTTCCGCCTTAATCCAGTCCTATTTTTTGTTTTCAGCTCAAACTTCAATCCTGAAGGATACTTCGTCGTCGTGTTGTGTGACATTCGGTATATATTTGTGTGTTTTTATGATGACATAAATTAAAATATCCACCTCCAATTCCATCACCCTCCCCCAATGCCATCACTTTTATAGTCAGCCGTTTGGAAATTAAATCAATGACACAGAGGAGCCTTTACTGCTTTGTTATGCTTTTGCCCTTTTTTTAAGGTGAGGACGAGGAGTTGTATAAAATAAATATTTGTTGAGAAAGATGACTGACTATAAATTTTACTTCATATTCGTTTTTGTTGCTTACTGTGTACTCTGTGAGAGATGATGTCATATTTTATTAGAATTTATTTGACTTTATTATGATTGAAATGGTCTTATTCAGGATTAAATCCTATATTTTTCTTCTTTTTTTGTTTGTGTTGTATTGTCCCAGATGTTACTTTTAAGTGGGTCCAGGCAGTTCAAGTGGATATCTCAAGCACTAGAAGCAAATTTTTAAACATAAATAGGTGGGAAGAACCTATTTATTTTAATATTTTTGTCTATTCGTCTGAATTGCACGAACTTGATCATGTGATTCAGTACTATAATTACCATAAGGATGATAGACATAAAAACGTATTATTTATAAATACACTGACATTGTTATGGGAAAAAGTAAAAACAGAAAAAGTACCTTCTGTGAGAACATTAATTTATTTTTTCAGAATTTTTTGTTAAAACTTTTCTTTTGTAAAACTTTGGAATGCAATATTACTTACAAATTACGTAGAGCTATCGACATCGACCAGGTAGTGCCCGCCAATACCTTTAAGGATTCGAAAGTAATGGGTACCCTGGTTAACCGATCAACCATATATCGCTCATTAGAAAGAACGACGTCATAATTCAAAAACCATCAATTTTCACCTAATGATACAGTTCAAACTCATTTTCTATAAACTATTTTTTGGCAAAACGTCATTTCTAGAACTGAAAAATTAAAGGCTATAGAGCATCATTTGTCGTTATATACACTGTCACTTTCAAACATTTTTTGTGGAAATATTGTATTTTTTTTCATTTACGCTTTAAGTGTAAACAGTCTAATAAATGGGCGCATTCAATACAAAATTTGACAACTGCTGAAATTAAAGTACTTAATTTTTTGTCGATGGACGTAAAATTATATGAAATGTCAGTTTTGTATGTAGAGCCTTTTTTTTTGTATAGAAAAGCTGAGAGCTGAATTTTCAGTTGGGAATTTCTTGCTGAAAATTCAGATGAAACGTAACTAAACTTCACTAAACGTAACTGAATGTCAGCTAACTTTTTATGACAGCTGGCCAATCAGAAGCTCCATCTGAAAATAAAGTACTGAAAATTTTGATGCGTTGAATCCGGCCAATATTTAAAAGTGTCATATTGTGCGATAAAACTTTAAATAATAGCTCTATCAAGAAAGAAGAAAAAAGTAAATACAAATGAAGATGATTATGAAATACAGCCATGCAAACTTTAAATCGCGATTTCTGAAGTTTGAGGTTTTTTGAGTTATGACGTTGTTCTTTTGCAATATGGTGTTATTGGGTACCCCGGTATATAAATAACCGTAGGATGGTGGGTAGCCGGGTAATCGGCTATCCAGAAAATATTCGCAAAACATGGGTACCTGGGTATTTACAAAATCTTTATTATATGAGTCAGCTCCCAGGAAAACTACGTGCCGCCACGCCGCGCTCCGTAAGATTTAACCACCGACTTGCAAAAAAAAAAACAACAAACGAGCTCATCTTAGATATGGTTTTAGGCGCAGGGTCGAAAGTTCACAGGTCAAAAGTTCCTAATGGACTTTTGTCCCACTTATGTGGGTCAAAAGTCGATAAATCACCTATGAACTTTTGACCCACTCCAATGGGCCAAGAGTCCATACAAAAATCTTGGCCCATTGATTGTGGATTTCTGACCCACTTCAGTGGACCACTTAGATTTCTTTAACACGACTGCTTTCGGTGGCCCACTTCGCGGGTTTAAGCATTTGATCTCCCTTTTCGGGTCTTCTGTCCCGCTCACGTGACTCCGTCGCTCCACTTAGGGTATGCCCAGTCGCCAGGCAGGCGCCTATATTGTCAGTTAGTGTGCTTTAAGTTTACGTATAATGAAGAGTATACAAATTAATTCTTAACAACTTCGAAGACCAAGAACAATATGTATGTCAACTGTATCTAACAAAGCTCAGTCCATTAGTATTCAAACGTGGACACAGCTAAAGCTAAAGGCGTTGAACCGGGACCGATGGAAAGCATCTGTTGCCTTCTCATCACAATTTGTCAACCGGACAAAACCCGAAATTGTCAAATTTACTACCAAAATAGTCAATATGACAACTTTTTTTTCTAAATTGACAACCAGATAGTGAATAGGACAATTTTTGACTGTCAATTTTGGTAGTCAATAGTACAACCGCGGTATAGGCAATATGACAACTGCGATAGTCAATAGGACAACTTCAGTAGTCAATATGACAATATAAAAAATAAATAAATCGGGTGGCACAACGGCTCATGAAGAACCAGGGCCTAGTGACTAACAACTCGCAACCATTCCTGTGTGCGCCTTTCGACAGGAATGGAAGGGACCTACAATTGTATGCCGAATCCGAACGGCTAGACGAGAAGCACTTATTCGTGACAAGTGATACTCTTGGAGGATTTGCCAATTCCTCGCAAGAGGCAGTAGCCCTGAAAAAAAACTTTTTAGTTTTTTTGGTGGACGAGGCTGGGAAGCGATCCCAGACCTCCAGCGTGACAGTCGAACGCACTAACCATTACGCTACGGGCTACTACAGTCAATATGACATCTGTGGTAGTCAATAGGATAATTTGGTAGTCAATATGAAAACCCAAAATTAAAACTGATATTAATAATTCCCATAGTCAACATTAAAACTTTTTTGATCGTCAAATAAGCGGACAATTTTTCAACTTGGTAGTCAGTATGACAGCTTGGTAGTCAATCTGAAATTGGAAGTCGTATTGACTACCGCGGTTGTCCTGTTGACTACCATAGTTGTCACATTGACTATTGCGGTTGTCCTATTGACTACCGCAGTTGTCATAAATTGACTACCGCGGTTGTCCTATTATTCCTAGGTTTTAAATCTCCACAGAAAAAAACAGAAACCATGTGCATGTTTTGGCTTGCATTTTTTTTTTTGGAAGGCAAAAGAGACAAAAGAGTCACTGAAAACCACGGTCATCATACTGACTACCGCAGTTGTCACATTGACTATTGCGGTTGTCCTACTGACTACCGCAGTTGTCATATTGACTACCGCGGTTGTCCTATTATTCCTAGGTTTGAAATCTCCACAGAAAAAAAAGAAACCATGTGCATGATTTGGATTGCATGGTTTTGAAAGGCAAAAAAGACAAAAGAGTTACTGAAAACCACGGTCATCATATTACCCGTGTTTTATTGGAAAAGCTATCCAAAGTAGCTATCCATAGTAGAATTTTACATGAATAACAAATACAACATCGGCAGTTATCTGCCGATAAAAGTTAAAGTAGAATCATACTGCGGATAGTTTTCCGAATCTCGAATGGATTTTTGGTGATTTCATTCTCAAATGTTGGTTACTATTAGTTTTTTCGTTAAGTTAATTTTGACTGCTTCTGATTCTCACAAATACTATATATTTCTTTTTAATATTCTGACAGGTGTTCTTTCAGTTAAACCAATTTTGAAATACAAAAACCAGGCTACTGCGGACGCGTTTTTTTGGTAATTTTCTACTGTACTATTTATAGAATGCCAAATAAACACGGGTGTTGACTACCGCGGTTCTCCTATTTACTACCGCAGTTGTTATAAGTAAATGTTTTCAATACAAGAACCAAAATCAATATCAAATAGGTATATAAAACGTAAGGGTTTGAAAAATAACATTTCGTTAATTAACAAAATTTTATGGCTCTGCGTTAAAGATTTAGAAGTTACAGCTAAGAAAAATTATTTAAACGTGTAGATGGCACTGTAATCGTTCAGTTTTCACAAAGTATATTCAGTGGACTGTTTCAAATTTGCATACTAAATTTCAATACTTTAACTTAAATGAGTTAGAAGTTACAGCTAAAAAACATTTTTTAAACATGAGGGTGGCGCTGAAATCGTTTGGTTTTTACAGAGCAAAATCAGTCAACTATTTCAAATAAAAATCGGGTGGTACAACGGCTCATGAAGAACCAGGGCCTAGTGAATAACAACTCACAACCATTCCTGTGTGCGCCTGTCGACAGGAATGGAAAGGATCTACAATTTTATGCCGAATCCGAACGGCTAAACGAGAAGCACTTATTCGTGACAAGTGATACTCTTGGAGGATTTGTCAATTCCTCGCAAGAGGCAGTAGCCCTGAAAAAAACTTTTTAGTTTTTTTTTTTTTAGGTGGACGAGGTTGGGAAGCGAACCCAGACCTACAGCGTGACAATCGAACGCACTAACCATTACGCTACGGGCTACTACAACTATTTCAAATACGTATGCTTTATTTCATAACATTAACTTAAAAGAGTTAAAAGTTCCAGCTAAAAAACGTTTTTTGAACATGAAGGTGGCGTTAAATCGTTCGGTTTTTACACAGCAAAATCAGTGACCTGTTTCAAATACGTATTTTAAATTTCATAACTTTAACTTTAAAGAGTAAAAAGTTATACCTAAAAAACATTTTTTTAAAATGTAGATTGCGCTATAATCGTTCAGGTTTTACCAAGCGTAATCGGTTAAATGTTTCAAATATGTATACCAAATTACGTAACTATACCCTTTGAGAGTTAGAAGGTATAACTAAAAAACATTTTTCATACTCGCATACAGACTAGAATGTAGTTGTTTAGTTTTTGCATTAATGAAAATATACTCTTAAATGTAGCATTTCAATAAAAATCTTAAAAAGTTCTTCTGCTAATACGTGACTATACTCTGTTCAACAAAAATTGTCAGTACAGGGAAGATAGGACGTTTGTAGCTCTGTCTGGTCGCATTAGCTTGCATATACCTATTTCAAGTAAAGCTCTCATAGGGTTTCCGTACTTTGCATTATATCTCACCTTAATTAATTCTGTTCTCAAAAGCTTCAAAACAGAAAGCTATTTAATAAGAATCACTGAAAAAGCTCTTTTGTATTGCTTTCAATGGGTAAGGTAGCTCTGTTGGAATATATATTTCTTTTAGCTCACACAGCCAGATCACGGTTGCCACGTTGATCATTTATGACCAAATTTGGTAATTTTTTTTACACTTGGTCATTTGGTCATTTTGTTCTCCATCTGGTCACTTTTTTTTAGAAGAAATATAAAAAAAAATTGACTTTTAATTTTCACATTCTCAAAATGAAGCGCATTTTTTTCATCGCCTAATGTAAACGATGTATGTGTTAAATTGAACGCACTGCATTATGGTGGATTAACATGTATCTGTACTTGGTTTCAGCACAAAAAAAGGAATGCCAAATACAAAATGTATATTTGTTAGATAGAAAAAAAAGATCAAAATGCAGAAGAACTTCGTTTCTGCATAATAGGAAAGTGCCATAATGCAGAAATGAAGACAAAAATGTTCATCCTCTTGATGGATCTCTTTCACTCTCTCGGATTTTTTGTATACATCTATACTGCTCTACTTTTCTGCATTATGCAGATGAAGATACATGTAAATCCACCATTACTTATCCACGACCACTTCATTTGACAATTTATGCTGGATCTACATGTATCTTCGTCTGCAAATATAAAGAAAAGTAGAGCGGGACAGATGTATGCCAAAACTCCGAGCGCGTGAAAGAGAACCATCAAGAAGATGAACGTGTTCGTCTTCATATCTGCATTATGGCACTTCCTATAATCTTCATGCACGAAGATCTTCTGCACAAGTGATGTCCATAGTCGAATGCAGAATTATAATCCAATGTCTCCTCCAATTCCAATCCAACGATGGCGATGGTTCTGGTGACAACGTGCGTCTGTCACTCGCACTTCCCGACCATACCGAAACTCGACGTAAGTTACCATATTTTTTCCAGGATGCCACATGGATTTCTATGCTACTCATAGCCCGAGAGCTGGTGAACATTTACTCAAAGTGTTTTATACCGCTCCAAATTTTGTGGCCATTTCATTTGTTTCAGTGCAAACTACATATCGCAATATCGCGGCCCCAACACCACTAAAATGCACTTTCAAAATGCAACAACAGTAATAATACCTCCAAAACAGATTTTTTAAAGCTCCAAATTTACTTCACTAAAGCCTTCTACCGGCTTTACTGACTTCAATCCATCGGTCTGGCAGTGAATCGACAGAGCTAGCACCACAAAAATACATTTTGAAATGATATTTTACTGGTGTAAGGTCCGCGGTATGTCTGCTAGAACGATGGATTCCATAGTAAAAATACGCTGTTTGTTGATTTGGTTGTGGTTGAAGGTCAAACCTATTCTAGATCTACACGATGTAGCGTAACTTAATGTTGCATTTACACGTTTACCCCATCATTATTTGAGCAAAATGGGTAAAATTGAGAAAACTATAGGTACCACTATATAAAAGTAGGGAGAAGGCTGCAACTGAAATTTTTGTAAGGTTTTGTTAAATATTAAAAATTTTCGACTTACCGCCGATAGGCGATTGAATAGACCTTTTAGTAAGGAACAATCGCGTTCACGGGTTTTTATTATTAAATATGTTAGTGTGGAACCTAAGCTTACACAAAATTCGCTTAAATTCATCCATGCGTTTCTGAGACAATGGTCACACTGGTCATTTTTCAATATTGTCGGTATAACTCGAAAACTGAGCCGAATTTGTGAATTAGACTTTTAAAACTTTTTGAAGAAAATAAGATTCTCTATCAAAATTGGTGGTTTAAAAAAATTTACAAAAAAATTTAAGCAGAACAATTTGTCAAAAACTGAACTAAAAAAATCTAAAAATCTGAATTTAATTTTTTTTTACTAAATTGCTCATAACTTTTTTTGGAGCAAAGGTTTGCCCAAGATATATCAACATGAAACAAAGAAGATGCTCAAGCCTTTAATATAACGGACCAAAATTTTTTTTTGGATGAAAATTGGCGAAAATATATCCCATTAAAAATAATCTTTTTTTATATTTTTTTGTAGTTTTTGCTCGTAAGCATCTTTTTGACTTGCAATTCATTGGTACTATAAGGCAAGTTTCCCATTCTTGAAATAGTTTTAAGTAGAGATTTTGATCAATCATGTCATAACGATAATAGAGAATTCGAAAATAGTGGGTCCCGCAGTTTCATCTGTCCATCTGTTAATTTGTAACACCTAGGCCTACAGACTGAACGGATGGATCGATTTCTATTAAACTAAGTACTTTCTGTTTTTAAGGTATGTTTAATATGTTTAATTGAAATTTTTGTTTTTGGACCAAAAATAGTGGAAGCTTGCATAGAACCATATTTTGCATTTCCGTGTTTCGAGCTTGCCGCGTTACCGAACTGAATGAATTTTTATTATAAATAAGTTCTCAATCAACCGAAGTAATATTGCATACAAATATTTTGATTTAAAAAAAAAAATTTAATTTAAAAAAAAACAATTTATTTTATTTAATATTCTAAGAAGGAATCCATGATTTATTTGCAAACTTTGGTTTTTGTTATCAAAAATAAATATTTTAAAATATGATGTATCAAGAACTTTTTTAAAAATATTTTTTAAATTTTGTAACCTCAAAAAATTATTTTCCTTAGTATAAGGCTCAACATATTTATTATAACTTCTTGTTTATTCCATTTTAAAGAAGAAATCAAATGATAATGCATCTTAGCATATCTTAAAATCGTTAAAGAAGCAAGGCCTTAGTATAAAAAAAAACTATTTTATTCCATTATTAATTACAACATTTTTCTTCAATAAATTTTACTATACACTATAGTCTTGGCAAATGAGGATAAAATTGAAGCATGTAGATGTAACATATAGCATCTTAGATTTTTATGGGATTCGATTAGAAAATATCTAAACAACGAGAGTCCGAGAGTACAATGTACATTCAAAGATAAGATGCTAGTAAAAATTAGAGATGAGATTTAAGCATAAAATTATACTTTCAGCTGGTGTTCAATTATCTTCGCTAAAAACTGTACTAAAGCCAGGACAGGACCAAAAATAAGTTATTACATTTTTTGTATGTTAATTATTTTTTTTCAAATTCAATTCAATTCAATATATATATGCGCGCACTAAAGGGGTTGTGACTACCCTTAATATGATTGAACACAGTACAAGCTTGAGGAAAATGGGGAAGGATTTAAGAGGAGGAACCGATGCACATTGGTTTTGAAGTTCTGAATATTAAAATGGGAGGGAAAGATAGAGTCGGGTAAAGCATTCCACATTCGCGTGGTACGGGAAAAGAAAGAATCCCTGAACTTGACAGTACGTCCGAAGTTGGATAATATTTATTTAATGTGCTAATATTTACTTTCTAAGAGCAATCAATAAGAGTAGCTTGCAAATCTTTTTGTTTTTTTTTTTTTTTCATTTTCCTATGAATTTTTCATTTTAAACGGTTTTGAATTATGAAAGAAATAATATTTTGAGGTTATAAAATTTTAAAAATATTTTTAAAAAAGTTCTTGATATATCATATTTTAAAATATTTATTTTTGATAATAAAAACCAAAGTTTGAAAATAAATCATGGATTCCTTCTTAGAATATTAAATAAAATAATAAAATTAATTATTTTTTAAAAAAAATTTTTGTAAATCAAAATAATTGTATGCAATATTACTTAGGTTGATTTAAAACTTATTTATAATTAAAATTTATTCAGTGCGGTAACGCGGCAAGCTCGAAACACGGAAATGCAAAAAATGGTTCTATGCAAGCTTCCACTATTTTTGGTCCAAAAACAAAAAATTTCAATTAAACATATTAAACATACCTTAAAAACAGAAAGTACTAAGTTTACAGGTGTTACAAATTGACAGATGGACAGATAAAACTGCGGGACCCACTATTTTCGAATTCTCTATTTTCGTTATGACATGATTGAACAAAATCTCTACTTAAAACTATTTCAAAATTGGGAAACTTGCCATATAGTACCAATGAATTGCAAGTCAAAAAGATGCTTACGAGCGAAAACTACAAAAAAATATAAAAAAAGGTTATTTTTAATCGGATATATTTTCGCCAATTTGCATCCAAAAAAAATCATATTAAAGGCTTAAGAATCTTCTTTGTTTTATGCTGATATATCTTGGGCAATCCTTTGCTCCAAGAAAAGTTATGAGCAATTTAGTAAAAAAAATTAAAATCAGTGATTTTTCGATTTTTTTTAGTTCAGTTTTTGACAAATTGTCCTGCTTAAATTTTTTTATAAAATTTTTCAAACCACCAATTTTGATAGAGAATCTAATTTTCTACAAAAAGTTTCTTAAGTCTAATTCACAAATTCGGCTCAGTTTTCGAGTTATACCGATAATATTGAAAAATGACTAGTGTGACCATTGTCTCAGAAACGCATGGATAAATTTAAGCGAATTTTGTGTTTCAGGTAAGCTTAAGTTCCACACTAACATATTCAATAATAAAAACCCGTGAACGCAATTTTTCCTTTCTTCCTTTAAAATTCCGATCATTCAATAGCATACGATAAAATTTGTTTATTTTGACTTTTTTTTTTAGTTTCTCATTTATTACTTCCGAGATTCAAACGCGATAGAAATACAGTCAAACTTCTTTATAACGAACTTCCTTATAACGTATTTTTTTCTATAGCGAATTGCGTATAGTTCCCCTTAAAAAAAGATCCTATATAAATTAGGTTCTTTATAACGAAATTCTCTATAGCGAAATTCTCTTTATAAAGAAGTAATTTTCTTTCCTGAAGGCAAATGTTTTTCTCTATAACAAAATATTAAATTTCAAAAACAAAGCTTTCTGCGAACTTGTTTTCCTAATTTTAAAGGGAAACTCCCTATTTTGGCAAGAATATTCTTCATGGAAAAGTGTACATGTGTAGCAGACAGAAATGTTACACATATCAACAGGGGTTTGAGTTTGCATTTTAAGTTCGTGATAAGTTTATACAATACTGTCGAAGCGCAAGGCTATTTCTCTTTCACAGAAATTGTCCAATGTCCATTGTTGAAAAAGTAATGTTTGCAGAAGAGAAGTGTTATTGATATTTAATTGAAACAAGAGATGATGATTTAAATAATAAAACAAAACAGTATTGCCAATTAATTTTTTTTTTCATTCAGTTCTTTCCTAAACAAATTTTCTTTTAAGACATAAATGAACACTAGCAAAGTTTAAAAATATAATTTCCTCTATAATGAATTTTATATAAAACTTCTGTATAACGAACCAATTTTCTGTTCCCTTGAAAGTTCGTTATAAAGGAGTTTGACTGTATTTCCAAACCGACGCGTAACATTCGCCGACCCCAATTGCTAAATAGCATTGTGTATTAGTCGTTTTTTATTGTTTTGAATTTTCTACTGCGATTTCGCATTTGAGTGCCTTAAAGAATCTTCAAAACCAACACGAAATATTCGGCGCGGCGGAGAAATATTCGCCATAGTCAAAATTCATTTACATGGTGAAAAATGGAGGCCCACACTAAAAGCGAATGTTTCTCCGCCACGCGGAATGTTTGGCGTTGGTTTGGGAGAGCCTTAATGGGTAAACTTTACATAGTCCATGCCACGCTGTAAGTATTTTTACAAGGTTTCCAATTATATGTTTTCAAATTTTACACCAGATTATTCTGAATTTACACGACATACATACATAAACTAACTAAAGGCATAAACTAACTATTATCTATTTAAAAGCAAAACTTTCACAATTGTGTTGGGAAACAGTGTAAATCATATGTTGGACTTACACGGTTTCCCATTCTTATATTCTCTGATTTATTTGAGCAATAATTATTTAAAAGCGAAACTTTAACAATGTTTTTTTTTAAAAATGTTGGATTTATATGTTCGGTCAATATATTTTCACAAATTTTAAACACTATTTTTCGGGATTTACACGATAAACATAAATTTACTACTATTTTAGGGCGAAATTTTCGCATATTATATTGGATTTGCACGGTTGCCCATCATGTTTTCTCAAAGTTTGAACACCATTATTCTGTCATTTCATCAAATATATTTCAGGGATATTCACGATAGCTGAAATATGTTTTAGGAAAACCATTTCCCATGGGCAAAAAATTCTCGAGATTTGTTAACAAACAATATTTTAACATAAGGGGCCCGGGAAACGCTGCCGGGTGCTTCCGCTAGTATATGTATGTATACATCTTAAAATTGTTTATATGGGTATTAAAAAGTTTTTCTTTGCGTTATGTACCTAAATTTAATGTTAAAATTAACCTACATACCCGCAAACATAATTTCCCTATACCCACATCTCTCTCTAATCAGAGTATTAAGCTCATCATCGCCCTTATCCCTTATTCCATTTAAACTAAATTAAGTACCTTTATCATTTCAACATTATCGTGTGCGATGTTTCTCTCTTATCACCAGATTAAATTACTACGTAAACGTATATACCTAATGATTTCTTTTGAGGCGGATTTTCGAAGACAATAATATCCTCGATCATTACCCAAAAGTTTTCCGATTTAATTCACAAGCAACATAACGCACGAACACTTTACCTGTGTCTCCCATTCATTATCCAATACAATACTGGCTTAAGTCAATGTTTCTATACACATTGAATTAAGTGGGTGGTCACACGCAAGTCATGCCGTCGTTATACTCAGGACTCCAGCCATCAAAAGAATAAAGACAATTAATCCTGTTAAAGGAAAGGGAAACGATGGAAAAGTATATCTATTCTTTAATGCTTGAATCCCCAGGGCCCTTGGGGGATGGATTAAATGAATGAATGGATTTACGGAAGAAATACGGAATACATTTACCTAGCTACGAGTGTTCAGTGTTCATGTTCACTCCTTGTTAAGGAATGATTGTCATGATGGCTCATACTGTATACACATAATTCACTTGTAAAAAATAAAGCACAACAAAAACAAACAAAAAACAGCAACTGAAGTTAGATGATTAATTTTGTTTCGTGCTTTTTTTGTCGCTAGAACCTGGGAATGGTTTTTCTGAAAATTTAGAAATTGTCTTATCATTATATGCAAACCGATTCCGCATCACGAGTCACGACACGAAATACTGCTTAATAAAGTCCCGTTTAACAAAATTACGCGTAACGAAATCCCACCGAACAAAATCCCACACTTCAATAGCAAAAGCGAAAATACTATAATGATTTCTATTCTTCTGTTTTCTGAAAGTTAGTTTTGAAATGTGAGTCATCTAAATGTTTGGAAAAGAATTTTGGTGTTTTCAGCATACCCAAAAATTATCACGCAATAGGCGTGTACCGTCAACTGAGCGCTCCGAGCGCTCAACTATTTTTTAAGTGAGACAAAAAATCTCAGCTGAGCACTGAGATTTTTTGCGGAGATTTCTGAGACAAAAATTTTATGGATTCAATTTCTCAATTCCCAAAACTGCTGTTCATTTGACATTTGTTTTTGTTTGGTGTGACGCGTTATTTAAATTGTTTTTTTTTTTTTTTTTGTTATTTTAATGTGTGTGGCGAAAAGAAAATTATAATTTTAAGCAAATTATTAATAAGATTTAAAGATAAACATGAATGAAAAAGTTGAGCAAATTGTTGAGGTCGACAAGGTCCAATATCTTTTGATCGATACAGCCGAAAATATAGACGCATTGAGAGCTGGTAAGTACAACTGGTAATACCGAAAAGCAAATGTGTTTAATGATCTTAAAATAATACTTGTTTTTTTTTAAATATTAAGACCCCATAAGAGTGCATCGGCTTATAAATGAAAATTTCAACTCCAATCGGCAACACCACCAACCATCCAGTTCACAACAACCCAACGAAAATATATCCCGAGAAGAAAATACATCTCCATCCCCACATTCGCCCACAGAATCTGTAGACGATGATTTTTGTAGATTTGCGTGGACGAATGAAACTGAAAAGTTCTACATGAGCTCACTTCTTGAGCGGGAAAAGCAGTACAGAAGTCCCTGCATTAAAAGAAAAGCATTTTGGGAATCAATACGAATCAAATTTAGTGCCAAGTATGACCCAAACATAACATGCGAAATTTTAAGCAAAAAATTGGCAAATATAAAGCGAAAATATCGTGGAATACTTAAAAACAATAAGACAAGTGGAGCAGGAGCTCTCAGATGTTGGCATATTCAGGAAGACGTGGCTGATTTTTTCAAAAAAGACGAAACAATTCAACGCGATCGTCAAAACATCTCGTCCATGTCAAGTGCTTTCAAATGGTGAGTGTGTAGTACGGATTCGTCCGTTGCACAATTTATAGTATGTATGTAATCATATTTCATAATCATATTAACAGTTTTGCAGATAATTCGTTGCTTCCGGAATCCGCTCAAAATGCTGATGGTAACACTTTGGATAAGCCCACTCAAAATATAAGGCGTGCTGCAAATGAAAGTTATTACAAAAAAAATTGCAAAGGAGATGGACGAGGAACGCATAGAAATTTTAAGGAAGGCTGCAGAAAGAGATGAAAAAAAAAATTGCTCTGCAAGAGGAAAAGTTGAAGCTAGCCAAAGAAAACCTCGATGTATTTGTCAAATTGAGGGAGCGGGAAATAAAGATCGAAGAAGAGCGGAACGATTTACTTCGACAAATCTTAGAAAAAATAATAAAACTAAGATATTACACAAAGCTACAATTAACTGAATCTAAAAACCTCAAATGTATGGTCGATATACATACTAACTACTGTTCCTTTTAATCCTTGAGCCTTAATTTTATCTTAAGTTTTTATATTATTAGAATGAAGTTGTTTCGCTAATTTAGCCTTATAAAGAAATAGCTTTTTTATTGATCTTTTGAAGAGGCTTTTACGATGTCTTGAAATTGAATGTATTTTGTGTGAATAGTGTGAACTTGGAGGGAGAAGAAAACATTGAAAAATAATTTCTTTCTCTTTTACACAAATACAAATGTAATACAATTAAAATGAAATGGAATGAACATAAAATAAACACATGAATTATTAATGTTTATTTATCCTTGATTTATAATTTGTTTTATAAAGGATACTAAACCTATTTTATTAGCTTTATTGCAGGACAAGATTTATTTGGAAATTGCATATTCTACCCCACTTAAAACTAACGCGCCATTAATTTGATAAGTATTAATAGATAAATAATAAGAAAAATAATCGCAAACACGGTCGAAAAAAGGAAACATAATTTGAACTGAATCACAAAGTGTTATTTACATATAAATAGTGTATGCACAGTGTGAAAATTAACGGGGGTTCATTAAAATCCATAAATTAATCGATACAAAAAAAATCCATATACAATTATAATAAACACGGACATTTTTTTTTGTGTGCGAATTAGGTATAAATATTTTTACAGGGTGCCTCATTTTCTGAAGTGTACGGAATGTTGTTTTTTTGTTTTTCTACTTATAGATTTTGGATAACTTTATTGTGAAAGTTAAGAAAATAACAAATAAGAAGAAATATTGTAAACATGTCAATATGATGTCGATGGATTAATAAATCTGTGAAAAATCGGGAGTTATAGATTTTATTTTCTGTTCCGAAAAAATGCGATTATGGGCGTTTGGTTACTACTTGGATTGCGATATTCTTAAAACATCAAAATAAAATTTGTTACCTCGTTCTTAAGCTATTTACTGTCAAATCCTATTGAAGGATTAACACGATGCTGCTGGATTTAAACCTCTTAAAAATCTGGCATATTTCAGATTTTAAGTTTAATCCGAAAAATGCAATTCTAGAGCGTTTGGGTATAATTTGGAGCGAACATTTTTAAATGTGAAAATCTAGTTTTTCGCTGTCAAACTCCCTTGACAAACCTCTTAAATTAAGAAAATCTTAAACATATATACATTATAACACTATTTAAGATCAATCAAAACACAATATAACCTGCCTTAACTAGGTTTAAAGTCTACCCACACAATTTGCGTACATTAGATTAAAATAATAATAAAATATTAATTTGAATGTTTATGTTAAATCGGGCTTTTTTGGTCACTTCCTTCTATATGCAAATACAAATTTTTTATTCCATACTTTTTCCCTACGTTTCGTCGTAATTTCACGACTTCATCAGGGGTAGTATATAAATCTTTATAAACTTAAAATTAATCATTTACACTTTAAAATATTTTTGAAGTTAAACTTACATGAAAAAAAGTTTGTTACATTTAATAATAATTATTGATAAGGGATGACAATTTTTAATATTAAAATATTAAGTCTAATAATTTGTGTGTTTCTAATAATTACATTTTAGGTAAAATTAAATTGAGCAGTGTCACCCTTTACGAAAATGTTTGCATTTTATATAAATACACTACCTATTTGGAAAACGGTTTAAAGTGTTTTTTAAGTAGTCATTAAAACATCTTGCCTATAAACTCTTTTACTAAGAACCAAATCCCTCTTACTAACTTCATAATAAAGAGCTGTCAACAAAATTGAAATCTTAATAAAGAGTCATCAAAGAGTTAAAAATAAAAAACAGCAGTGAATAATTTTGTTTGTCAATTTGTGTCTGTCTGATTTGATGATTTTTTTTCCATTTAACGTTTTTTTAAACCAAACAACGTGAAAAAATCGGGTCGGCAACATACATACGCCTTTCAAAATTAATTTACGCGATAATAAAGGAGAATGCCCGATTGCGATAGAATTTCCCATATAAAAGCGATGACCGACGATAAAAAGTGTTTTCAACACTGAGTTTCACATTGGTTTGTGGAGAACCTTTTTGTTATTTTATCCTAATTAATTTTCAATTCAAAGGTTTCCAATAAAATGTTTGGATAATTTTAATTTTAATAACGCAAAAATTACATAACAAAGAACAAATAAAAACTTAAACGATAAAATTTGTAACAAAACAAAAAATATTATACTTTGTCTAAAGATAAAATAAATACTAATTGAAGATGAAATGTTAAGCCTTCATAAAGATGTTTAAATAAAAAATATCTTAAAAACATCTTCAATTATTATTTGAAAGAGGAAAATGAACTACTCTTAATGCGCTGTGAATATGGTCCATTCAAAGACGTTTTTAAGAAAATATTTAAAGGGAAAATATACAAATATTCAAAAAAGAGGTTTTTAAGATGTTAAAAAGACGTAAAATCCGGCATAATTTTCATAATAGCTTTCACGACCAGTTTATAAAGCCTATGACCTGTTGTGTGTGAAAATCCAAATTTGTGTGACCCCAGCCTGATGTTGTCACTATGGCTCAACATATATAAAATAAACAGTATAGCTTTCTTATGATCAGCCTGAGTTTCTGGAAGATGCGCTTCTAATAGTCCTACCAAGGTCTAAACAAGTATATGTATCAATAAATACAACAAATCGAAATAATTGGATTGCATAATTACAAACTTCAAAACTAGCTCTTCGCATTCGAAAGTGAAGACTAAACTCATCCTCAGTATAGTTTGGTACGGTGTGGTAATAAAAATTTTCCTCGTAAGGTCTGTAAAACCTTCCATTTAGTAATACTTCCCTCCTGTCTCTAAATGATTCGGCAATAAACATGTCTAATCAAATAAGTATTTAATTTAAACAAAATCTTTTGTATTATGTTATATGTAGGTACTAACCACTATGAGCATCCTCACTATCATCGCTTATTAAAAAATAAAAATAAAAATAAATCGGGTGGCACAACGGCTCATGAAGAACCAGGGCCTAGTGACTAACAACTCGCAACCATTCCTGTGTGCGCCTTTTGACAGGAATGGAAGGGACCTAAAATTTTATGCCGAATCCGAACGGCTAGACGAGAAGCACTTATTCGTTACAAGTGATACTCTTGGAGGATTTGTCAATTCCTCGCAAGAGGCAGTAGCCCTGAAAAAAAAAATTTTAGTTTTTAGGTGGACGAGGCTGGGAAGCGATCCCAGACCTCCAGCGTGACAGTCGAACGCACTAACCATTACACTACGGGCTACACCGCTTATTAGGAGTTCCATTAATAACTTTTAATGTTCCTCATTCCTTTTTTTATTTCTTAAATTATCTGATAAACTATTTATAATTTGACGCAAAATTTGTTCTTGCTTGCTATGCATTTTAATAGTTTTTTGTTTCCATAAGTAAACGAACACAAATCAATATAACAAACCAAAAAATTCACACAACATATATTTTTGACAGCTTTTGTTTGTACGGAGATTCTTGTCCCACATAAGGATTCTGCCTCCGTCAGTCTGATATTGAGCGCTCAATGAGCGCTCAGTTGATGGTACACGCCTAATGATAAGCCATCAAAAATGATTTCTGTGAAAATAAACATAACTTAAATAAAACCTCTTTTTTTTCTACTGCGATTAAGCCACTTTGTGTTGAAATTGTTGAAATTGAAAGCCTTCTCCTTATTAATAAAAAAAAAGCACGTGGTTCACAAAGCAACAGATAGATTCCAAACATTCCTGAGTCCTTTCAATTTACAAATTGGTACTTGTATTATTATCAAGTTTCTGATGAAAACATTTTCAAATGTCGGCAATTGGCTTTAAGTGGATATTTTTTTGTAAAAAGGAAAATCAACACACACACAACACATGGATACATAAAACTTTTTCTTTCAAATAGAAAAAATATGTATGGGTTTCGGGATAATCAAACCACACAGTTATAAAAAGGCGCACTAAAAATGTGAACAAAATGCAGATAAAAAGATACATGGAAGTATGTTCATAGAACACATACGTAGGTACCTACTTAAAAAAAAAATCTCCGGAGATTATGCCCGGATTAGAGCAGGATTTTAAGAGTTTGACGAACACGGCCAACCCGAAGTGTTCATACATAGTCCTTCAGGAAAAACATATCAGTCAAGTAAGGTGCCAGTTATAGCTATCATTGAAAACATCATTGAAAAAGTTAATTGTTGATTTTGAGACCCTTGGAAATTATAATCATTGAAAATTTTAATGCAGAAAGATAGCTTATGATTTCAAATTATTTCTCCTCCAAAAAAATTTCATTTTGACCCATATCTTCCCCACAACGTAACTTTTAATTTTTTCAATGATCATTGGTAAGGTAGTTCATCATTGAAAAATTAAAAGTCATTTTATGAGAAAAATTGTACCAAATTAAATTTTTTTTTACCTCTAAATAAATATTAAGTCAATAAGCTTTACTTTGGCAACAAAATAATCATTTATTTTTTCTTCAAAATCTCTCAAAATTTACAATTAATATTTTCAATGATGGTTTTCAATGATAGCTATAACTGGACCCTAAGTAGACAGTTGTTTAAAAACATATGTTTGAATTAATCCAGAATTGATATATAGGGGGGGGACAAATTATATTTTGACGTATCTGAAAATATTTTGTTCCAATAATCAACAGGTTGTCCGGAAATCGTATTTTTCTGAGACGAGAAAAGGACGAGACTGCGAAATCAAATTTTCGAAAAAGGAGAGACTGAGACCGAGACGAGACTCAACACTCAACTATACGAGACCGACAATAGACCGAGACAAGACTGAATATTTTCGATTTTTTTTTACAAAAGTCTCGCCGAGTCTCGTCTCGTGGCCAGCCCTAATTATAATCTCGCACTTTAATCTCGTCACTCTTTTCACTGGGCTAGTATCCCAGTGACAAGAGTGCCGAGATTAAAGTTTAACTCGAGTTAACTTACCAATTTCAAAGGGTTAACTAAAGTTATACTCTGAAATAAGGATGATCTCAATTCAAAGACGTACTTTTTTGTTTAATTCAAAACTTTAAAAATAGATTTAAAGCTGTTTAAAAAGCTTGTGCAATTGTTGAGCCCTAATGAAGTTGTCCATTACCATTCTGCCTCCAGCACTGTCCACAAATCGACAATTTTATTTTATTGGATTAAAAAGTTGAAGAAGATAAACTTAACAGGAATCCGTCAATTGCTTTTATTAAGTGTAATACTTGTGAATTGCACAAATATATGCAATTCTTTTATTTTCAAGTACCTACCTGTTTGGTTATATTCAAAATAGTGAAATAAACAGTTGAAATACTTATATATGTATGTATGCAAATGTGTAAAAATGAAACTGCCTATTTGTTGTGAACTTTAAGCTTACAAAAACAAAAAATAATGAAAATGGATTTCTAGTTGCAATAATTTGATTATTTTTAAATTTGCGAACATTCCATTTGCACTTAAATAGGCATTTGATTATATCAAAAAAAAAAAAAATAAATACACTACTGAATCGCACTCAACTGGCTCGCAACTAGAATGTAGATAGAAATTGGCGATATATAGGTAACAGGGAATCTCTTAATTCGTCAATAATATTTTAGGACATTATTTTTGGGTATTTTCTAGTGATTACATCATTTATCTAGGGTTTCAGAAGAGGTAAGCCAGGTATGCGGTATGTTATTGAAAGCCTTCTTGTAATCAATGTAGCTGACGTATAGGTTTCTTTGGTTCTTTGTATCTTGCTCGATGATAACTTGGTCAATAGTAAGCTGTTCTTTGCATCCTCGGGCCCCTTTAAAAAGTACTTTGTGCATATTTAAGTGGTCGTAAACAATTTTATTTACAAATGCTGTCATTTTTTTGTATAGAGTTGAGAGACAGGTTATGGGTAATGGGTCTGCCATTTACGGGATTTCGGTTGAAGACACTGTTTTTCGTAAGAGATAGCTAGTGGGGAGATTTTTGTTTCCTTACTCTCATTATAGGTGTTAGTTTCTTGCCACACATCCTTACTACGTTAGCAACAGCACAGAAAATCATAGTGTGGTAGCTGTTTAGATCTGATATTTCCTCTAGGAGGGCAAGAGGTAGTACTTAGTTGTTCATGATACTAATGATCTGACTGATTCGTCTCGAGCTGTTGATTTTGGGTATGCTTAGTCGATTTACGGGGGCGGTTCCGATGAAAAGCGTTTGTTGTAGCCCAAACACGAAGCGAATTTCTTGCTCGAGTTTGATGTTTGTTGGACTTGTCTTTGGACTTCAGGATCGTTTGTGGTTTCAGTGTCATCATCATCTGGTTGGTCAATCCCGCCCTAATGGTCACAGTTATGATGGTTGTTTGGTTGGTTCTATTTGATTTTTTCGAAAAATATTTTACATTACTTGTGCCAACACATAAGTAGCAGAAAATTATTATAACTGTTGGACTTCTTAGAGAAAAAAATGATTTAACATTGAATTTCAATGCATAATGTGAAAACAAATAATTTTTGAAAAAGTTAAATCATAGCTGGTATAAAAAAAATGCATGAATACCTGAGTGGCCAACTATTTTAAAAATATGCGCGTTAAATGCAGATTTCAAAATGGTATTACTTATTATTATATCTAGAGTCAATAGCAAGTTATTGGTAAAAATCTGCAATACTAGAGTAAATTTAGCAAAAACAAAAGTTTTCAAAATTAGCACAGTAAACGTGAAAATAATACCAAGCGTTGAACATAGCAGATTTTTGATTTATTGGCTGTTTCTACGATGTTGTGATAAATCCAAGCTTTCAACTTCTAGGGCCGAATGCATTATTGATAAAAATGTCAAAAAAGTGCAAAAAACGGTTACATTTTCGAGCTTGTTTTGAATTTTACCTGTTCTATTGGGCTTTAACAAACCTATCAAATATTTTGTTGGTTGCTATTTTTTATTTGTTATTTTCTCCAAACAAAAAGTCTTATGATTCAATTTTAATTGTGTTTTTTGAATAGTAAATTGTAAGATCCTGAGAAAGTGCGAACGCATAAAATCGTAAGTTTTTTAAATTTTGAATTAAAGTTTTTGTAATTTGATCTTAATTCATAAGATTAAGACCACGACGAACACTTATTTATATCGTTTTTATTGTTCATTCTTCAGAAAAATTAACGGTCTAAAAAGCTGTTTTCCTGAACCTGCTTTTTGATAATTAAGACGTTTGATTGAACTTTTTCGATGCCACGTATTCTGTATTCTGCACAAGAATATGCAAACATGCATTTCATTTATGGAGAGTGCAGAGTGCAAACGAAGCTGGGACTCTGTATAGGGAAAGGTACCCTAACGCACGTCACCCGGATTATCGAGTGTTTATTAGAGTCCATAGCTGTTTCTCGGAAGGAAGGCTGCCTGGTAGTGGTGTTGGTGGTGCTGGCGTGGGACGACCCCCTCGAGGAGATACCGAAGACTTAGTGCTTGCGGAACTTGACCGAGATCCTACAGTATCAATCCGAGCAATAGCACGACGCACTGGGATCGGAAAGACGACTGCGCATAATGTGCTAAGTAAATATAAATATCATCCCTTTCACCTAACACGGGTGCAAACTCTCCAGCCGCAAGATTTTGAAACGAGAATGAGTTTTTGTCGACAAATGATAATGAAAATTGAAGAAGATCCGCAGTTTTTTGACAAAATTCTTTGGAGCGAAGAGTCGACATTTAAAAGAGATGGCTACACTAATCTCCATAATCTCCACTTCTGGGCACTACAAAACCCAAAAATCATGAGGGAAGACAGGTCCCAGTACCAATTCAAAATAAACTATTGGACTGGGATTCTCAATGGGAAAATAATTGGACCCTTTCAGTTGCCGGGGATTTTAACTGGCCAAGGTTATTTGGAGTTCCTCCAAAATGATCTCCCAACCTTGCTGGAAGAAGTGCCTCAAGAACTAAAGGAATCCCATTGGCTTCAAAATGATGGTTGTCCAGCACACTATGCTGTGCCTGTGCGGGCATATTTAAATGCCAGATATCCAGGCAGATTGATAGGACGTCTGGGACCAATTTTATGGCCACCCCGTTCACCAGACCTAAATCCACTTGATTTTTTTTATTGGGGATGCATTAAGGAAATCGTATACAGCAAGCCGATCAGGTCTTTAGGGGAGCTAAGAAATCGTGTGGAGGCAGCTGCATTACAAATTTCTGAGCAAAACCTTGCACGTTCACTAAGACGTTCATTTATTCGGAGGTGCAGAACCTGTATAAGAGTGGTGGAAAACAGTTTGAGCATTTGCTTTAAATAAAAAAAAAATTAAAAAATTGTCTATTTTTGTTTTTGTTTTCTAACTAAGTGATCATGTGATTAAAAGCTGGCTCTTTTTGTTTAGAGAAAATAACAAATAAAAAATAGCAACCAACAAAATATTTGATGGGTTTGTTAAAGCCCAATAGAACAGGTAAAATTCAAAACAAGCTCGAAAATGTAACCGTTTTTTGCACTTTTTTGACATTTTTATCAATAATGCATTCGGCCTTAGAAGTTGAAAGCTTGGATTTATCATTAGGACAACATCGTAGAAACAGCCAATAAATCAAAAATCTGCTATGTTCAACGCTTGGTATTATTTGCACGTTTACTGTGCTAATTTTGAAAACTTTTGTTTTTGCTAAATTTACTGTAGTATTGCAGATTTTTACTAATAACTTGCTATTGACTCTAGATATAATAATAAGTAATACCATTTTGAAATCTGCATTTAACGCGCATATTTTTAAAATAGTTGGCCACTCAGGTTTTCATGCATTTTTTTTATACCAGCTATGATTTAACTTTTTCAAAAATTATTTGTTTTCACATTTTGCATTGAAATTCAATGTTAAATAATTTTTTTCTCTAAGAAGTCCAACAGTTATAATAATTTTCTTCTACTTATGTGTTGGCACAAGTAATGTAAAATATTCCTGCAAAAAAAAAAAATGATGGAACTCATTCACTTGTAGTCGTGGTATTCAAAAATGTAAAGTAAGAAAAAAAATAATGCACTGAACAAAAAAATGCATATAACTTTTCTTGTGGTTGGGATAGAACTTTTTTTTATCAGTTTTCAGGACGGTCATAAAGTCTACTATGCGGCATTTCAGGGTTATCCATTACTTACGGGACACCCTGTATACATATGAATGTTGAAAACGATTTGGTCAATATTTTTAGAACTAGGTGTAAAATATTTTTTTATTATTTTGTAGAATAGGTACTTGAAAAAATCATGTTTCTAAATTCAAAAATAACGGTGCCTTCAATACAAAAGTTGAAAAACCGTTAAGAAAACTTATTTTTCTCGAAAATGACTGCAAGAATTTTGATAAAAAGATGTGCGTTTACTATTAAAGGTATAGTAAATATTTTGATAAAATAACGGTTTTTAACCAATTTTTTTGTTTTCAAAAATTTCTCATGCAACTATCACAATTCAAACAATTTTGCATATACAAATTTGACGAAAAAATATTTTTTGGATTTTTAAAAAAATGTTGAATTTTTTTTTTTTTTAATTTAAAATTAAAAGATCCTGGCCTTAACCTTATAAAAATATATTTGAGTTAAAATGTTGTTTCTTATTTTTTTTTTTTTTTTTTTTTTTTTGCCTCTTCTTCATAAAGGGGGAAATAGCCGCCTTTCCTTACGATTGATTTCTCGCCTCGACCCAACCTAGACTTCTGTCGTATATAATTTTCAAATCATCACCCTGCATAATTGGTTTTAATGGAAATAAATTCCTTAATAGTTCTATGTAGGTAGATATACCTACATACATCGGTTTCCGATTGTTTCCGATGAATTGATGAAATTCCAATCGAATAGCTAGATTCTATAAATAATTTAAAGACAGAAACTTTACAAACTTCTCATATTGTCTTGCAGCTTAGTTCTAAAGAACGAGCAACGAGGATACTTAAATTGCACCAAGCTATAATACATTTTCTTGTTTTTTTTTTCAAATTGTTTAGCCAAATAACTAATAAAAGTCTTGCTTTGAGTGCCGAAGTTTGCTTAATGCATCGTAACTAACCCGAATTTCTGTTTTATTTGCCAAACAAAAAACACGAACATACCGAGAAGTATCCTATCACTATCGTACAAAATAAATGGATCACAGGAGGCAAATTCATATAGTTCATAACATAGGCGGCCGGAGGGGGTGGGCAAGGGTGGCACTTGCCCCCCCTCTGGCTGAACAATCACACTAGTTCTATTTTTATTATTAACTAGGAAATCTTCACAAAATTGACTGTTTAAATGTTGTCAGAGTCCATGGTTTGCCCCCCCCCCCCTGACTCTGAGCCAAGCCGTGTATAGCCGCTTTCATTTTACTCTTTGTTTTGTTCGGCAATGTGATTATTTTCTTGGCAGCTTTGTTTCCAGGTCCATGGTTTGCCTTGGGATTGGTTGTCGATTTGAAGATAGCTGTCTTTAACATATATGTATATAGGAAAAGATAGAGAGAGCAATCATCAAAACGACAATCAACACAAATGATAATCAACTATCACCTTAGCCGATTCCACCGACCCCAGATTTTTAGAACAACCAACAAACATGCCATTTTTGATTCAACAATAGAAATTTGATACAAAATCAAAAATAAACCCAGACATAATTGGGTATATTAAATTTTGGTTCTGTTACAGTAAAAGATCAGGTCAATGTTTTGAATAAATTGTTTCAACAAAATCGAGCAGATGCTTACAATTGCTTTAAATCTCTATGGGAGGTAATGGAAAATCCTTGAGTGAATCAGGCATACTTTTAAGCTGTCCAAGAATAATTCAAAAACAAATCCATCGACCAAATGTTCCCGCTTCTTCCCCCTAAAGTTATTTTAGAAAAGCTATTTATATTCCGTAGATCGCATCGATTCCCTGATAATGGGGCTTACAAAATGCTTTTCAGAAGAAAATGAAGCTGCATTTTCACTATTTCAGCTATCACCAAAAAATATGCAAATTATGGATAGATAGATAGATTTTATTTCTCAAAAAATAACTTAAAGGTAGTAAACCGCACATTTTACAATTCAGAGATTTGATTAAACTTATCTTAAATCTGAAACATTATCTTATTTTGTAATGAAAAATCATTTGGGCAATAGTTTATTTTAAGGAAAATGCGTATAAAAAAAACCTTCAATTTAAATTTAGAAAAAAAAAAAGAAATGACTAGATTGCAATAAGTTAAGAAAATAACAAACAACATTTCAACAGTAGTTTATATAAATAAATGAAAGTAAATATGTAATAAATACATAAGTTATTAGAATTAATAATACATACAAACAAAAAAATTAACAAATAGGTAAATAATTTAATAAATGATTTAATGACTAAATAAATAAATTAATGAATAAATAAATAAACAAATAAATAAAAAAAAAAAATGAATAAATAAATAAATAAATATACATATATATAAATAAGTAAATAAATAAATAAGAAAATGAATAAGTAATTTGGTAAAAAAAGGTACAAAACAAGTAAATTAATAAATAAATAAGTATTTGCTGGAACAATTAAATTTAATAACAAATAAATAACAAATCAGTTAACAAATTGACCGGTAAATACATAGATGGATGTGTAGGACATAGGACAAGAATATTTACAAATATTTATCACAGTTTGTTAATGAGTACCTATATGCAAATTATGGATTCTCCAGAATTCGATGTTATTATACAGAGAATAATGGAGAAATATTGCTGCTATCTGGATAATTACCTGGCGGAGATCAAGATGTGGTATGGTGCAGTTTTAAGAAAATGCAGACTAATGGAAATGATTGTTCAAACATTTCAGATTTATTGAATAGTGTAGAGAAGTTTTATCCATCGATTTGTTCAGCCCTTTGTATAGGGCTATCAATTCCAGCCACTACTTCCACCACTGAACGATCGTTCAGCATCTTACGCAAAGTAAAAACTTGGCTTGGATCCACAATGACCGACAAACGACTTTATTCGTTTTGCATGATGTACATTCAACGAAATATTGTCAAAGAACAAACAAACTTTTACAACGAAATAATTAACCGTTTTGGAAAAGAGCCCAGGCGGTTGCAGTTGCTATTCACTAAGTAACAAATGTGGATGAAAAATCATATTTTGCTTCCTTTTTAACGTCAACGCGAATAAAATGTCTCATTTTCTAGTCCTAAAATAAAATCACTTTCAACTGACCTATGACTAGACAAAATGAATAATCTTTTAATAAAAAAAAAAATTGAATTCAAAAATTGCATATTCATTTTTTATCTGACCCCCCCCCCCCCCCCTGGAAAAAATCCTGAGGGCGCCTATGGTTCAGAGCTCACCAAGAAGAAGTTACTTATACGTTGTATGTACCTGTATGAGAGTAGGAAACGAAATATAAAAAAACTAAAAACATTCGGTACGTATATTCCGTCATCATAAGCCAACTCAACATGAAAATAAAAATGAAAAAATATATTCCCAGTGACTTTATTTCGGTTATTTTTGTTTTCAACATGGAAGGGAGCGTATATAGGATATGAAACTGAACCCGGAACTAGAAAAAAGGTTCCAGAAACTCGTGGTTGTTTTTTTGTTTTCAGTCTATTTTTACTGTGCAATGTGCACTGTTACAAAATTCATGGTTTTATTATGAAACTATAAGGAATTGGCAACACAAACCTGCAAGCAACTAAATTGAATGTCAGGATAAGGTAGCTCTGCGACCCGGTGCACACTTTGGTGCTTTCTAAGAAACAACATAGAGTAAAAATTACTTTAAATAAATAAGGAACAGAAAGCCCGAACCACCTGGAGGAAAAAATCGACGTAAGACCTCTTGGTAGATAGGTACACATACTTGATTTTGCCGGAACCTACATACACCAACTAAGCGAGAAGCTCATCGCTTTGCACTTTATTAACCTCCACAGACGTCAGCAATCAGTAGTCTCTAGACTTCGACACAACTATCCTTACTAATGGCTCAACCATGGAGTGTGGTGTTGGTTCAGGAGTCTTTTCTGAGTCTCAAATCATCTCTAGGTTTTTTCGGCTACCAAACTTTGCTAGTGTCTTTGAAGCTGAATTACTGGCAATCACTGAAAACATGCAAGTTACTTAAACAAAATCCAAGCCGTAATAAAGCTATTATCACAGATAATCCAGCAATGCCAGGATGGTCTTGCGAGTCGGAACATTGACCTCATTGTCACTGAGTTCCAGGTCACAGTGACATTTAGGGACTGAACGGGCTATAGGCCTTCTCAGGCAAGGAGCAGCCCTTCATATCTCACTTGCGGAAATAGTCAACTCTCCATTCGGTGTTATGAAGGGCAAAATTCTCTCAATGATTCTTAATGAATCAAACCGCAGGTGGAACAGTTTAGCATTATATGTTTCTTGAAAAATTTGGTTCATCTATAATAAAACTAAAACAATTGATCCGATATGCAGACCTAGACAAGAGACAGCCAGGATCGTTGCAACCTTTAGCGGACACTCGCCAATAGGAGAGAATGCAGCGAAGCTTTGTATTTCTCACAAAACTCACTGTAGCATTTGTGGGGAACTCTGCAAATGCCCTTCTCTGGCCAAAACTACATCACGATCATTCGGAGGGGCATTTTTTTGCGGCATTAACAAACTTTCGGAAATGAAGATCAAAACCTTGATCTCTTTTCTCAACTTGACAAAATGGCTCTCTCTTCCCCGGCACTTTTGTGCCACACCTTCCGTCGGAATCCTATTATGGCGAGCAGCAGACTGGTGGCTGTGATAGGAGTTAATGACGCTCAGTGGTCGGATGATCACTCGATTGGATCGGAAGATTCTGCATAGAACGAAGAAAACCACCCAGCTCAAGGAGATTAAAAAACCTCAAGATCAAAACATTGGATTAAAAAAGCAAAATAAATAGCTGTTGGCCGTTTGCCTTGAGACTTGACTGCAGGCTATTCGAAACAGTGAAAGGAAGTCATTTTAGTCACCAAGGCACAGGGGATGTTTGATGTACTTAAGGTGATTGCCCAGCAGCTGATGGTCTGTTATCAGATCTCTAAAAAAAGTGATCTTATTTCCTGCAAAAACAATCGACGTTTAAAGCATATCCTTGAAACAAAACGTCACTTAAAAGATATCTCAGGGAGCCTACATTAGCGTCTTCAGTCGTTCATCAACAATTTATTAGGCAAGTATCAGTGTGGATTCTTAACATACAGATAAGACCAACTGAATTCGGTATACTCAAATTGAAACACATCTCCCTTTTATCAACTTGAAAGATAAGCATAGGATATATCGACAGAAACTGGAAATGGCGATTGCCAAACTTGGGATCCCGATAAAATATATCCAAGCGTGTATCGTGGCATTGGAAAATACATAATGCATTGCATAGTAAGGGAATAACTCTTCCGAAGTATTCAAAACATACATAGGGTTGCGCAAGGAGGGAGATACGCTGTCATGTGATTTCTTCAACCGCAATCCGGAGCAGCTAGAAAGCAGAACATGTGTTGTAACAGCGTCACGCTTTCTCCCACACTGCATGTAAACTTATAATCTATGAACTGCGGAATCATTCGATTCAATTTCACCGAATGCATCAGCAATTAATATTAACAACTCAACAGCTCATATAACGGGTTATTCATCGTGAGCTTTTTTTGACAGATCCCGGGTGATTCCTATATCATACTGCTCTGTCATTTTTGTTCAGAATTGTTTGGCAAGTCATCATGGAAAGACTCACACCCCAAACGCCGTCTCCAAAATGTTCAGCTGTGTAGCTGAAAATCAGCGTTCTGTGAAAAATATTCTGCTTGTTTTATCGTGAAATTTTGTTCAGTGATGAAGCCCATTTCTGGCTCAATGGATAAGTTAATAAACGAAATTGCCGTACTTGTGCTGATGAGCAACCCCAAGGATACTAAGAACTGCCATTATATTCATTTAAAACGGAATGGTATGGTTTATGGGCTGGTGGAATCATTGGTCCATATTTCTTCAAAAATGAGGCAAATCAGAATGTTATACCGTCAATGTCAATTATTATCGCACCATGTTAACGGACTATATGCTTCCGGAAATTCAAGCCCTTGGTCTCGGTGAGCTCTGGTTTCAACAAGACGGCACGCTCTACGAGCCATACAGCACGTGAAGAAATGGACTTGTTGAGAAATCATATTTTGATGAGCACTTAATTTCACGTTTTGCTTCGGTAAATTGGACGCCTAGATCGTGCGATATCACACCTTTGGACTATTTTCTCTGGAGATATGTAAAGTCTCAAGTCTCCAGGAAAAAGATACGATTGACGCTTTGGAGGCCATCATTACCCGTGTTATTCGCGAGATACTAGTTGGAACGAGTCGCCCAAAATTGGACCTTCCGAAATGACCACCTCAGACGTAGTCGTGGCACATGGTGTAAAGAATACAAGGTTTGCTCGATATGAGATTCTTGTGACGTCATTGCGAGTGACAGTCGTTTATAAGAATAAATATAAATATTTTTCTCGCACGGAAACATTTCTCGCATCGCATCGCTTTGTCGCACTACTTTACGCGCAGCCAAAGAATTGCTGGGCCAAATGATTTTTGCCGCCAAAATTCAACAAAGGAACCACTGTACCTCTATGGCAAAGAATGGTAAATAGAGATTAGGAGTTATTACATCGAATGGAGTTAGTAAGAATTGGAATATCCTGGAATGCACCATTGCACATTCGTGGTTTTATCCCCAGGTATTGGATATGTCGGTAATGGTCAGTTTGATAGACACAGACAGAATATGGTTGAAAATGGCTTAGGTGTTTTTGGGGGAAGCGAGAGGAGAGGAGAGCGTTCAATTGAAATGTATGCAGCTTTGAATTGAACTTTGTTTTTAACATGCATGTTGCTTGGGAATTGGGGATCCCCACTGCTCAGACATAAAATTGAAACACCATCGTGCTGCCCAAATAAGTGGAAGGGATGCTGCATCGATTTTATTATTTCTTATAACCTTTTCTATGCATTCAGGTTATATAGGAGAGTCCAGAACAGAATTTAATTAATGAAATTGAGTGCAGCCTCCAGTCCAGGAGTCCCTTGAAAATAGTTTGCACAATTTTGCATACACAATCTTGTTTGCATTCTCACTTGTTATACACCTTTAGCAAGGAACAACTTTTGGTGTATTTGAAATATTATTTAGGTATATGTTCATTTAGTAGAAAGTAGATTCTCGGATTAGCATTATTTTGTTATTTCGATTATAGATTTGGTGTGGGCTTGGAAACTATAACAATTTTTTTGATAACAACAGTTATGTACTTAACCCTAATTAAACCAAATTATATGCATTTAGTGTTCCCACTAAGGCACTTCTCCTTTTATCCAGGAGGCAGCGGACGAATTCACCAGATGGAATCAAAGGTGGCGTCTACATTTCTAGTCAGGCTGAACTACTAAGCGAACACCTTATACTGGCTACTTGGACATATTCAGAGCTAAAGCCTATAAGGAGCGGTTAATCCGCCTCCCCATCATTGGAGTTATGAAGGATCAAATCCACAAAGTTGGGGGTGGTGCCGTTGGGGAGACTTCCCGGCCACTGAAAGCTTAATCATTTGCCAAGCAACAAAAAGCCTCAGATATGAGCGGATTAACTGATGACGACCCAAGCAAACGAAATAAGGACAACGAATTTCAGATCTGGGCGTGGAACGTTTTGTCTTTATAAAGGCCACGTGCAGCCGAACAATAAGTGGAGGCTCTAAACAACTACACAAAGCAGACATCACCGCCATCCAGAAGATGAAAAACTTCGCTATTTACTACGATGACTGCTACTAAGAACAAAAGCAGCGTTTATTTGGATGTGGATTCGTCGTTG
The DNA here is from genome assembly GCA_949320155.1 of Melangyna quadrimaculata. Taxonomy (NCBI): domain Eukaryota; kingdom Metazoa; phylum Arthropoda; class Insecta; order Diptera; family Syrphidae; genus Melangyna; species Melangyna quadrimaculata. The sequence goes on from OX439483.1 coordinate 419,991,315, forward strand.
GAGGCAGACAGTCTTGAGTTACTATTATATGAAAGAGCGCCTCGTGACAATTCACACCAAGGCTACATTTTTCCAATATAAGCCTCACATGCGTGCATACCCCAAACGAAAAGATAGATGAACCCAAAGACACCAAAGACGAGCTCTTCGGGCTCCTGGAGAAGACATACGAGCATTTCCCTAGCTTTGACATTGAAATTGACGTCGGCGATTTTAACGCGCAACTAGGAAGCGAGGACTTTTTTGTTGACATAGTCGGAAAACACAGCCTGCACGACACCACCCCCGTCAACGGAATCAGGATGATCGACTTCTCTGCGGGACGAAACATTGTGGTAGCTAGTATGCAGTTCCCTCACCTCAATATCAAAAAAGGGACCTGCAGATATTTTGATTTCGAATCAATCGTCAACCAGATTGATCATATTGTGATCGACGCTAGGCACTCTTCCAGTACCTCGCATATCCGAACGTTCCAAGAGGTCATATTGCTGACTCGGATCATTACCTTGTTGTATAGACAAGAAACGGCTATGTATATCTCGAGCACACCCAAAACGAGGCAATGAGATGAGAAAGTTTGACAGCAGACGGCTAAAATCGCAATGAATTGTCAGATCCTTTTACAATCGAGTCTCAAATAACCTCTCAAGAGGTCCCATAATTCCAACAAAAAAAAAAAAAATAAATCGGGTGGCACAACGGCTCATGAAGAACCAGGGCCTAGTGACCAACAACTCGCAACCATTCCTGTGTGCGCCTTTCGACAGGAATGGAAGGGACCTACAATTTTATGCCGAATCCGAACGGCTAGACGAGAAGCACTTATTCGTGACAAGTGATACTCTTGGAGGATTTGTCAATTCCTCGCAAGAGGCAGTAGCCCTGAAAAAAAACTTTTTAGTTTTTTAGGTGGACGAGGCTGGGAAGCGATCCCAGACCTCCAGCGTGACAGTCGAACGCACTAACCATTACGCTACGGGCTACTATTAATTCCAACAACAAGTGTTGCGATTTGCGAACCAGTGCCAAAATTGCCAAACGACACAACCATCACAACAAAACCCATGGTTTGATGACGAGTGCTAGCTGTACAGAAGGACAAGAGTACATCGCCAGTTCTACGAGCAAAAGCGGAGAAAGGAACACCGGCCTCTCAGAAAGAATAAGAAGTGTGATTTAATTTTTTTTTCAAAGATTTTTTTATCAGGAAAAGTGGGTAGAATAAACGGTCTCCGAAAGCCTCATAAGAAAAGTTAAGTATTTAATGTAAAGATGCCACGTCCTTGCATGAAAAATTTCATAATATCATTTTTTTCTTTTTATAAATACACCCGAAAACCAACCGCTCTATAAAATTTCATAATTCTGCACCAAGCAGAAGTACTCTCTATTAAATATATATTAATTCTTCGAAAACAGGTGGTTGCGACACCCTCTGAATGTAAAATATCAAATTTTTAATTTTCCCTTTCTTGCATGTCAAGTTGTATCGCTCTACCAATTTTCCTCATTCTACGACGGTCGAAAGTGCTCCACATAATAATTGATATCAATTCTGAGAAAATGGGCGGGTGCCACTCCCCTCAATGGCTAATTTCAAATTTTCCAATATTTCGTTTGTATTGATCCCATGATCTACCAGTCTACCAAATTTCATCAGTGTACGACAGTCAGATACTAATAATCAGTCCATATTAATGATATCAATTCTGTGAAAATGGGCGGATGCCACGCCATGTGAATGAACATAAAGTCTCAAATTTTAAAATGTTGACATTGCTTGCACTTCAGGTCCTACCGCTCTACCAAATTTCATTTTTTTGCAATGCCTAGAAGTGCTCCAAGTTATTTATATCAACTCTATAAAAATGGGCGGATACCACGCCCCCTAAATGAAAAATCTTAAATTTTCGATTTGTTCCTTTGTATGCATCACAAGGCCTACCGTTGTTTGAAATTAAATGATTCTACGATTTTGGTAAGTGCTCCATAATTTTGTTGTCAGTCAGTTACGGGTTTTGCGATTTTTGCAGTCTTATATCTCAGGAACCACTTATGCTATAAAACTTGGTGAGTTGCCTGAACCTGAGGCACTTAGCAAATATCTACTGCAAATTTTAAGTTTCTGACTTTATTGGTGCATAAGTAAAAGGGGGGCCGAAAATCGCCTGAGTTTGATCCTGTAGAAAGGGTGTGGTGCAGAACTGGGCTGGGCACTACCGTGATAACTATCATATGATATCATATCATATATGAAATATGCAAAAAAATTTTGCTATTGTTTTTTTTTTTAATTTTATAATTTTATTTTGTTAATAGGGAAAATATGTAAACAAAGAATATTTATTGTTTTTGTTTAAATAAGCGATTTTTTTTTTCAGCGGCAGCGCTGGTGACATTTATCAATGGAAGTCGGCACGGGTTACTGTGATCCAAAGTTTATAAAATTGTATTTACATGTGTTTTGACACAAAACGAAAAAAATTGGACACCCTAATTTACATACTTGCTTTTTAGGTAGAACAAATTAGAACAGGTTTTCTGTTCTAACTTTTCTGACGTTTATCACAAATCTGTGCTGTTCTGTCGTGATATGAAAAAGAAGACAAAGGAAATAGAGGTAAAAGTATCGTATGATGAAATTGCATGCTGCTTATAATATGATTGTTTTTGTTGTACAAGAGACATTCCTGATGGGGCACCGAAGCATGTCCAACAAGTTTTTACAAGGGAGGGCCTCCCGAGTGTTTGAAAAATGTCCATCTTCTAAATGTTTTGTAGTGAAATCCAGCAAGGGCTTGACAAGTTTCTAGCTAATTTTTCTCGTCGAGATTTTCCCTACTGAAAACTTACTAAAACTACACAGAAACTTGGCAATTTTCTCGCCGGAATAGTAAAGAACGAAACAACATTTGCGTCTAAAGGTTCTTCTTTTTAATCTTTTTGTGCAGTAAAACACCACATATGTAGATGTATTAAATCTTTACTTATGTAAACCATAGCATAATATTATTCTAACCAAAAACATTTCTTTGAAAAACTTGTCACTTCAATTTGCATAAATATTTAAAACCAAGTTGTTGTCTTATAATTTCCACTTGAATAACTCATAAACCTCATTGTCAAAATATTTCATTCTCCTGCGTTTATGTAAGTATATATATAAATAGAAAACAGAGAGCACCCGTCTAAATATTGCCTCAAAGCCACACTTTGACTATAAAGCAAGACTTTTAATAGCTTTTTGCCTCAAAACTCTGAACTACATACAATCTCGTATAGGTATGTTTGTGTAGTCTCTGCTGCTCATAAAGTATACCTGCCTTCTCAAAGCACACTGTAAGCCCGCATTTGTGTGTCATTGTGGCTCGTGCTGCTCTTTTAAACATTGTGCCACATGCTCCCTTCGGCTATTTGCATACATAGTTCCACAAATTCACAACTTTGATGCAGTGTTCGCCGCCTTAGCAATATCTAAACCAAAAGGAAGAATCCACCCACCATCAGCTTGCCAGCCATCAGAAAGAGAACTAGAACTATGCACTGCAATATTTACATACGTACAATGCCCTAATGGGTTTTTGAGTTATCTTGTTTGCATATTGCACTTACCCAGAAACGTAAATATCTACTTTGTCCGACAGGCAAACGCATTGAAATTAATGTCGTCCTTGTGTCTTCATATACCTATTCATTATCATCCTGGATATCTCTCCCTATTGCCCTTTCTTTTGGGCACCGGAAAACTGGCGCTGCTCCGGTTGAATTTACACATTGATGAGTATAAAAAAGGTTAGTTGAATGAATCCTTTCACATGGATATATTCACATTCATTTTAGTGCCACTGCCATAAGATGATGCAGAGGCAGATATAAATGGAATATCACGTTTCAAAAGCTCCTCAAGTTAAATATGGACGGACGAACGTCCTTCTATTCCATTTATGTTCTTTTTTTTCTGCTTAGTGCTAAAATGACTACGAGCTAAGTAATAATTGATTTCCGAATAACCACTTAAGACGGCAAAGTGCAATTTTCTTATTGGTTCCTTTTTCAGAGATGAGAAAGTTCAGGGCCGCATTTATGATTCATTAAGGGCCTATTGTGCAAAACTTTGAAGGCAAGGGTTGCTCCAATAATGAAAACCAATACACTGTCACTGTCAACTACGTGGAGCTCTCTTGTTGTCACATTAGATTGCCCACGTCAAACCCGTTATGAATGTAAATAAAAGAAACGTTTGGGCTAAGCGCGCACATGCAACTTTCAGTCAGGAAACAGTTGTATGAGAGTGCGCGCACATGCAGAAACTATTCAGTCACCGATTGGAACAACTTAACAGTTTCTGTTTTGACAAAAAAATTATAACTTCGATTATATTGAACATCTTCAATGTAAAGGCCTTCAAATAAAGATGAAATGTCAAACTACATTCTGTATAAGAAGTATTGGAAAGTGACAACGAATTTCATACTAAAATGGCGTTAAAAGACCTCATTAATTTGATTTTCCATTACATTTTTCCATTTTACCTTGAAAAAAGCCGATTTAGCCACTTTATGAGGCTTATAACTTGAGTTATATTTGTCGGATATTAAAAAACGAAACAGTTAATTAAAGTTAAAATGTCAGGCTACGTTTGTGTGTAAAAATATTTTCATACTTATGCAGAAAGTCATACTAAAAATGTGATTTAATGAAAAATCAATTCGATTCTAATAAAATTTTAAAGTTGGTAAAAAAGTTGCTTGTGTCCGCGGTCATCGATCAACTAGTGATTAAACTATTTGATTTCGTTAAGAGTTGCATGTACGCGCTTAGCCTTATGGATGGACAGACTTCGTAGTAGTTGCATGGATTCATCAATACGCTGGAAGTGGTCCATGTTCCGTGTGTTGTTACCTCGTTTCGGAAATATAACAAGTAAACAACCTGGGGCTCATAACACAATACGTGAAGTGCTTGTTGAACAAGTGAAATTCTTAAAATTTGTGTAACACAGAAAAACAAGTCTAGAAGAACTATAACAATTGTTTTGATTTCTTTCAACAAAGTGGGAAACTTCACAATTTCACCGTTTCTGTAACTGGACACAACATGAGTTAAGAAAACAGATAATAAACATGTTGAATAGTTGATAAATTTCAACCCACAGTTCTGGACTAGTTCGAAGTCAACAAGTTAGGAATAAACACTTGCAGTAGTGTTAATCAAGTGATAGGATCGGACAGATCTTGAAGAATTTCATACTCTACAGCATATCCGAAGTATATTCTTATCCATGTATTAATTTTTTGGATAATCGCTTTCAAAATGGAGGAGGGGAAAGTGGGAGTATATCAAACCACTATATATTTGTCTTGGTATAATCTAAGCATACGGCACATGACCTTAGGGTAATTTTTAATGCCCAATCTTATGCAATCAAAATAATTTCAATATAATTTCCCTAGAATTATTATTACCAGTAAACCCCTCCCATAACTGGTATGTTGATGAAAGTTGGTAGAAATGTTTTATTTCTTGTAAGAACCAAGACTCCAACGGATCCATGCAAATATATTGGTTCCAGGGGTGAAAAACTGCGACATTTACTACGGTGACTGCTACCACGGGCAAACGCAGCGTTTATTTGGGTGTGGATTCGTCGTTGGAAAAAGACTTAGGAAAAAAGTCTTGAGTTTCAATTATTTGAACGAGCGCCTCGTGACAATCCGCATCAAGGCTAAATTCGCCAACATAAGCCTCATATGCGTCCATGAGAAGAAAGATGAAGACACCAAAGACGTGTTCTATGAGCTCTTGGAGAAGATGTACGAGCAGTGTCCTAGCTATGACATTAAAATTGTCCTAGGCAATTTTAACGCGCAGTTAGGAAGAGAGGACGTTTTTGGTGACATTATCGGAAAGCACAGCCTGCACGAGACCACCTCCGACAACGGAATCAGGCTGATCGACTTCTCTGCGGGACGAAACATAGTGGTAGTTAGTACGCGGTTTCCTCACCTCGATATCCACAAGGGGACCTGGGAACATTTCGATCAAACAACCGTCAAACAGAATGATCATATTGCGATCGACGCAAGGCACTCATACAGTATCAGGGATGTCCGAACTTTCCGAGGAGCCAACGTTGACTCGGACCATTACCTTGTTGTAGCCAAGGTACAGCTTCGGATATGTGTGAGGAAGTTTGAATTCAGCCGGCTACAATCGCAAGAAATTGCTAGGTTCTTCTCCGATCGGGTCTCAAACAACCTCTTAAGAGGTTCTATGCCGCCAACATCAAGTGTTGCAAACCAGTGGCAACATTGCCAGGAAGCCATCAGAGATGCCGCATCTGACGTGCTGGGTTTCACTCAACCACCACAATGAAACCCATGCCCAGCCCCAGACCAATAATACTGTCAGACTCCCGGCCTATAATTAATCCCGCCCAATAATATCAAGCAGGATATTATCACATGCATTGGGCTTGCATTCCATGCCCCCTACAGAACCTTTGGCCTGCCAATAATAAATTTATTCGCTCATAATGTTTTTGGACTTACATTTTTGGATTCTGCCAAAACGCGTTCTTAATGTAGGTCCAATTTTTTTCCCAAAGGAACTATATTTAAACTCCTTGACAACGAAAATATCTCCTGCCATTTATCACTTTTGTTTGCTTTAGTTAGTGAATCAAAGAAAGCACCAAACCAAATTATTTTTGTTTTCTCTGATTTTGGACAAAATACTTATTTTTTGTTTTAATTTTTTTTCTATTGAAAATTTTTACCTACGGTTTTTATTGAGTTACAGAAATCAATTTTACTTATTGAGCAAGTAATTGTTGACTAGTTGACTTGTTGTTCTGTGTTACAGACCCCTGAAGGCTGGTTCCATGTTCCTTCGCCAAAGCATGATAACGATACCTACTTTTTCCTTTTTTCATTTAATTAATTTTGTTGTTTTTTCAAAATTTTTTTTTTGTTTTGTCCTAATTTTTGTTTGTTTTTGATTTTTTGAAAATACAAATCTACTGTAATTTTTGTTAAGCAACACCACTCGCTCTTCCTGATCACGCCAACGGAGATTGGTACTGCCTCAGTTATTTTTGTCAGTTGAACTTTGTCCTCAATTGCTAACGTACGAGTTGGAAAGACATATTGTATACAGTTACAAGAAAATGTTCTATTACAAGTAACAATCTGGAGCCTAATTATTTTCATAATAAATCCGTCCCCAGCGAGAGCCTCTTAATTCATAAAATTTTTTGAACACCCACCAAGTTGTTGCAAATTCGTTTATTTTCCGAATATCACAGGCGAGGCGACACATTTCTCAACCAGAAACCTCCACAGCCATTCGTTTAACGTATATACCCGTATATTATAACGAAGGATGATAAATGAGTTCATCGATAATCCTGTTCGATTTTGTTCAGCAAAGTAGAATGATAGTGATGGAATGCTTTTAGTAGATTTTAGGGATGCATAGCATATACCTACACACTGTTAACATTACAATGGCTCTTAGATACGGCCTTGTGTTAAAGCAAAAAGCAGAGAAATATGATTGAAGGAGAATCAATATCAGAATAGATTAAGATTTTAATGTCAAAACTTTCACGCAAACAAAAAAAAACTAAATTCCATGAAGAAATTTATTTATGTTTTTTTTAGGCTGATTATTATAACTATTTATCATTATTATAAAGGTTGTGGAGGGCTCTCTCTTACATCCAATAGTTGTTCCGTATAATGCTTCTTGTGTTTCATGTTAACGCTTATTCAGTTGATATGTGTATGGACAAGGAGGCTATAAATACTGATGAGAAACGTTTCACCAAAGTTGCCACTGTTGTTTTGTTTGATAATCTAGTGTCCCAGATCAAAAGTAAGATAAGAAGTTCAAAAACATTAATTCCGTTATTCGATTTTCTTGTCATGAACCTGGTAGACGGTATTACTAAAACTGTTCCAACGTTTTTGAGAAAACTTGATACTATCGAAAATATTGTATGGCAGCTACCCGTTCTAGATGAGCTGAGACAAAAATTTGAATTTCTCCTTTATGACATCACATAAAAATGCTTCAAACCAAATTTAAAGCAAATCGCGTCTAACCGTTTAGTCTATAGCTAGACATACATAGACCGACGGACGTCTTGCCGAAATCCCTTTTTTTTTACTTCCTTATCTTCGTTATTTAAGTTTTGACTAAAACCTCGATTTTTTGACACCAAACCAATTCTTGCTCTATTGGAAAAGTGCGATTTAAAAAAAAAAAAGAACAAAATAAATAAAAGTACGTATACGCCCGAGTGCACCACTCTGTTTTATCGTCGTTTTTAATGTGTATAAAACAGAGTTTTTATAGGGAATAGGCTAGGCTTACTTGCTTGACATAATTATGGTTTAACTTCGGTTAGGATTTAAAACAACTCCACTGTCCCCATACAAACTGCTATACACACATCTCCATGTCCACTATTTTTGTTCAGGAAAAAAAAAACTTCCATCTCACGTCCCATGTATCATATATGATACACAGAATTTGTTTTGTCCTTCGGGTTCCCTCTCCCATGTATCATATATGAACACAAAACATATTTAATGAAATTAGCTTCACTGTCCCCATACAAACTGCTTAAAATCATCCCCCACGTCCAAATTTTGTTTTTAAGAAAAACCATTACTTTTTGGTAATATTTAGTGTGGAATGGTTTTTTCGGCTAAATAATGAGTTCTTGTAGTTAAGAAAAGGTGTTAAGTTTTGTGTTCATATATGATACATGGACAGGGAACGGGAGGCACAAATTTTGTTTGGAAACATTAAAACAGAATATTGTAGAGGAATAAAATACAAGTATTTTTTACTATGGGGGGGCCAGCATGAAACAAATAAAAACTATAAGATCTGCTTCTGCAATTTTGTGCATGAAAATATCTTGGTTTGAGTTCCTCAAAAGTGAAGTCATGCAAGACATTTGTTTAATGTATATAAAACTCCAACAAGTTAAAAAAAGTTGTTATCATATTTTTTTCCTAATATAATTGAGGCAATTCGTTTTTAAGAGTAAACTCTAGTATCCTTCGTTTTCATTGACCACTTCACCAAAATGAAAACAAAAAAGAAACGAGATTCATTTTTGAAATCGGTGTATAACAAGACTGATGACGGTTATCAAACATTTTGCACGAGTGGGACTTGCACTTTATTGACTTACGTAAGAGAACATTATAGCTTTTGCATTTTGTTAAAGGCAAACTTAAGGAAATCAAAAATTAGTTTAATATAGAGCGGGAATTTTGCTTTCGTAGTGACCTCTATATTGGACTTCCGTAATGAAATTATAGCTTTTGCATTTTGTTAATAGCAAACTTATACAAATCAAGAATTTATATTTGTGACTTATATTGCCATCCCTTTGAAATGTATAGCTTTTGCATTTTGTTAATAGCTTGCTTACAGAAATCAAAAATGAAAGCTAAGAAAAAAGTGGAATTTTTTTTTTACATTTATTGCCTCCCCTAATTATATCTTTTGTATTTTGTTAATAAGAAAACAAACTAAGGTATATCGGAAAATGAAATATTATACATACCAAATTGTCCCCTTACTGCCCGAGCAGAATGGAGTCGCTGTAGCGGCCGGTTGTCGCACTGTCAAAGTTAAAATATACGAAAATAGTACACAGCGCCACAATGAGAAGCTGTAGCTGCAGCGATCGCTGTCGCCAAAGTTGAATAATTTTCGTTTGTACCTCAAAACTCGAACGATTTTTCCAGTCTGTTTATGTTCTCTTTCCTTTCTTTCCAGTTTTTTGTTTGTGTTCGGTGTCAGAGGGCAGTTCGTTTGATGGCGTGAGTGAATCTCAATGAAAAATGAAGAGCACAGCAATACAAAAACGAAGAAGACAAGGAAAAAATCTCATTGAAAAAGTCGTTCTGTGTGTACATTTCACACGATTTCTGGAAAAATCTTCGTGGAAAAATCGGACAATGTAGATCGGGACTTGGATTGCAATGTTTGTAGAAAAATGCATTTGAAGTAAAGTCTTGTTATTAATAATTAGAGTATGTTGTCACTGACCCCTAAATTGCACAACTTTGAGAACTTAATTTAAAATTGCGCAAAGTCTTCACACTACAAGTGAGACAATTTTATTTGATAGGATGAAAAACGAAAAAAAAACAAAATCTTCACATTTATAAAACTCTTGGCCTTTTTCTAGATATTGTTGTCCTTTTTTCGTTCCAATTATGCATCTGTCAAAGCTTTACTACATAGACATACTTCTTCCAAAAAGTGACAAAGTGACAAAGTGACATGTATGCTAAGGACACCTGCTTGCAAAAAAACATGCGCATGTCACCATGCAGAGTTTTTAATTGTTTTTTTGCAAGCTAGTGTGTTTAGCATATTTTGCACTTTTTGCAAAAAGTAGGTATATCCACAATTGAAAATGAAGCCAGAGCTGAAAAGGCTATCAAAAAGTATCGTTCATGCTATTTTTTATGTGCCCTCAATGCAGCTATACAGCTTGATAATTTTTGTTGGTATATATTATTTCTTTTTAAAAGTTCAAAAAAAATATTCTGTGTGATGCTCTGCTGTGTTGAAATTTGTTTGTTTGTTTTCTGTTGTGTCAAATACCGGCATATTTTGTGGTTTCTATATTAGAGAAACGTTATAGTCTCGCATTTGTAAGACCAAGACCCCTTTCGCACAAGGAAACTAAGTTGCCGGCGATTTTTAGTTTGTAGACGAGAAGGGCGTAAAAGGAAGACAAAAAATCTCCCCTCACACCCTTCTCGCCAACAAACTAGCCAGTTTCTGGCAACTCAGTTTCCTTGTGTGAAGGCCGTTTAAAAGAAATGATAAGAACATGCAACATAAGGAACACACCTTTAAAAAATTGCAATTCCAAACAACTGAACGAACCCAAATTATGCCGGCATTTGACACAACAGAAAGAAAACAAACAAACAAACAAACTCAACATGCCAGATCAAAACACGGAAAATTTTGTTGAGCTCGTAAAAATAAATAATATATTATGGGATTTAACAAATCCCAATTATAAAAACGTTAAAATGAAAGCTGTTATATGGAAACAAATATCTGATGAGTTTGGATTATCAAGTAAGTACATAATGTATCTTATTTATGTTTTACTTATGTACTTTTTTTGATTTATGTACTTATTATGTATTATTCGTAAGCATTTTGAATTAACAATACAATAATTTTCAGTTGATCTCTGCAAAAAAAAAAAATGGAAAGGCCTCAGGGACACCTGCTCTAGAGATTTGAGTAGGAAACCAAAATCTGGGCAGGCCGCCGAGGAACCGGACTCCGGGTGGAAGTACCGGGAGCAAATGGCGTTCATGAGAGACCACATGAAGCCAAGAAAGTAAGTACATTATTTAGGTAAACTAAATCACTCAATACCTACATTTTTTTCATTCATCTTTTCAGCACCACAAGCAATATTAATTTAGCAGTAGAAAGCCAAGATTCTCAGACAAGTGACATTTTCAGCCAGTTGGATGAGGACAGTTTTCTGGGTCCTTATCCAACCCAAGAAGAAGAACCGCCCACAATCTCAAGCTCGGAAAGAAAAAGAAAATCACAAGAAACAATGGAGTCCACATTTATGTCCACCATGAAATCCGTTCTGGTCTTCCTCAATAAACCAGCTCCGGTTCCTGTCGCAGCTCCACATCCCAACTCAGATGAGGACGAGTTGTTTTGCCTTGTAAAAAAAAAAAAAAATTCAAGAAGTAAAAAAAACCAAGCAAAAGTGGAAATAATTCAGTATTTAAATAACATCGAAGAAACACTTTCTGATGATGAATAAATTATATCAACCATATTGATTAGTTTTGAGAACAGAAAAATATGGTGATTGTTTATTTTTTCGCTTTGCGAAAAAATGTGTAAACTTAAAAATCACACCAAAATCCATTCGTCACATTATTTCTTGTGTTATCAAAACTGATCAATATGGTCGATATAATTTATTCATCAGAAGATATTTTTTTTCGATATCAGTGCTGTGCTATATGTGTATAAGGCTATGGACACCTAGTCCTATCGTTTAACAAGAGTTCCTTTTTTTTGTACAAAAATAAACAAGTTAATATGTATGTAAACCTAATTACAATTAAAAAATATTTTGCTGTTAAAATAGTTCGTTTTTTATGTAGTGTTAAAATAGTTCGTTCTTTATTGAGTAATTTTAGGATTGTCTGTCGATATGCATTTTTTGAAAAAAGTAGGAAAATCGAAAAATCCGAATTTGCGTTTTGTAGAATTTGGAGTAGGTACGCACAAATATTGGTATCCGATTTCTTAAATTCTTTCTGTGTTTGAATAGTAACAAGTATGTACATAGATCTTGTACTTAATAGGGTGACATGGCGTAACCAAAACAAAAGGAAATTGGAAATATTAAGAAAGAGAGTTTTGACTTGAGAATATGAAATTTTATCACTGGGGAAATGTATTTATTTATAGAGTGAAATGGGAGGGTGGGAGAGCGGTAGTGATATACGATTTAAAACATTCTTATTGTGTTTAAATTGTAGCACTTGGAGGATTGACTTTGAGATCAATTTTTATGGTAAAATAAAAGCAATATAGAATAGAATAGATAATCTTTCTTATGAATAATAGGTACATGGTGTAAATATGAAAGGATAAACAAACATTTATTTTCATTCAAATATTTTGTTACAAAATTTTGTTTTCGACAAGATTTTTAAAAGACTACTTCGGTTGGAAAGGTACTTGACCTTCTCTTAAAAAATACTTTGTGAGTGTTTCTCGAGCTTGAGATGCTCCTTCCGCTCTGTTATTGCTACCGAATCTTCGAACAGATAATAAGTCGTTTGTGTCTCTGCGCCACAATCCATCGATTCGTTCACCGTCGCTGTCGTAATAATCTAAATATCCTTCAGGACAGTATGATTTTGAATTGTATAGTTTATCGGTTGTTTTTATGAAGTTATGAATTATAGTGCAAGCTAGCACAACCTTATCTGCCTTCTTGGGGTGAAACTCTATGGCCGAATTTAAAATCCTCCACCGTGCAACCAATATACCGAAGGTATTTTCGATTATTCGACGTGCTCTTGAGAGCCTGAAATTAAACACCTCGTGTGGTAAATCCAATAAAATTCCAGGGTAGGGCCTCATCAGGTTGTGTCTAAGCGGGAACGCACTGTCAGCAACAAAGAAGTATGGTGCTACTTTATAGGAGTTGGGAAGTTTTTCGGGTAGTGGCAATTCAATTTCGTTGAGAAACACTTGCTTCCCAAATGCGGAATTGCTAAATATACCCCCGTTGCTCTGGCTGCCATATGCTCCTACATCAACTACGGTGAAGGTATAGTTAGCATCGCAAACAGCAAGCAACACAATACTAAAAAATCCTTTGTTGTTATAATATTTAGAAGCAGAGTTTGGAGGGTGCTTTATAGCAACGTGCTTTCCATCGATGCTGCCGACGCAGTGGGGCATATGCCATCGTCTGTCGAATTCGTTGCTGATGTCTTTCCAATCTCTGATGTTGCAATTTGGCATATAAACTGGAGATAGTACGTCCCAAAATACTTGACAGACTTCAATGATGATTTGTCTAACCGTGGATGCTCCCATCCTGAAAGTCCATGCCAAGTAGTTCAGCGAAACTCCTTCCGACAAGTACCTGAATAGAAAGGTTATTTAATAAATACATTTGATTTTGAATTTGTACTTACAACAATGTCACAACCATCCTACACTCTGCACTTATTGGAGTTCTAATGGATTTTTTTTGTAGACTTGACTTTACAAGAGACAGCAACAAATCATATTGCATCTTGGTTAGCCGAGTGGCCTTAAAAAATAGTTCTTCGTCCTAGTTTTTGATGAACTGAAAGGATTTGGGATCATAAAGATGTGTAATTTTTTGATATTTAAGTTTTAATTAATTGAAGTAAAACTATTTACATTTTACCCCACCTGGAAAGTTGTTTCAAAGAAACCTTCTTTAGACCTTTTTTGGTACAAAGGACGTACCCACCACCTTCGTTTTCTCTGCTTCAAAAGCTTCATTCCACAGTAGCACATTTGCATAATCATGGCAATAAATGCAATTTCGTCGCGTTGGTCCATATTTTAATTTAAAAAGTAAGTTTGCCGAAGTAACAAGAATTGTCGTACAAAACTAAACTAAACGAATGTCAAAAAAAAAATGACAGCTTATGTTCTTTCTGCGCTACACCATTGTGGGCGACCTTTGCTACATAGTGAGCGATTTTAGTGACAGCTTATGCTACAGCGATTTTTAACGCGACCGGCGACTTCCATTGTATTCAAGCGGTTAGGTGAGACTTTGATAGAATTAAGGCTCTCCCAAACCAATGCGAAACATACGTTGCGGCGAAGAAACATTCGTCAGTCAAAATTATTTCATATGTTTCTCCGCCGCGTTGGTGTGTGTACTCTCATATATCACCATGTAAAAAAATTTTGACATGCGAATGTTTTTTCGCCGCAACGAATGTTCCGCATTGGTTTGGGAGAGCCTTTAAGCAACTTAATTACACTTCTGCTTCGAACATATCTACTTGCTTGAAAAAAAAAACTATATAAGAACTTTTTTCAAACATATGGTACGATAAAAAAGGTCATGCATACCTTATGTTAATGTGAGTTTAAAATATAATACTAAACTTATGGTATATTATTTTCAATTACTTAAAGAATTTCATGATTGATACTTTAAATTTAATCTTCTAAAACCCTGTTATGGGGACCAATGTTTAATGAAAATTTAGTTTGAGTTTTTTGGGCTTGAAGTATCAACTTATTAAAATTTTTACACGCGTATGGTATATTGCCAATTGGCCTGGTGTGTTGCGTGGTGGCCTACTAATAGAGAGGAGCTGAGTTCGATCCCTGGATTCTGAAATTTAATGTGAGTAAAAGTTGAATTTTTTCAAATAAAATAAATTTCTATACATTTCAGAATAAATAGAAAAGCGGTTCTATCACCCTAAAGTCATGGGAAAATGGAAGGAAAAATAAAAAACAATAATAATAATAAAATTTAAAGCAACGATTTGTTTTTAAATCACACTGCTTTACTAGGCCTTTGTAAGGCCTTACAATGTGAGTCATTTCATATATGCGACCTGAAAGTGAATGTCTTATAAAAGTCAGACAACTTGTTAAGTGCAGCAATAACACTGTTTTGCTTTGTTAATTTTATCAATAAGACTTTCCATGGAAAACTATTTAATTATATAGAACTTCTGGTCAAAGGTCTTAAAGGAAATGAAATAGCTTGTATAATGTGCGCCAAACTGATTTGCATAAGGTCTTTATTAGTTACTATACAAACTAGAAAATGGCTTGTGTAGACACTTAAACAAGTTAAATTGTTAGTTGGGGGGTCTATCTACTTCTTTATAGGTGGGAGGGGCATTTTTGTATGACTTAGAATCAGAAAGATTTTATTTAAAAACTATGGCTGCTCTCAGAACAAAGTGTTTACTATTTTGAAAGCAAAAATTCTTTTACCTTATTTTTAAATCAATATTTATTTTTTAAGAAAATTATAGGCTTCACATCATATCAAGGCTAACACTAATAAAAGCTTTAGTGAAATCATTGCCACTTCCAAAAAGTTCCGACAGAGTGCAAAACATGCATCAAAGGTCAAAACATTTTGTTTGCAATGTTTCAATTAGAGTCATCACATAGGTATACAAATCCCTAAATAGTTAAAATTAGTTTAGTTTTTGTATTACGTTTGTTCTACTTTTTTGTTTGTTTCTTTATTTTATTCATTTTTTTAATTCATTAAATACCGTCCGTGTGTGCACGCATAACTCGAGAACGGATCATTCGATTTTATCAATTTTGGGCTTTATGCATTCGTATTGACTCAAGAAAGGACATATGATACTAGCGGAAAATTTCCATAAAAACTGGAACGGGTAGATCCTGTTTTTAGTACATACCTAACACCCGAAAGGATCGTTCGATTTTTACGATTTTTGGATTGATATAAGTTTGGGTTTGACCGAGGGAGGAATATGAAGGAATCAGATAAAATAACATTTTTGGAAGGCGATAAAACAGCACTGATATTGCCATTGCACCTGCAACTTGATGAAGAAAAACATTTCAAAGAACTCTGCGATGGCGTATGCTTATATATCTAACGATTTGGAATTGTGCATACTGGGAATTATTATTTTCATTACATTAACGAAATTAAGGCGGAACGATGTTCGCTGGGTCAGCCAGTATCTTTATAACTGTGGTTCATAAAACTATATAGTTTTCATCAGTGTTTCAATTAAAATTGATAAGGGTATTGAACAAGCGTAAAATTTTAATAAAAATCAGTTTAAACCAACAAAATATTTTTTTTTTTTTCAAAACTGAGTTTGAAAATTAATTTTTTTAAAACTATTTGCTTACACAACTTTATTTAAATAGGAAATTAGCGAATAAGGTTTTGGCTTTAAAAAAAAGCTATAATACGACGGTATAAGTGTTGTAATTTTTTTTTAATAATTTTTTTTGTTCTTATGTATTTCTTTTGAATGTTATTTTTTTCACAAAAAAAGGATAGATGCAGCTTTGGAAACGAATTTTTTTCTAAAACATTTTTCCAACGTTGTTTGCAATTTTGTTAAGAACTAGACGAAAGCTTTACGTTTATGTGAAAATTAAGTTCTTATTCAGTTTTTTTCATATAATAAATTTGTTTTTAGTAAACACAAATTTGTGTATCACCTATGATACATGGGACAGGGAAGCCAAAAGACAAGAAAAAATTTGTGTATCATATATGATTCATGGGACGTGGGGTGGAGGTCTTTTTTTTCTGAACAAAAACAATGAATGTACAGATGTTTTTAAGGCAGGTTGTATGGGGACAGTAAAGTTAGTTTCCTAAAATATGTTTTGTGTTCATATATGATACATGGGACAGGGAAGGCGAAGAATGCTGTACTCATATATGATTCATGGGACAGCGAAGTTGTTAATGCACTGATTTTGGTGGATTAAGTAAGTGAGATTCAAACTCTGTTCAAGCATTTTTTTATCACCATGATTGATAACCTGTATACCAAACAAAAACTCATTACCTATAGCGGCGTTTTTCAATTGGCTTGCGTCACTTTCCTATAGATTTTTATTTCGTCTCGAATTTCCTAGACAAACGGATATTTAAATTATGAAAATCGTCTACGGCTTGACATTTCGACACTTTTCGAGTCAGATTCAATCTCTTCAAAAATGTTGTCTTGGTTTCAGGTTCTAGTGCTTTTCAAGGACGTCAGTGTTTTTGAAGAACTTCAGAGAAATTTCAATTCAATTCCATTTCAGTCAAGAACTCATTGTTGACATTTATCCCCTAGATACCACCCTAGCTATCCACTGCTGGCTATAAATAACGTCCATTATGCAAAAAAACTAAAATTATTCTTAACCCATTTCTGGCTAGCGTTGCGTTCTCGCAAAGTCATATTTGGAGATTTCTTGAAGATAACTTATTATAAATTTAAATAAACTAAAAATTGATTTCGAGAGATAGTTGAATTATCTAATCGACCTGCTCTTGGATTTTTTTCTTAAAAAAATGTTTCGTGTTTTTTTAAGACTTTCAAAATACGATTTTTTTTTAATTTTGAGGTAGAATTTTTGGGCGCATGGTCCACAATGGACTGTTGTCCCACTTACTTAATTTACTTTAGATGGCGCTCACAGCCCAGGAAGGGCTTCGGCCTCAACTAACAAGCCCCTCCAGTCAGCTCTGTCCCTAGCTAGCCGCTTCCAGTTGCGCACACCGACTGCTTTCATGTCGTCATCCACTTGTTTGCGCCACCTGTTACGGGTTCTTCCTCTGCTGAGTACCCCATCGGGGTTGGATTCAAAGATTCGTCGGGCAGGTGCGTTGCTGTCCATACGCTCCACGTGTCCCAGCCATCTCAGCCGCTGTATTTTCAGCTTTTTGACCAGGTCAACTTTGCTGTATAGCCCGTATAGCTCGTCGTTGAATCTTCTCCTCCACACTCCTTCGAAACACACCGGACCGAAAATCACACGACGAATCTTCCTCTCAAAGCACCCTAGTAGATTTTTATCCTATTTTGTCAGTGTCCATGCTTCATCCCCATAGAGCAGGACCGGGATGATTAGGGTCTTGTATAAAGTCTCCTTGGTTCTATGAGAGAGGGCCTTACTACTTAAATGCCTACTTGGACCGAAGAAACAGCGGTTGGCAAGAGTAATTCTTTGCTTGATCTCTGCACTGATGTCATTTTGCGAGGTAACAGTGGAGCCCAGGTAGACAAAGTCCTTGACAACTTCGAAGTTATATCTGTCCATCGTGATATTTTGCCCGAGTCGAAGATGTTGAGATTCCTCTCTCGATGATAGCATATACTTCGTCTTGTCCTCGTTAACCGCCAATCCCATTTTAACCGCCTCTGATTCAAAGCTCGCAAATGCACTTGCTACAACTCGCAATGCGTATTGCATAGGCTTCAAAATTAGTCAAATATTTATTATTTATTATAATAGAAGTAATTGTTGTATACCTACCTATTTTGAACATAGAATTTGATTATATTTTAGCTATTAATTAAATAAGTTAAGCCTTACAAAATTTAACCTATTTTATTGCTAGTATTTTCAAGATTATGTGTGCAAAATTTCAGCAAATTATATCAACAGAAAAAAAAAGTTACAGATTTTTGAGACGCAAAAACCCAGCCGGCCTGAAATGGGTTAAGGAAACACAGATTATGACTCCCTTATCTCCTATAAAAAAAAATCCTATTTCTGTCTTGGTAATATTTTCAGTTTTGCTTCCAACAATACAAAACTCCAACAAACTACCTATATTTGTTAGTTCTTTACTTTTATAACTTAAAATTCCTTAGTGGCAACCGTCCATTCAACGTACTTGCGATAATATAGCACGAATTTTACATCATTTATATAAATATGTAAATTTATTGAGAAAAGTTCGCCGTACTTTGTTTATATTTTTTTAATGAGGATGAAGAATTCATGGGCTTTGTATCGTGTTTTGTGTGTGTTTAACTTTTTCCACAGAAAAAAAATCATTAAATAAATTGTTGTCGTTTATTTGGATGAAAAAAAAAGTTTGTTTCTTATAAAGTACTTCCTATTCGGGAAATTAGTTTGCAATATTTTTAAAGATGGATCATGAGATTTATCATATTTTCCAGCTAATTGTTTTGCAATATTCATTGATTTTCCCACACCAGAAACATTTATTTTCAAATAATTGTTTTTTAACAGAATGAAATTAGAATTAAATAAGAGCTCCGTCATTAAGGTTTGATAATTTAAACCGTCAACCACTAAATCAATTAATGACCTCAAGCGTGTTGAGTTTAAATCTTTATAATCCCAATAAAACATGTCAATAGGTAGCAAAGAAAAACTCATGACAAGTAGTCTCATTAAAGTGATTTAAGATACAGCAGTTAAGTTATTATTATTCAATTTCATCTCAGTGTTGTTAAATAAGTTTGAATATTTCTATATCTGTTCCTACTCCTATGGCCAAGTTCGTGCAAATCAATCGAGCGTTTTATTTAATTTTTTGTTCGCCGTATCGTACATCAGTTTCTTCTCACGATTAATATTATGTAATTAAAACTTAAAGCAATAAACCATAAACCTCTTATGTCGTCGGCATGGGCATCATCGCTCGTCCTCCAATTATTCTATATTCTTCCATTTTGCTAACGGCTCTCAAGTTATAGTTAAAAGTTTTTCAATTGCACAACCACAACTGCTACCTGTGCCATTGCCATAAAATAATAGAGGCGTTATTGGATGGTGGGGTTTCTGGGTGTAGGTGGTGTGGTTTGGTTTGGTACTCGAAGATAACTGCTACGATGAACTCGAATTAAGTGAAAAGTTTCACTTAAATAGATTTTCACTCTTGTTACCTATGCAAGTTTAGTTATATACAACATTTTTTCTAGCTCTCGAGTTCAATTAGTTCATTCACATTTCGGTGAGTCGATGAAAGACTATCGCCAGTCAGAGGGGTAGTTCCACTGTTCTCGAAATCAGCAAGCAACACGATTATTGAATTGCGAGCTGACTCGGGGTGGCACACAATCTGGTAGGGTAGCTACCGAGTGATTAATAAGGCAACAAGAGATATCGGTGCCATAGCAATCCAAACTTTCTAACTTGGTGTGGCACTACTGGCACGGGCACGGTTGGTCCTTTCCATCATCATAACACTCTGATTCTATAATCTGATAACTTTACGGTTACGGTTGGTGCACGAATAAGGACGCGAGTGTATTTGCTCGTTAGATTCCTCTTCCTGACGCTATCACAGCACACAGCCCCACAAACATTAATTGGTTTTGCAGCAAGAAACAACAAAAACAAGAAATAGGTAATAAGGGGGAAGTAGCTTAAGTCGGTATGTTAATGCTACTCCGAGGTCAATGTTAATGCTTTTCAAGTGAACATTAAACATGTAAGTCTCATAATTGAAACAATTATAGCCCTCCCAAGTAACATTATCATCACCATTAACATTAGATAGACAAAACAGAAAAAGTGTCTGTATGAGTGTATGTATATGTATGTATGTATGAAATATTGAGAATATAACCTTTTAAACACGAAAATAATTTGCACACCACATTTCCAGATAAACAATCCTATTCACGGTGTTTCGCCTGAGGGGTGACAAAAAGCTAGATCTTGTAGGTTGGGTCGAGACAAAAAAGAAAGTAGGTATTCGATTCAAGGGGTCGACCTTTTCTCCCTGTTCAGGCGCTGTGGAGAATTTTATAACAAATAATATAAGGTGCATTTTTCCAAGGTTATATAGGAAAATAACACAAAACAGGGAGTGAATAATGCACTTTCATGAACGTTTTGATTTTTCCTGCAAACAGCAAACAGTTTTGAGCGGCAGTAACCTCATATTCTCCTTGTTTGTATTATTTGTGATCGAATCCCACAAAAATCTAAGATGCTATATGTTACATCCACACATGTTTTAATTTTATCCTCATTTGCCTGGATTAAATAGGAATTTTTTAAATCGTATATTATTTTTTTCTCTTTTCGCCCTTTAAAAAGCGAAATTTTTAAAATTAAGATCACTTAATAGTTCCTCGAAAGCCATCCACCTCAAAACATTATCTACCATCTTGACACAGAATGAATTTTAGAAATTAGATTAAGTAAATAAGTTTTTGTTTGTTGTAGGTACCCGTGCATAAAAACAATCGAGTTTTCGACAAGGCACTGGAGAGTTTTACATAGATTCCGGCAAGGGGCTAGCAGGGATTAACAAAGGCTAGAAGAAGGGCCTTGGCGATTATGAACCCTTTTGCCTCACCAGGCAAAACGAAACAAAAATAAGTTGGCTTATTCAAAACTTGATCCCGCGATTATCTGCTTGTCAGTCCAATGCGCTACCCACTGGGCTATCTCGCTATACAAAAGTTCAATGTCGAAAGTGAGAAAGTTTCAAACTCTAAGGTCTAATGTTTAATGCTATGCATAACAAATATAACGGGATTTTATGTACTTATTTCTAGGTAGAACAACTTGGAACAGGTTTTCTGTTCGAACTCGTCTGACGTTTCTCACAAAAATGTAGCTGTTCAGTTCTGATCAGACTTTTTCCTCACAGAACACAGGTGACTGACTCAAACGTCTGTCACTTACATTTTAATCTTTTTCGGGTCAAGACCTTTTGATTGGGATACATTTCAAGTGGTTTTCCTCAAAATCCTATTACTAAAAAAAAAAAATAAAAATTCCGCGATTTATTTCGCGCCTTTCCAGCTGTTGGATGACACTAAAAACTATTTTTTTTTTATACATTAGTACTCTGGTAGTCAAGACCTTCCAATTGCCATACATTTTGGTAGCATACATCAATTATCTAAAAATTTCAATAAAAATCCGCGACTTTAACCGCGTCTGTCGGTGGTTTTGGGGCCACTTAGACGTCTGTCATGTACATATTCGCACTCAGGGGGTCAAGATCTTTCATTTGTGATACATTTCAAGTGCTTTCCTTTTTGACAAAAAACGCAAAAAAAAAAAAACGCATTTTCAGGGACGTCTGTCAGGGGTTTCGGGGCCACTTAGACGTCTGTCACGTACATATTCACACTCAGGGAGTCCAAGGCTAAAAGTTGTGATCCATTTCAAGTGGTTTCCCAAAAGCCTAAAAACGCAAACAAAAATCACATTTTCGGGGCCACCTAGACGTCTGTCGAAACCATTTTTGTAATCAGGGAATTGATGGCAACAAGTTGTATTGCATTTGAAATTTTTTCTCACTCGATTTAAATTTTCAGAAAAGCTGTACTTTCGATGCACTTTTACGTGGTAACGGGGCCACTAGATGCTGGCAGACGAACGTATTCGTTATCACCAGGACTACCTATACTATTAAAATCTTTTGGTTTCCTTTCACGACCAAAATCTGCTGCCAGCTCTTAGACTATTACATTTGAGAGAATATGACTATAAATGGAAGAAATACTTTTAATTAAACAAAAAAAAAAAAAATAAAAACTCACATTTTTATTTCGAAAAAATAAAACCAAAATTCATTGAATCCAACCCCTCTAAAATTCCTGAACAACAAAAGTCTCCGTACATCAATTGATGTACCCCAACGCGTAGGTTTGGGTCGAAACACTCAAAAACTCGTATAAGAAAGAGGGTAGTCTATTACCACCCCCCCCCCGTAGAGGTAGGAGGGGCGATTATCAAAAAATATTGACATAAGACAGAAAAAAAAATTATTAAAAAACAACGCTAACACGTGCAACAACGTGTTATACATTTTTGCAAACCCAGAAATCCCTTCTTTTATACTATTTTTAAATAAAGTTCTTGTAGTGAACAGTTTTCGAAAAGTTAATTTTCAAACTTAAAATTTTGAAAAAAAAAAATGAACACAAAAATGTCAAACTAATTTTTTTTCAAAAGTTTTCTTTGTTAGGATTCTCAGTCAACCGCTTAAAACCGGATGGCTCTAGGACTTTTACTTTTTAAAATAAACTTATAACTTCAACTTGAGCTTTAAAACTTCTTAGTAACACAAGAAAAAACGAAGCAGAAATGATCATTTATTCGGATTCTTCTTGGTTGGCTCATAATTTGATTAGTATCTTACTGAAATAAGTTGACCTTTTATGAGGTCTAGGTAACCTTTCAGATGGTGTAAATTTTTTTCGAATATCCCATAAATGAGGTGCTAAAAATAGTTTTGACCTTGAAAATTAAACCAAAATCAGTAAAAAAAAATCTATGGCTGATCAATAACTGAAATCAGCTGACCTTTTTTGACCAATTACTGACCTTTTAGATGGCATACTCATTTTTTTTAATTCTAAAAATAAGGTGCTAAAAGTCTTATACTGTGACCTTGAAACAAACCAAAAATAGTTGGTGACCTTGAAAAAATTTAACCATTGATAAAAAATATCCTATGGCTGACCAATTTCTGAAACTAGTTGACCTTTTTTGACCAATTACTGACCTTTTAGATAGCATACGGTTTTTACGAATATCCCATATACAGGGTGTCTGGTAATTCGTGTGCCATACTTTGGGATGTGATTCTTGGTCATATTCTAAAAAAAATATTGTTCTACAGTAAAGTCCGATTTTGAACTTTCTGAAACTAGTTGGCCTTTTTTGACCAATTACTGACCTTTTAGATAGCGTACGGTTTTTACGAATATCCCATATACAGGGTCATATTCTAAAAAAAAATATTGTTCTATAGTAAAGTCCGATTTTGAACTTTCTGAAACTAGTTGACCTTTTTTGACCAATTACTGACCTTTAAGATAGCGTACGGTTTTTACGAATATCCCATATACAGGGTGTCTGGTAATTCGTGTGTCATACTTTGGGATGTGATACCATTTAAAATTGAATATCTGGCAACCCTAAAAACATATCAGCTCAATTTAAACGCAGTTTTAAAGGCTAGTATTTCTTTTAATTTTTTTTTTTCAAAATGAAGTTCATACTATTAGTACTGACAGAGAAATTGACCTTAACGTGGGTCAGGGTACACCAAAGTTAGCCTTTTTTTAAATCGTCAAAAAGTGATGTCAAAGTTCAAAATCAGACTTTACTGTAGAACAATATTTTTCTTAGAATATGACCAAGAATCACATCCCAAAGTATGGCACACGAATTACCGGACACCCTTTATGAGGTGCTAAAGGTTGGGAGCCGAGAAATCCTCTTCCATTAACTTTGTAGTACATTTATTTTTGTATCATCTCATGTATATCTGTTATCAGAATGCTTTAGGTCAAAAATAAATATAACAATAATTCTTTGAATTGGTTTGCATAGAATCCTTTTGTTCTCATCGAATGTACAAAAACAGTTGACATGAATAATTAATATACCACATCAATATGTTCACTCTATGCTTTTATAATTCGCAATACAAGTTTCTATTCATTATGTGTTTTATGGTGTCGATGTCCACTTTGAAATAACCATGCATAAATAAGTCGAGTCAATAAAGGTTTTAACTTTGAAATTTAAAAGCGCATCTCTGCGCTTACATTTACCATAAGAATGAAGAATCAAAATATTCTATAAAATAAAAATATATTATAGAAAATGTGTTTTTTTTTTGTAAGAGGCTGAGTTGCGTAGTGCATCAAACGGAATAAATAACACTCTATGCATGTGGCACACGATTTCAAGGAATTTTTTAATGGAGAACCAAATGTCAAAGTTTTAGTCCTTTTTAGGCAAGTTAGACCGCTTTCACACAAGGAAACTGAGCTGCCATGAAACCGGCTAGTTCGTTGGCGAGAAGGTTGAGAGGGGAGATTTGTTTTTGTTTCCCTTACGCCCTTCTCGCCTACAAACTCCCAGTTGCCGGCAACTTAGTTTCCTTGTGTGAAAGCAGTCTAAGACTATATTTTCAGTACGATAGTTAAATATTGCGGGAAACCCTTTGGAACCAATGAATGGTCCGTTGCTGAAACCTACCATAAATGTTCCATTTCTCATGAGAACCAAGAATAAGAAGAGACAACAAAAATATCTATTGTAAAAGGGTGTTTTTTTTAAAGAGAGGGAAAAGTTTGGGAATGTACCAGCGTTGCCGATGTGGCACGATTGTGCCTTTTAGAACCGGAAATTTTCTCGTGGCACGGTGCATGGCACGAAAAATTTCAATATGGCACGTTTTTTTATTTTCATTATTCTACCTAAACTTAATTTCAAAGTGTAAAGACAGTGTAAACATTCATCAAACTAACTGGGCGCAATCAACAGAACAGAAAAAACTTTCACAAGAATTTGAAAGGAAACTAAATTTAAAGGACAATGTTTTAAATGCATTTAAGATCACGTTTTTAAAAAATCATCCAAATATTCAAAGTATTTTGCTACATTTTAATATTTTGGTATCAGAATTTTAAAATTTATTAGAGTGTGAGAAAGATGTCCTTTTTACCGAAATAAGAAAAAATTTTAAGTTTGAGCTGGCTGAAAATGTTTTTCTAGAAGATTCAAAAATATTTTGGGTGAAGTTGTATAAATTAAATAATAATAATGATTTTCGAATATTCATAAATATTTCAAAATTTATGTTGATCCTGCTTAGTTTGCCTCACGGAAGTGCATCAGCAGAGCGAGTATTTTCAAGGCTAAATAATATTAAAACACATAACAAAAATAGGCTTTCCTATAAGACAATTAATGCTATTATGACATATAATGAATTTATAAAACCGGACAACTGTCATTATTTTAAGCCGCCAGCTAATTTATTTATTTAATTTGTTCTTATTTTATTCCTTATTTATTTAATTTGTTATTTGTTTGTTGTATTTAATTGTACTGTCATTGAATTAGAGTTTTTGATTTTTTTTTAAAGAACTTGTTTTTTTTTCATAAGGCACGCAAAAGGCACGTTTTTTCAGAAAATTTGGCACGACGCTGGAATGTACCGAAACACCTGGAAAAAAATGATACCCTCCTGGAACTTAATACATATCTTAAGAGTATCACGAAAATCAAGAATTTAAAGTGTGTATTAATATATAAATATATTAATATATAAAGGAGTGAAGAGTTTTTGTGTAGGGGGGTTAGAGAAAGAGGTAGTATTTAACATTTTCATAAAAAGGAATGTATGTTGTTATATTCTAAATGAAATATAGAAAAGTAAAATATTAAAAACTTCAAAATCTCACCCTTAAGAAAACCACCCTTATCGTGACACTTTTTAGATGTGTGTCAAGTTTCATGAGGGTAGCAATTTTGTTCACAAGTGTTTTACTAGCAAAAAAAAACTGCCGGCCTTGAGCGTGTGGCTTTCTTTCCAGAACCTACCCTACACCCATAGCAACGTACGATATCTCGATAGCTTTCCCGAATCATCCATTTTTGATCCGTTGATTTATTTTATCTTAAGGAATAAGACCAAAAACCAACATAAATTGAGATAAGCCTTAAGTATATGTAACCTGCAGATGCAGTCACATGATCTGCGTACGATGGAAGAAATCTTTTACTTGGAAAGTTTCGAATCAGTGACAGTCAATTTAACTTGTCTACAAGTACCTAGATATTTTTTCTTCAAACATCACCCTGAAAAAAGATCAAATGTTTCAAACAGATACAAAAAAGAATTGGCACAATTTGTTGAAATATCAACCGAAAAAAATACTTAAAAAAAGAATATTTGTGTAGCTAAAGCCGGAAAACTAAAGGAAATCAAATCAAAAATCCGACAAGTTAAAAGAAAGAATGTCAACAAAAAAAAAACACATCAAGCAAGAGTGAGGACTTTCAAAAGTGCTTAATAGAATGGTGATTATTGACAAACCTTTATACGAGTAGCAACTTACTGAAATACTCACACTATGCGTCGTTTGATTGTGGATATTATATATATGTATTTTGTTAACAACATGTATGTTTATTATAGACTGGTCCTTAAGCACCTTCAAAAAGTGCTCTTCTCCACCCGAAAATATTTAGTTACTAAATAGTGCACAAAAATCCCCTTATCTTTCCATCTCCCCCTTCGTAGCCCTGTTTTTAATTTAAGATTATTGTTTCAGAATCCATTCATCACTAATACAGTACAGGTACAATAGGTCATACATACGGGAAAAATTCTTATAGATTAATGCAATTTGGAGGGGACTTTGGATTTACCAAAAGAATAAAGAATCAAAATATACCATACAAATATCTGTGTTCCACGGGTCTTTTTAGAGGGGGAGAAGGGGGTGGAAGTATGTGGGCTTATCGAAATTAAAAATACGTCTTAAGACAATTTAAACTCATGACACATGACTTTAGGAAATTTTTCAATTCTGAATCTGATGACATCAACATTAATGGTCTACAGATTGTGGGCATATAAAACAATTACCTTAGTACAAGCAATAACCTTTTCATTGACGAATCATTCACATTACTTCGAGTTGGTAGGCCAATAACCAATGAGGAATTGCATTATTGTTGTCTTTGGCGTTTTGAAAACGAATAATTCGCAAACCCCATGGTATAGAGCTTTTTTTATATTCCACGCGCATAAAAGGGGTTGAGACGCGTCCGACGCGTGTGACGTGACCTGACGAGTGTCGCACGACACTATTATTGAAACGTGTGATGCCGTTCACCGCAAATTGATTCACGTGGCTCGTGTCGAAATACATTTCATTTCAAGCAAAAATCGTCTCACATATTGATTATTGAAATTAAATTTGGAAAAAAAAACAAATAATTTTTAAAATGGAAACGATTTTTTATTTTCAAAACCAACGACAAGTTTTTTATTTTATGTTTTGACAGAAAAAAAAACAAACACGTGCCGGTCTCGCAAGAAAACTGTATTTCGATCACTGTGTCACGCGATTATCGGAAAACGCGCGTCAGGTCATGTCGTGCCGCTCTATAAATGTGCGTTGTTCCAGTGATTTATATTGTTTACAAAAACTCGTGCTGTGCTGTGTCGCGTCACTCGCGCCGGACGCGTCTCAATATGCGCCATGCCTAAATGTTTTTAACACAGCACGAGCGATTAGGTAAAAGTAGGAGAGGATTGAGAAAGAGATACCGATACATTGGTTTTGAATGTTTTCACTTCGAAATGAGAGGGGAAAGTCGGGTCGGGTAAAGCATTCAACATCCGTGTGGTGCGACTGTAGAAAGAATCTCTGTACTTAGCAGTACGTCCGAAGTTGGGCTCGAGGGTAAACTGATGGGCATTCCTAGAAGTACGGGTATTACGTTTGAATTGTTTAAAGGGAGGAATACAACTGGTTATTTCACTAGAACACTGATTATAATAATAGCGATAAAATAGAAAAAGACAAGAAACATTACGGCGGTGTTCGAGAGATGTAATTGTTTCCGTTATAGATCTTTCAACTATCAGTTTTAAAGCTTTCTTTAGTATTCTATCAAACAAACTCAAGTGAGTTTTTGGAGTTCCTGCTAGGGCTGTCCACGAGACGAGAAAATCTCGGTCTCGATCTCGGTCTCTCATGACGAGACTGAGACGAGACGAGACGAGACGCGACGAGACAAGACGAGACGAGACGAGACGAGACTGCCTTTTTACCAACCGAGACGAGACCGAGACGAGACTGTATATTTGGACCGAAATTTACAAAGAGTCTCATAAATTAAAAATTCAATTTCAGTTCGATATTTATTTTCTTCTGCACATTCACATTCAAACTATAATCCAAAATATTTCGTTCCAATAATAAACAGGTTGTCCGGAAATCGTATTTTTCGGAGACGAGACCGAAACGAGACTTAATTATACGAGACCGACACGAGATCGAGACGAGACTGAAAATTTTCGATTTTAACGAGACCGAGACGAGCCTTACGAAAGTCTCACAGAGTCTCGTCTCGTGGCCAGCCCTAGCTCCTGCCCAAACATGAGAATTGTACTCCAGATTTGGACGAATAAGGATCACATCCAGATCAGAAAGAAAGACAAATTTCTTACATTTCCGGAGAAAACCTAAACACTTAGCAGCATTTTTGGCGACATCAAATATTTCTGTTGTCATTCCACAGAAGGTGGTCTTTGACACACATACCACGAACTCAGAGCTGTTCGGTTGCAAGTGCTGTCCATGGATAGCGGCATTGGGTGTGGGTTTTCGCTTCAATGACACGAGACAGCGTTGAGTTTTTGAAGCATTAAATTCTACGCGGTTTTTGATCCCCTATGACACAATGCTGTCGAGATTAGAATTAAATGAGCTTATCATACGCTGCCATTCAAGTTCAACATCCCAAGGACACATGTATGTGAATCTGTAAACGAATATGAGAAACTGAGGGTACTGTCGTCAGCGAAACAGTTTAATGGCTGTATAACAAAATAAAGTAACGCAATAACCTTTTCAACAACGTGCAATACATGACTGTTGGAAGTAGAACAAGCTCCAAATGAGTAATTGCGTTATTTTCTTTTTCGGTGTTTGAAGTCCAATATCTCTCGGACACCATGGTTTCGAGCATTACGGCTACATAATTAATTAAAGCATAAGTCATTACCTTCTAAGCGATGTATGACACATTCGTATTGAGCAGATAGACCACCTCCAATGCAATTTTTCCCATTCTCCTTTGGCTAAATGAATACAGCCCGTTTTTATTAAAAAAATGTTTATATTAATATTTTTAAAAGTTTAATAGTTTTTGTATACTACACAAAAAGCTTCAAATTTTTGGCATGCGAAATCTAGCGAACCACATAAAATGCTTCACACCAAATTTGAAGCAACTACGTCAAACAGTTAAAGCTTTAGCGCGATGTACATTGGTGCCTCAGTGCTTCATAGAAATCATACAGATTTGCTTCAAATAAGGTAATATAAGTAGCCCGTAGCATAATGGTTAGTGCGTTGCTTCGACTATAACGCTGGAAGTCTGGGTTCACTTCCCAGCCTCGTCCACCTAAAAACTAAAAAGTTTTTTCAGAGATACTGCCTCTGGCGAGGAATTGAAAAATCCTCCAAGTGTAAGTGCTTCTCGTCTAGCCGTTCGAATTCGGCATAAAATTGTAGGTTCCTTCCATTCTTGTCGACACGCGCACACAGGACTGGTTACGAGTTGTTAGTTACTAAGCCCTGGTTCTTCACGAGCTGTTGCGCCACACAATTTTTTTTTTAATGTTACAATGATGGAGAAGTCTGACATGACGTCCGTTGGTCTGTCTGTCAGTGCTTCCTGATAGACATCGAGCTAGAACATAAAACGGTTTAATTAGGTGTGCAGAATTTATATGTGATTTCCTAGAGGAAATTTTGATTTTATCTAGAACGTATTGCTGTCATTTAATAACTTCGGTTTGTTAGAGGTTTCTCAAAACGACCTTTAAGATTTTTATTACATCCTGTACATTATAACCTCTAGGACAGTTTTAACAATAGCAAATCACGATTTGGCAAAGAAATACAAAAAAAGAGATAAAATGTTAAGGTTTTTTCAGCCAATTACCTTTTTTTCAGCATATCTCCGATCAATGACTCGGTTGCTTTTACCATAACTAGTATGTTGTATCGCCTATAGGCCGAAGTTCGATCTTTAACCATTTTATCCCTTACCCGGGGTTTAGACAAGCGAGTAGAACTAGTAGCGTTTATGTGTGTTTGTGTATCAGGACACGAGAGAGCCAACTAGTAGCCCAAATAGTATACTATTTTTGTCTGCGAGTAGCCTGCCAGTTATCCTACTAGTGTAGTGTATTTTTTTCATTTATTTGTTTTGTTTCCATAGTTTGTATATTTTTCTGTATGAAATATTTTTAAAAAATCATACAAGTTGACAAAACACGCAGAGAGCTACTAGTTACACATACATCCATAAAACTAACACTATGATACAAATGCTACTAGTTCTACTCGCTTGTCTAAGCCCCGGGTTAGCTGTTACATTCGCTGATTCGCACATAATTTTTGGTTTGTGCACATCTGTGGGACAAAACCTTTCCGATGGTACAAATGTAATTGATGTAGTTCCGTTGAGTGTTTACAGAGAAAAACGCTGGACAAAGTTTGAATTCCAGAATATACTTCTTTCTCAGCTTGTCAAAAAATATTAAATTTAAAGTTGGTAGGTATAAATTATTTTTTTTTAACGAAAAATTAAAAATAAAATAAAATCAAAGAAAAAGAAATATGACCCGATTTTCCTGTTTTTTGATTTGAATACAAGATTTTCGTCAAAGATATACAAATATTTTCGAATCATTAATAATACAGTAAGAGCCCAGGACAGGCAGACAAGTTGTTTTATCAACTAAGATTTTTTCTGTGAATGTATGCCATGGTTCCTTACAACAAATGGATACTAAGAATTAGAATTAGGGGCAATTAGGAGGAAGCGAGTGTTAAAGTTGCATGCAAATGTTGCATCATTTCGTTATTTTATCAAAGCTTAATTTTGGATAAGTCATTATTTGGATAATTTCATTAACTTTATTTGAGACTTGTCACACATATACAGTGGGATGTTATGTTAAAACTATCAATATAATCGTTCTTTGACACTATGAAGTGATTTTGTCGTTTATTTAAGCTCGTTTTAAATGTCTCGCTGATACTGACGCCCCACTGTTGATGTCTGGCTATTAAGGAATTATTTTAAAACATGTCACACATAGCATGAATAAAAATTAACTTTAAAACTATAACGTATAAATGGCACGACTAGTTTAACAGATTAAAGGTGTCTGGTTCACGTTAGATCCCACTGTAGATCGCAGGTAAATGTCAAATAAAGTAAATGACACCATCCCCCAAAAAATATCAAAAATTCATCTTTGATAAAATTACCTACGCAATGTTGCAACATTCGTGTCCAACTTTAACACTCGCTACCTCCTAATTATTCCCGGATTGAAGATGCTTAGTACCATAGCATAATTTCACAGAAAAAATCTTAGCTTTGATAAAATTACGTATGTCTGGCCGCCCTAACAGGCCGACTCCACAGGCCATACAGATGTCCAACATCACATCCACAATCCAATGAACAAACAGTGCATTTTTACTCACGTTAATTATAGCCTTTCACAACTACTTCTACTCACACTCACACGCACATGAAACGTCATCCCATGGCCAAGCTTTAAGCAGCCCTCCATTTCTTGTTCAAAACGTTATTTTTTTCGACATGTTGCTGCATGGACATGGATTTTTTGTACTCCATGGGATTTATTTTAGACATCTTCATAGTTCGGCCATTGTTCATGACCTATATGGAGGCGGTACAGGTAAAACATAAAAATTCCTACCCTAATGAAATGAAATTAGGTGAAAACGTTAATTTTACGATAAGAATGAAGACTCAAAAGAGTCTATAAAAATATGGTAAAAGTAACGTTTTCACCAAATTTCATAAGGGTAGGAATTATTAATTTTTTCGAAGGATTTTGTGAACTATTTAATCTGTACTACCTGGGTTCTTAGAGCCATTTTCTTCACTATTTCTCAACCTGAGGCAAACTCTCAACTTAGGAGATGGCTTCAACTCGAGAGCTGAATCGCATGTTGAAATGTATTTCTATTCATAAATTGTTTCCTCAACTACCCATTAAAAATCTAAAGTTGATCAACTTCCAGTTTGAAAATATCGCTGGGAAGTTTGTGAAAATATGTCCGTTCCTTTACTTTAAATTTCTGTGATTTTCTGTGCAATTGTGTGATTTTCAGTCCAAAGTCGTGTCCGTCATGAGAGAGTAAATAATTTCCCCTACCTGTGATTTTCTGTCCGAAAAATTTCTTCGGGCAGAAAATCACAGCACAGCATAATGTCATTTTGAGAGTAAAAGAATGAAAGCCAAACATGGTGCCGTACTTGTCTGGCACATTAGGTAATACGGAATTTGGTTGAATTTGCGTTCGCGTACTTTTGCACGGTTTTTAAATTTTTGAGAATATTTTAACGTTGCTCTCCAAAATCTAAGAGTTTGTGATTTTCTGTGCACAAAGTAAAGGATCTGACCTGATTAAACAAAAACTGTCACTTTCAAATTATTTTTGAATCTATCAAATAAATCAAATCGAAGTGTTTTTTAAGTTTTGTGAGTCTCCTGCGTTCAATTGCTTAAAATTAAAACCATGAATATTTGCGAAAATGTTTAGGACAAAATTATTCCAGCGAAACTACGAAAATAAAAAAACGTATTCTTGCGGGAGAGTCGACAGCCGCTAGAAAATGTAGGTATGTGAATTCAAACTCCAAATAAGGAAAAACAGCAACTTGAAGAAATAATGCAAGAAACAGAAATTGAGAATTTAGAAGCTTAGAAGTCGGGTGATATTCTCCTGAACGGAAAAGATCTACCTTGGATGTTGAGCGATCTGAACCGTGTTGTTAAACTGCAGAGACCAAAGAATCAACTGCTTGAAAAATAAATTCCCGCTTGACTGAAACCAGCCTTAGTCTTAGTTAAATATTTTTAAATTTTTTTCCGCATAATTTTGAGTTTGAAAATGTATTTCTTAAAAAATGTTAATTAACCCTTTCGGATGTGGTACAAGACAAAGAACATTTATATGGACTTGTACCACATCCGTACCGAAAGGGTTAAAAGACCTTCATTAAAAAATAAAGCAAAACAAGAAATTTCTGGCTTTATAGAAAGGTATAACAAATAATTGTAAGGGTCAGTTTTTCAGTGCGGGGTTAAAGTTACACCCGAGTTAACTCACCAAATTTGGTGAGTTAACTCTGGTTTATGTCAACAAATACTTTTGAAGTTCTATCTTTCGTGCCTTCTTAGCATTTCTGCATTCATTCTCCACGTTTAAACTGCTTTTTGACGTAACTAGAGACAAATCTATTTCCAGAGTTAGTGAATTCTGGTTTAACTGACCACTCAAAAACTGGGCCTAAGAGTGTTAATGTTGCTTTTAATTATTTTTGTTTTCTGTAAGACAGATGTCCCTCCCACCTCAAGCTTTTTGTCACATCTTCGGTGAATCACCCTCAATACTAGCGCTTAGAACAAAACAAAAAACCTGTTTCAATGACCTTACATATATAATAATATACATAGGTAATTTCACAGATAAAGATAACAAATTAAAGTGAGAAGAACCCATTAGTTAGTAAGTTCATAGGTATAACCGGAAATTTCTTTTCATTAATTTCAGCCAAAACTTCTATGTTCACTCCATCAACCAACACAAATTAATATATCAATCATAAGTTTCCTAACTAACATATAAAACCAGTGATCCTTTTAAAGCAAAAACTTCTTAATTAAAGTTATCACAAAAAAAAATAAAACAAAAGAAAAAACAAATCCACACCAAGTTATCTAAATAATAATTAAGCATTCAACCCGCAAACAAAAAAAAACAACAAAGAAATTCTTATCTCCACATCTAAGACACCATCAGGAAAGATATATTCTACATGTCACATTTAATTACAATACCATAATTAAACTCTAAAACCCATTACAACCCAACTATTCAACTACTGCACAACTGGAAGAAAACTTTTCCCCTAAAAGCCTTTTGTGTTTCACCAAAACTGTTTCCAACACACTACGTGTGATGCTTACATACACTTATACACTTTATTATATCCATACACTATATATATCTATAAAACTTATACAAATGAAATTCATATATAGAAGCGTCTTTTCACTAATTCAGTTACTATAAAGTTCCCTCAAAATGTTCCTTAAATCTTCTATAAATGCATATTATGTACATATATCTACAGTGGCATCAGCCTTGCACTCCTCAAACCGCACCAACCCCGACCAAAATCCACCAACCATACTACCACTACGATAAATGTGAGCAGGATTATCCGAACTTTGGTAACCGAAAAATCCAAGTCACAGCTTAAACCCTATGGAGCAGAAGGTTTTTGGTTTAGATATGGAGTGTACTTTAAAAGGGATCCCCAATCCCCAATCCCCAATCCCCATAACGTTTCAAATCACCCATATATGACAGTGGCGGACATATATATCCCACCCATACTAGGTCCAGCACGTGTTTCTCAGCGCCGAAAATAAAAAAAAAAAAAAAAAAAAAAAAAATAAAAAAACATAAAAACTGCAAAAATCATAAAAAATATAACAACAACAAGAATTGTGGGGCCGAACACTATTCCAATGTTGTTTTTTGACTAGGATCTACCCTTTGTGCAACAAAATAGTTGTTCACCTTCCCAAGAATCCACCCCATCACGTACCTACATATCTACAAAACAATAAAACTACTTCCATATCCCTTAGCAACTCCTCCAACATGTCGCAATAATAGTCCTTTGCGATGCGTTAAGGGTGTTTTCGTAGGAAAGGACATCGTCGTCGGTCGTGCGCTCCATTGAAGGATATACAACAACAAAAAAAACTCTCTCAGTATATCTGGATTAGATTTAAAAGGTCATAAGTTATATCCTATCTAAAACCCAGTATATATGTTTCCAACAGACACAGAGGACCAAAGAAAAAAATCCTTCCCTACAAGCATTGACTATTCATCTTTGCAGAAGTTTTTGCGGTGTTCCTTAAAACTTTTCAACATCAACACTCAGACTCAGGCCCCGAGTTTAATATTCGTATGTACATATGTAGGTTGCAAACAAACTAATAGAACACAAAAAAGGGTATCCGAACGATATGATGACGAAACGAAAAGAATATTTTACAATGTGCCCTGGAATTGCCTCCATTTCTAGTTTCTCTTTTTTCCTCGAAAAATGTACTGTGTTCAGTTTTGTCACACAAATGAAATGATTCAGAAGAAAGACTAACAAAAAGTTGTTATAACATTTCGGTAGGTACTTTTCAACGACCAAGAGTTCAAAGAAGGAAGGGAAGAATAGAAAACCAGGATTTGTGTTGTAGAAGAGATGTTTTATGTGGAGCAATTCAAAACAGGAGCCAAGCCTTGAACTACAACTACTCCTGGTCCGGGCAGACGAAAGTTATATCTCACAGTTGCAGAAATCACGATTTTTTTTTGTTTAACAATTTTTAATCAATACCAAGATTTATTAGTGTAAGAGACATTGGGGCGTGGGGGGGCTAGAATATCATCAATTCTATTCTTCCTCTGCATCCGTGTTCTTTTCAGCATAGTTTTTTATTCTTTCTCCTTCTTTTTTTTTGTCGTTAAACTTTCACGAGGAATGAATTACTATTCTTTAGCCGCATTTATAGGTAACCGCGATCCAAAACCAGCAGAACTTTATACTATACCCTTACCACTTACCATTGCCACCACAAAAACCAATCTGATGCGGTGTCGGAATTCCTTCCAAAGTAAAAAAAAAATTATCAGTTCGGATAGGAGTGACTAAGAGGTTGAGAGGCGTTCATCAATATTTTCTGCCATGCAGAAAAACGTTTCCTTTTTACGACTCTTATAAGAATTGTTTTTGGGTAACTTTGTTTTGCAAAGCGAAGAAGAAGTTGTCGTTGTCGTCGTCGTATAGAAGTGACAGTATTGTCTGCAAGAATACATTAAGTTAGATTAAGAAAAAACTCATTTAAGACACTTGTGCTGATAGAACTAATGCTATGTTCTATCGCTCAAATTCTCTTATTATCAGCGATTGAAAGCGAATTCAAGGAAAATGTGAATTTTTCAGCTTATGACCCAGAAGCGTATAACAAGCTTATTAAAAGAACTTTTACTCAATTTTTTTTTTTGTTAATAGGTAGTGTAGTAGACCATTTATTTACAATTTTATTCAATATTAACATTATGTATAGTTTACTTTAAGCTTGTTTTGTTACTGTAAATTTCATATTAATCAAATTATTTTTTCAATGTTTACTAAAATTATTTGTTTAGTTTTCGACTATATACAGAGTCGTAGAAATTATTTATATTATTATATTTGGAGCAGCGGTGAAAGGCACCCTAAGCAGCTACCTAGGAGGTCTTTTATATTTGATCCTTTTGTAAGATTTGTGTATTAAGGAACGATTAAGGAGCAACCTAGGTCTTCCTTAATATTCAAATATTACTATTACCAGTTTGTGTTGTTAACTTATCTGTAACTATTCAGTCGTTCAATAAAATATTGGAGGTCAACTACGAAGAAACCTTTCTTTATTTAAAAAATAAGAGAAGAAGAGAATCACGCTCTACAATTGGCGCCCAACATAGTGGTCTTTATTTTACTAACGACGAAAATAGTATACTAGAAGAAGATATACCGAATTTTACCAATCAACAATTTGAGGAGCTTATTGTAGCTCTGACTGTAAATAACTTCCGTGCTGGATCTTTCACCACATGAACAGCCAGATTCCGGGGAGAACGAGATACCAATAAGATCGAGGAGTTTATATCAGCCATAACAACATTCAAGAATATTGAGAAAATCAGTGACGAGGACACCATAAACGCTTTATCTATGTTGCTGGAGGACTATGCCGCTTCATGGTGGGTTGGAGTGAAATCAATCGTTAGGACCCTCGACCAGCTATTGGAACTCCTTAGATCTGTGTTTTCCCCTCCAAAACCAGCTTTGCGAGTGTTTTTGGAAATAATGGACACGAAACAACAACCGAATGAACCCATTGACACTTTCATTTGCCTACCCCCTCGGCAGAGATGCTCCAATCAAAACATCAACATCTTTGGCCTTGCTGGTGAAGCATATATGGACACTGCTGCTCGAACTAGAGTAGCAAGTGCTAGTGTAAAGAAATTAATGATCCAAAACAGATGTGTGTTCCAAAAAGTTAAAGCGGATGTTAACCTTGCCGATGGAACAAAGTTCTTTGCACAATTTGCGTTATAAAAATTGTCGAAAGAGACAGGAGAATCCGTTTCATATCCTTGCCAAACGCAACAAAGAACAAGACTTTAATTGGAGCTGATTTCTTACAACAAGCTGGTATTGTTATTAATATCTTTGAAGATGATCCTTTGACTAAATTTGATTTTATGGAACTTATGCCAATCTAATTTAATAGTGTACAACAAGCAGGTGATAGTATTGTTATTGATTCAAAATCACCATCTTCAAAGCAATCAATCAAGACGACGACCAAAATAAACCATATGAAAGCAGTACAAGATCCGCCTGAAGGACTTCGAGGACTTTCCACTTTCTCATATTGGTCGCGTAAGCGTGAATCCATAAGCCCAATTGCCGATACGCCGAGTCATCATCAAACCGATAACTATGGACCAAGTGTTGAAATTTTGGAGAATCGAGCAAATGATTTTAGATTTTTTTTTTAGATTTGATTTTTATTCATTGAGAGTAATTATATACATTTTCTTTTGTTTACATTTTAACATCATGAATAGTTGAGGCATGACAATTTATGGCGTCTGCCTGAATGGCTTTACATTTTGATCCATATTGCTCAATTTAAGTTTTTATTTTACAATAATTCAGTTATAAATAAATGACTTTTACACAGAACGCTTAGATTTACAATTATTGATTTTTGACCCTTAGTTAAAAATTTACAAATGATTTTTAACTTTTAGTTTAGTTAAAACAAAATTTAATTTAAAAGCTTTCACTTATTATTCTGGTTCGGTATTCTGTCGCCTCTTTACAGTACTCCACAAGCTGCATCCAATTTTCACCGTTAAGGATTCTTAGCACTTCGTTTTCCGACAAAATATTTTGACCAAAGACTGCTCTTCTAATTTCACTTAAAACTGGACACACTCCCAAAAAATGACCAACATCTTCCTTTTTGTTTAAGTTGCAGAGACTGCAAATTACTGTTAAATCACTGCGATGTGGAACAAAATTAAGACGCAACATCTCCCCTCGAATTTTGAAAATAGTGCTAATGGTTTCCACTGAGAAATTTGGGGTAAAGTAGTTCCGTTCTTTGAGGTTGTAAATGACTTTCGAGTAAAATGACCTTTCGCTTGATGCTCTTGCTCTTTCTTTGAATGCATACCTTTCGTTCTCATCCGTTAGTTGGATAATTTCCTACAGTGACTTGTTTAGTTCCAAATGATTAGTTCCTGTTTGATAAAAGGTAATACCACAGTCCCCTGCTATTTTTGTCCAATCCTGGTACCAGCTTTTCTTATATTGCACAACATATTGCCAGACCAGCTTTGGTAGTCTTGTTCATTATCCTAATCAGGTAAATCAGGTAATCCGCATTCAGCTTTAGAGTTAAAATAAATAGTGTTGACAGACCACTTTCTAAGTAAAACATATACTTTGGTGTACTTATTGGAAGCGTTAAGATTTTTCTAAGAAAGAAACATAGTATATTTTCTACAGCTTCAAATTTGTATGTTCCCCAAACTTGTGCTCCATAAAACAAGACTGATTCCACGGTTGCGTTGAAAACCCGATATTTAGAGCTCAAAGCAATATTTTTACTAAAAAATATCTTTTGCCAGTTTGTACAAATTGCTGTTTTAGCTTTGTTAGCTTTCGATTTAAAATGTTTTTCCATATTAAGATTAAACGTTAGCTCCAAGCCTAAGTAAGTGTATTCTTTTACTACTTTAAGATCCCTTCCATCGAATTTCCATTTCTCATCTTTTGCAGCTCTTCCACTACCATTCTGCAAAATCATAATCTTTGACTTGTCTATATTAACTTGTAAACTCCATAATTTACAGTAATCTGCTAGCCTATTTATCATCAGCTGAAGTGAAGTGGCAGACTCCGCTAGTAAGACAATGTCATCTGCATACATAATAACTTTAATTCTGGTGCCGCCGATTTCAACTCCACAAGGTAAACATTGAACAAGGTCATCCAGATATAGTGCAAAAAGCAAAGGACTGAGATTGCAACCTTGCTTTAGACCACGGCTCATTTCCAACATTTCGGATGTATCCCTTCCATCAAACACCTGAGCAAATGATTGTTGGTACAGTTTTTCCAGGGCATTAATAAACTTATTTGACACTCCTAAATTATAAAGCTTAAAGAACAAAGCATTTCTATCAATAGTGTCAAAAGCGGCTCTGAAATCAACGAAAAATGCGTAAAGTTTTTTGTTGTTGCTAAGTTTGATTCTTGCTAGACCAGTCAAAACGAAGATATTATCCACCGTTGAGTAAATCCTTCGTAACCCAGCTTGGTACTCACTTAAAATTTGGTTGGTTTCTACCCAGTCGGTGAGCCTTTCGCATAATAGTGAGGTGTATATTTTAAGCGAAGCATTGAGAAACGATCTTTCCATCTTTCATGGCCTTCAATGTTACCTCCAGTTCTTCTTTGCTTATATCAGCGTCCAATAGAGCGTTTCTAAGATAGGGACGGGCGTATTTAAAACTGCAATGCTCTTCCACTGTCGGTGGACTTAAAAGATTACTAAAATGTTCCCGTAGGTCGTCGAGGTTTATTAACGAATTCCGTTTAGTAAGATTATTGCCATTGATTTTTATTGTTAGAGACCAAAACTCCTTCGAACCCTTGCATTGTCCTAGAGATCTAGCCAAATTTTTTACAGTTTCTTTTTTTGTCGCTGCAGTGCTGCTTATACGCCCTATTAGCTTCCACGTACGCAGATTTCGAGCTCAATGTGTTGTATTTTCGCATCGAATTCAGTAAAGCCAAAGATTTATTTCGTAGTTTTTCGCACGAAAAATCGTACCAATCACTTTTTTTTCCAGGAAGTGGGTTTTTTTATTAAACTGGCTGCACCGATAATAATCTTCTCTAGCTCTAGGAGCGGGAAGTATTTGATTAAAAGTTGGGACTCCTTTTTTAAAGTTATATCATTTGTTCTTGTTTGGAACTCATTCGTGTATTTATTATTCCATTTTAAGACTTGGCAGTTGTTGTTATTTGAATACTTCGGGGAAAATTTGATATCATCTTATTCAATTTTAATAGAAATTGGCAGATGATCAGAAAGATTAAGGTCCCCTACACGAAAATCTTTTATGGTGGAATACCAGTCTCCACCAGCAAGACAATAGTCAATTGTAGAACCACCTTGCATTCCAACACAAGTCAATTCTCCCTCCAAATCTCCAAAGCAACATCCATTTAAGATATTAAGACCAAAATCATTGCAAAGCTCTATAATAGTTTTTCCTTCAGAATTGATCTTTAAATCTTTTGATTTTCTTTGCTGCGCTGCTTTGTTAAAAGTGGGTTCTAAATTACCGGTCCTGGCTTTCAAGTCTTCGATTATTATTAGGTTATGTGTTCGTAGTGAACTTAAAATATCGTACAAGCTATTATAATCCACAGTCCATTTGGAACAATTTAAATAAATGGGTATAATAAACAGTTTTCCGTTAGCATTTTCTTTGTTTTCGATATAAACATAATAATCGTTGAATTAATGGATTTTATATTCCCAAGATAAATTTCTTTTAATAGCAACCATTGTTCCTCCACTTCCTCTTCCACGCGTTGCAGTTTTTATTGCTGGTATCCATCTGCAGTTATAAGTATTAAAGCATTTTTCAAACCCTAAGCTTTTATCTTCCACAATATGTGTTTCAAAAAGAAATATTATATGGGAAAAATTAATTTATTTTTAAGGCCCCCCACATTATATGCGACAATACGTAAATTAAAAACTTTTATTTTTTTAGCTATTTTCTCCTCACTAACATCCCTGCCCTATTGGCGTGAAGTACCTGCCGGTTCCGCAACTATGACAGCTTCTGTTAGCGTTTTGTCATTTTCGGCTTCGTTGCTTGTTGGTAAAAAACTCGAAAAGAAATCTTCCTGCAAATAAAACATTTTTGTTAATTTCGTGAATCCGCAATCATTTCCACATCTTAGCCCTAGTAAATGATCCCAAGTGAATAGCATTTCCTCCACAATTAGTTTATTGCTTTTGACAAATACTTTCGATTTAACGCGATCGCTTTTAATTAGTTTTCGTCGGATACCAAGCAAATTCGTTCTCCGTCTTCTGAAACTAGGAGGAAAATCTTTCTGGATGGATATCGACGTATTTTTTAATTGTTGTGTGTTCTTATTATAATATTGAAAAAACTTCATCTTTATTCTTAAATTTTACAATAAAATTTTTAAATTTCGGATTCCAAGACTTGATTTCTTTTATTTCTTCGTGTTTTATTTCCTTAATTACGCCATTTGATAGCTTTGTGCAAATGTCAGCTGTTTGTTGTTTTTGATCAATTTGATTACTTGCTTCTATTTTCAAGATGAGATTTTTATCGGTGTTTAGCTTATGAACATTTTTTGCATTTCAATCTCTAAGAAATTGACTTTCGATTGAAGTGCTTTTACTTGATTTTTAAGATCATTATTTTCCCTGAATGATGGGTGTTGATGAATATAACAGTAGATTTGCCTTGAACACTTCCTTCTGTGATAGTACTGGTTACACTTTAGCTTATTTGACGTTAGGACCAAAGATTCATACAGTTGATAAAGTACAACATGATCTAAGAACGATTATGGAAACCGAAAATTGTATTCCGCAAATCATACTCCGAAACATTGATGAACGAGAAACCAAACAATACCAAAGTCATCAGAAATCTAAGCCACTTACATTCCTAAAAAGAGCAGCCGGCCAAAAAAAAGTTGTAATTAGTGTTGACATAATTCCGAGGCGAACATTATGTCAAAGGGGGAGAATGTAGCAGACCATTTATTTACAATTTTATTCAATATTAACATTATGTATAGTTAACTTTAAGTTTGTTTTGTTACTGTAAATTTCATATTAATCAAATTATTTTTTCAATGTTTACTACAATTATTATTATATATATTATTATAATTGGAGCAGCGGTGAAAGACACTCTAAGGAGCTACCTAGGAGGTCTTTTACGTTTGATCCTTTTGTAAGATTTGTGTATTAAGGAACGATTAAGGAGCAACCTAGGTCTTCCTTTTGTGTTTGTGTTTGTGTTGTTAACTTATCTG
This sequence comes from Melangyna quadrimaculata, assembly GCA_949320155.1. NCBI lineage: Eukaryota > Metazoa > Arthropoda > Insecta > Diptera > Syrphidae > Melangyna > Melangyna quadrimaculata. The sequence goes on from OX439483.1 coordinate 420,034,230, forward strand.
TAACTATTCAGTCGTTCAATAAAATTTTGGAGATCAACTACGAAGAAACCTTTCTTTATTTAAAAAATAAGAGAAGAAGAGAATCACGCTGTACAATAGCCATTTTATTGAGATCCACTTCAATCAGTAGGTAACCATGAATGAAGAACATTCATGTCGATTACAGAATCCGCAAAATTTTATTCCTCGGGAGTTGACTTGATCCGCATCGAATTTTATGTGGATTTGAAATGTCAAAAGTTATATTGAATGCGGATGGGTTTTTCAAACCACGTTAGCGACATTCCTGCAATTTTTACAGCGGTTTCTGTCATACAAAAAAACTGATCTAAATTGTCGGAAGCCATCCACAGACCATTGATCGGATTTTGTAATTGGAGTGATTAATAATGCCCGTATGTATATCGTGGATTTTAAAAGTTTGACGTAACTCAAAACGTCTGCCAATTACATTTTTCAAAGTCGTGGAGTTAGCACCATTCAATTTCTATTCATATGTTTACATGTTATTTTCCAAAATCGCATTAAAAAAATAAATTAATTAAAAAATTGTCTTCTTGATGTTGAGTGAAACTCAAAACGTCTGTCTTTTTTTTAATATTCCTTCAATGAGTGCTGAATTGGCAGTCGCTTCCCTCAAAATTTCTATATTCTGATGTACTTTCGATGCCCTTTTTTTGGACTATCTATAGGTGCTGACCATCAAACGTATTCGTTATCACTTTTGGTTTTGGTTATGTCTTTTGGTTTTCTTTGACGCCATAGCCCTCGTTCTTTTATTTTTATTTCTATTGACAAAATTAAATAACCTGCCCCTCGATCAAGTGGATTTCAAATAATTTCTGATAAATTAAATATGTGGAAAACGGCTCTACTTCTCTTCTTTGGACTTTTTCAGCTCGAAATTCTCCATTAATTTAATATATCCTACGATTTCAACGATGATGGTAGCAGAAAGGTGAACGTCAGCAAAAAAAAAAGTTTGATACCAATTTACCTTTTTAATGAATTTGTCAGCTGCTTTGTCAATGTCGAATAGATTTCATCCTTCTTCTGCTTGAGTTCATCGCCTAAATCTTTGTTAAAGTCCATAACTTGGAACAAATCTTAGTATTAATCATAACGTACTTTTCAAGACTCTTATTACATGTAGAGTTTTATAGGTAAACGCTAATAACACAAAAACTGTCTTAAGCTTTAAACTTCTGGTCACTATCTTATTGAGTCACTCTTTTTTTATGAAACTTCATCATTGTATATAAATATCTATAGTACTATCAAAAAACCAAAACGACGACGGTGGCGGTGCCACTGGCCTGTGAGGGCATTTGCTCTGTAGATAATGTAGAGTTAAAAAAGCATTGCAAGTCTCATTAAATCTCTCTAGCGATAATGCACCACGCACCCATTTAATTTAGTTTTTCTCTTTTTTTCCAATACATTACTCGAGACAGAAAACTGAATGACAGCCAAAGAACACAAAATCGCCCTGAAATCCGCCATTTTTCTTCTATTATGACACATGCGGAGAACTGAACAAAAATGAAGACACTAATGATATTACCTGTAATATATATACTTTGCCACGCACCACCTATAGGCGTAGACTATCGTCACGAAAATCGACTCATTAATAATAATTTATTATTAATTCCTTATATCTAGTTTTTGCCAAAAACTATATATTTAGTTAGGGCGTTAAGGGAGCCAACCTTGCACTACATTCTGACGGGAAGAGCTTTGGTGCACTAATAGTCCACACCCTAAATTTACTTCTAAGAAGTGTTGCCATGGTGGCAGCACTGGCAGACTGGAAATATAAGGGTTACCTTCTAACCATGTTTTAACACGAAATTTCACATAAATTAGCCTATAAATCGGGAACCAGGCATCGTTTGATATCGTAGAATGTCTCGTTGGATTTAGAATACTTGAAGCTATAGGAATATGTTCATATTTTGACCCCTCCCCACACTGTACGCGGGAGGAGTAAAATACCCTCAGCGGATAAGGGTTTTTATTTCTCAGAAAAAAATAGTTATAAAATGAATATTCATAAAATTTTAAGATGAGCGTCGACGTAGATTTTCATACTTTACAGCATATTCGAAGCGCATTTTTATCCATGTATTAGTTTTTTATATAATCGCTTTCAAAATTGGAGGAAGGGAAGGTGGAAGTATATCAAACCACTATATATTCGTCTTATGCAATCAAAATAATTTCAATATAATTTTCCTAGAAAAAGTTATAACATTTTTATAAAATGGCGACTAAATTTTCAGTGAAACGAGCATAACATTACCAAATTTCAATGGTATGGTGATGAAACTTGGCACACATGTCTCATTTGTTGTTAAGAAATAAGAATCAGAAGAGTCCATACAAATATATGTGGCTAAAGGGTGTTTTTTTTTTTTTGAGTGAAAGGGAAAAGTGAATTACTATTATCAGTAAACCCCTCCCAAAACTGTTATGTTGATGAAAATTGGTAGAAATGTTTTATTTCTTGTTAAAACCAAGACGCAAAAGGATCCATGGAAAGATATTGATTCCAGGGGTGTTTTTTTTAGGCAGAAGGAAAATATGGGTTATAACCCCAACATTTTATTTTTATGTAATCGGGGTATAAATATTCAATATGGTACATGATTTTAAAGTATTTTTAAAATTAAGATGATAGAATCACCATTAAGAAAGTACTCGTCGTTTTAATAAAAAAAATAATTTTATTTTTGAGGAAAGTAGATAAAACATTTTACCTCAAAAACCACCTTTGACAATAGATATTTGATTTATCTTTTTTTATTCCTGGTAACAATAAAAAACAAAACATTCCTACCAACTTTCATCAACGTACTAGTTCTGGGGGGGGGGTTTACGGGAAATAGTTTTATATTTTTTTGTTTCACTCAAAAAAACACCTTTTTGTCCCAGATATTTGTACACTGAGGGAAAAAATGTTTTCTAAAGTTAAATACGAGCGTATTTGATCTAAAGTTTTTTAAATGAAGTGGAGCATTTTCATTTTTACGTTGAAAAAATTTTAATTTGAATATGCGACGTAATTTTAAGAGATTCAACCTAGTTTTAAAGTAAAACGTATTTATTTATTACATCGAAATCAACTTTTGTACGTTTACATTTCGTTCAACGTTGTTTTAAAGTGAAACGTTTTCATTTTTAAATTGAGATCCAAATTTAAAGTGCGCCCAACCTTGGTTGAAAGTGAAACGTATTCATTTTTACATTGAAATCCACATTTTACTTTGCGATCCACTTTTATGGCACTTAAAGTGCCATCAACGTAATTTCAAAGTGTTGCATAGTAAAGTAAACCTCAATTTGTTTGTATTTGTAAGCTTAATATAAAGAATTTCGAGAGCGCGTTGTTGTTTTTCGAAGTAGCTCCCTTACATTTGTGAACAAATTAAACGCGCACTGGAAATTCACTTTCATATTATCGAAATACAATATTTAATTACTGTTCCTATATTTATATTACTATGAAATACTCATAGCATCAAACAATAGACTTAAGTCGTCACAAATAAATGATTCACCACAAAAATGAAATGCGTCGATCATGTATATACATTTGTCTTTGTCTTACATAAATTTAAACAAAGAAGCGTGGCGTGGGTAGCCATTTTGAATCAATACCTTGTTGAGCAAAGTTCAATCTACGTTGATTCGAAGTAGAAAAATGTGGTTTTAAAAGATGGATGAATTTGATTTACCTATGATTCCACTTTAAATCAACATGTTAACGTATTAAAATCTAGTTCGTTATTAAGTATGGAATCACTTTGAAATAAAGTCGCTCCACTTTGATTTAAGAATTTTCGGCGTTGGCGCCAAATCGTTCTGAAAAATATTAGAATCAAAGTTTTTTGCTTTGATTTTACGTTGTTTTTTTCTCTGTGTATGGACTCTTTCTCGCCACGCATCGACTTGTTTGATTTTGTCATAATTTTGTAACTCGGTACTTCTGAGTTAGTCAAAAAATATTGCACTCAAAATTTGTAAAGATAATTTTGTTTACAAAATCAAAGAAAAAATAATTTTTTTTTTTTGAATTTTTTTATTTTTTAACATTTCCACATTTATTTAATTCAAAAATTTCAAAATTGCTATTTTAATATGTTTTTTTTTTATTTCCTCGTTAACGATATAAAAATATTATTGAACTTTTAATATACACCGTCAATGTCTAACTAAACGGTGTTTCAACCATAATGCACAATGTTAATTGTGAGTCACACCTTAACATCAAGTTTTTGTCCAACTTAATTTGACTTTCATTATTTCAGTGTTTGACAATTTCAACCATGGAGTAGTACACAATTGAGCAGCGCATTAAGATTGTTGAAGCCTTTTACGAAAATTGGCGTTCAAATCAAAATGCATTTCGTGCACTTCGTGATTTTTTTGGTCAGCTTAATCGACCAAATGTGTCCAGAATCCCTTATATTGGCGGACACTCTGTGGCGGAATCAAAAAAAGTTGATATCAGTTTTTGTAGCTTATTAAATGATAATTTGTTGCTCAATCCAAAAAATTATAGCTCGCTTAGTTTTTGAGTTATTGAAAATTCCGCTAAAATAAGTCTGAAGTTAGCGGACTCAATCCAAAATGATAAGAATTTTGAAGTAAACTTGGTACCCAAATATGAAGCTTTTTTAATGCTCCTAAGTTCTGAAAAAATAAATTCTGTAGCTATACTAGTTTTTTAAATATTTAAATTTCCGCTAAAATAAGTCTGAAGTTAGCGGGCGAACATTCGAAAATTATATTTTTTTTGATGACCAAAATTGTAGCTTTTTCAATGCTAATTTGTTACCCAAAAATTAATTTCCTATTTCTTAAGGGTAATTTTTTATTTAAATTTTAAGTTTAAAAAGTGCACACTAAAGCTGGCGGACTAAAGTTCTAAAAAATGAGATTTTCAATTTTTTTTTTCTTTTGCCTGAATTTGTAGCTTTTGAAATGCTGATTGGTGGTTTATTTAATATTTAAATTTTTGTTTTGCCACAATTTGAAGTTTATCTGAACTAGATCAACCCCGCAAACCACGATTTTGTGTAGCTCGCATGGTTTTTTTTTGCTATACATAATTCTGCCAATTTCAACGGTAAAAATTTAAAAAAATTTTTGAATGTTTAAACTTTTTTTTTACCAGAAATTGTAGCTTTTGAAATGTGAATTTTTTTCTCAAAAATTAATTTTGTAGCTTTTACTAGGGATTTTTTATTTGATTTTTAAGTTTAAAAAGTGCATCGGAAATGCACTTTTTTGCATTTAATTTCATTTTATTAACAACAATATTGGTTTGTACACTAAGATTACATCTTTTATAGTACTTAGACTAATGGTAAGTTAACATGAATTGGAGAAAAATTAATTAATAAGAAGCAATATACGATTGATAATGTATTAAAAATTCTTTGTGGGATTAAGGATAAGGATTGAAAAAGGATAAATATGACGGAGCGAAAAGCTATGCAGCCTAACTGCAAGTGTTATCACGAGAAAACACCTTTGAATGAAATTTAATTCTTGACCAGTGTCAAATCTTTCATACAATTTCCCTCCTTACACATATGCAACGAATTGTTGCGGTGATAACGGAGAGGAGAAAAAGAAAGAACCCGAATGAATAACATCCAACTTGTGTGCGGCTTGTAAAAATGCTAGCTGTCCAAATGCAATTGTAAATTAGAAAAACCATCATTTGGATGGGCACGATCAGGTGACCTCGGTGGTGCAATGCGTAGTTCAACGGCCTCTGAGGTAGCTTGGTCTAGGTTCGAATCCAGTTGACGGCAAAACAATTTATAAATTAAAATTGGAACTATAGACTAACACCACTAAAAGGAATCTGATGATTGGTGTGGCAGCCATGAAATTGCAATAATTCCAGCCAAAAATGTAATACTCGGTGGAAGCCAACACAAGTGGTTGTTGTTCATTCAAAAACTTCAAAAGGATTAAGGTTGAATAGAAGGGGACGAAAAGTGGAGAAAAATTGCGGACTTAAATTTTTTGGAGTTGGCTATTAATTTGATTAAGGGTGGGAGTGCGAATTCCAAAGTCTGACAGCACGTATGAAGAATAAACGGGACGAATTTAAATAATTGTTGAGATGAGGGATAATATTGATGGTTCTAGCAGATCTATTGAATGATAGTCTGGTGTACAAATAAGATGGAGCCTTAATTTGAATTACTTACTTACTTTACTTTTGATGGCCTTCACAGCCCAGGATGGGCTTCGGCCTCAACTAACAAGCCCCTCCAGCCAGCTCTGTCCCTAGCTAGCCGCTTCCAGTTGCGCACACCGAGTGCTTTGATGTCGTCATTCACTTGATTGCGCCACCTGTTACGGGTTCTTCCTCTGCTGCGTACCCCATCGGGGTTGGATTCGAAGACTCGTCGGGCAGGTGCGTTGCTGTCCATACGCTCCACGTGCCCCAGCCATCTTAGCCGCCGAACTATTTAAATCAGCGGGAGATGAATTGGCTAGGAGCATACACCAGCTCATCTGCAAAATTTGGTCGGAGGAAAGTATGCCCGATGAATGGAACCTCGGTATAGTGTGCCCCATCCATAAAAAGGGAGATGTTCTGAAATGTACCAACTACAGAGGAATTAGTCTCCTAAACGTCGCTTATAAAATCTTGTCGGCCATCCTGTGTGACCGCTTTAAACCTTTTGTCAACGATCTGATCGGCCACTATCAGTGCGGTTTTAGGCCAGGCAAGTCAACCGTCGATCAAATGTTCACACTCCGACAGATTTTAGAAAAATCCCGGGAATTCCAGATCGATACACACCACCTTTTTATCGATTTTAAAGTCGCGTATGATAGCGTGAAAATGGACGAATTATACAGAGCCATGTCGAATCTCGGCATCCCTGCCAAACTCGTCCGCTTGTGCAGGATGACGATGGAGAAATCTCGCTGCTCCGTCAAAATTGGTAAGAACACTACCGATTCCTTTGATGTTGAGAAAGGATTGAGGCAAGGCGACGCGTTATCGTGCAACTTATTCAACATCGTTCTTGAAGCCATTGTACGCAACGCACATGTCAACACCAGCGGTACAATCTATCAAAAGTCCGTTCAATTGCTTGCATATGCGGATGACATAGACGTTGTCGGCAGAACGAAGCGAGCTGTGGCAGGGGCATTTGCGAGCATTGAATCGGAGGCGGCTAGAATGGGATTGGCGGTTAATGAGGACAAGACGAAGTATATGCTGTCATCGAGAGAGGAATCTCAACATCGTCAACTCGGGCAAAATATCACGATGGACAGATATAACTTCGAAGTTGTCAAGAACTTTGTCTACCTGGGCTCCACTATTACATCGCAGAATGACATCAGTGCAGAGATCAAGCGAAGAATTACTCTTGCCAACCGCTGTTTCTTCCGTCTAAGAAGGCATTCAAGTTGTAAGGCCCTCTCACAGAGAACCAAGGAGACTTTATACAAGATCCTAATCATCCCGGTCCTGCTTTATGGGTCAGAAGCATGGACACTGAAAGATTCGGATAAAAATCTGCTAGGGTGCTTTGAGAGGAAGATTCTTCGTGTGATTTTCGGTCCGGTGTGTATCGAAGGAGTATGGAGGAGAAGATTCAACGACGAGCTATAGAGCGACGTTGACCTGGTCAAAAAGCTTAATTTGAATTAGTTTATGTAAAAACAGACAATTTCTTGCATTGGAGTATTGCTGCACAGTGCAACCCAGGAGATTCTTGACATAGTCAGATACATGATCATGTCTTCGAAATCCATAGACATAGCGAGCGGCGTCATTAAAAGCAACTTGTAATTTCCGTTTATATAGAGAGTCGAGGTCACTATATACGATTTCAGCATAGGTTATCAAAGCGAGAATTTAACTTAAACTTAAAATTCAAATAAAAAATTACCCTTAAGCGATAAGAAATTAATTTTTGGGTAACAAACTAGCATTGAAAAAGGTACAATTTTGAACATCAACAAAATTATTATTTTCGAATGTTCGTCCGCTTACTTCTGACTTATTTTAGCGGAATTTTCAATAACTCAAAAACTAAGCGAGCTACAAATTTTTGAATTGAGCAACAAATTACCATTTAATAAGCTACAAAAACTGACAACTTTTTTCTATTCCGCCACAAAGTGTCCGCCAAAATAAGGGACGTGGTAGAATTGTGCGCAAATTTCAGCAAACCGGATGTGTAGGAAATGTGAACACCTGTGCAGTGCACAGGCCATAGTGTGGCAGAAGAGCCGTCAAACTCGACTCGTCGTCGTCGTCGTGCCCAAGAATTGAACATCTCACGAACATCACTGATGCGAATTTTGAATAAAGATTTAAATTTACACGCTTACAAGGTTCAATTGACTCAAGAGCTAAAGCCTACTGACCATTTCAAGCGTCGTCAATACGGCGAATGGTTGGTTGAACAGACAGAAGTGAATGATGACGTTAGAAAGAAAATCATCTTCAGTGACGAGGCACACTTTCACCTCAGTGGATTCGTTAACAAGCTGAACTGCCGCATTTGGGCAAATGAGAATCCACGAGTGATTGTTGAAAAGCAGATACATCCACAAATAGTGACTGTTTGGTGCGGTTTATGGGCTGGTGGCGCCATCGGGTCGTACTGCTTCGAAAATGAGGTCGATGATAAACGGCCTTCTTATGGCCAGAAATTTAGGATATGGACCTTGACAATATGTGCTTCTAACAGGATGGATCCACACAGCCAACGAAACAATGGCTCTTTTGCGCGAGAAATTCGATGGCCATTTTATCTCACGTCGCCGCCGTCGTCGTCGTGGCGATGTAAATTGCCCGCCACGATCATGTGATTTGACACCGTTGGACTTCTTTCTTTGGGGATATTTAAAAGAAAAAGTGTACATCAATAAGCCAAGAACAATTCAAGAGCTAAAGCATGAGATAATTCGGCACATTAACGACATTGAACCTTTTATGTCTCAGAGTCATTGAATACGGACCACCGGATAGAGGTATACCACCGAAGCCGTGGCGAGCATTTGGCCGATATTTTGTTTCACACATAATTGTCATAGATCCTTCTATTACAATAAAAATATTGAGATGATTCTCTGAAAACTGTTTGTTTTATTTACAATTAACATCGTGCGTTTTCGTTGGACCGCCCTTTATATTACGACTGTTACGTTGCCTTTGTCGGCTGGAATAATAATTAGTTATTTGTTCTTTTGAAAAAAATTCCTTAGTTTCTTTCAGAATGCACAATAAATATCTATTTAAATCATTTCACTGCTGGTTTCTAAGGCTACTATCTATGATTTATACAAATTTTGCACGCGAAGTCGTTTTAAGCAACAATCTGTGTTTCATTTAATTGATTAAACTTAGAGCCCATAAATTAACAACAAACTACACGAATTTATAAAAGTCATAAAAACATACAATTATATAAGTTTTGTTAATTTTTTTTTTTTTTTTGAAATTTCTTTTCCAAAGTACATTTCTTTTCTTGTGATACATAGTGCATAAAAAAGATGAAGCTGCAAAATTGCAACTGATGCTCGCTTTTGAAGCAAATACTACTCGTATCTACTACTACACTTGCTATACAAAATAGCATATAATACGAATAATGAAATTCTTGAAATATTTATCAACCAAGAGAATTCCCTTTCATTTCTTTAGCGATTAGGTAGTTTTTTTTCGGTTTTGTTTATGTAAATACATCTACGAGTATACCCATACTAAAACCTACATAAAAGTTGGTCTGTTTGCAGCACTATGAACTGTGTAACAAAAAGGAGGTCTCTGAAGTTTGTTTTTTTTTTTTCTTATTTTTCCTGACGAGCAAGGTGGTTCTGCTGGTTGCTATTTAATGGTCAGAAGCTAATGGAGTCTTAATGCAACATTAATTGGAAGACATTTTCACTATACTATACAGAGGAAGCACTGGGATATGATGGCTATTCCAGTGGCATTAAATACGTTATGCAATTTTGCAAATGAGCAAAAGGATAAGTATATTTTACGTTTTTTTTTTCCTGAAAGATATAAATAAACTAAAACACAACCCTGGGGTAGTGATTATATTTTTTTATATCCTCATAAAAAAACAGTAAAAATGTGTGTTTGAATCTTGTTTTTATATCGAAAGTTGAGCAAACATTCGAGAGACCACTGAGATTTTTAATTGGGTTTCAACTCAAAAATAAAAATGAAACGAAAAAGGATAACTCAAAAGTAGTTAAATCGTGTTTCAACCCTTATATACGCCTTAGCTTGGAGCTATGTATACACTCTGGCGGGCTTCTATACTTTGGTTATTAATAATTGTGCTTGTACCACTTTAATTATCATGTGGCTAAATGAAGTTGGCTTCGAATGGAAGTTAGATTTTTTTTCTGTTGTGATGCTTGTGTTTCCTGGTTTTGCTCTTGTATTTTTGTATCTCATTATAAACGACACTCAAAGGTCCTTCTCCTTCTTGGCATAAGGAAAGGTTACATTTTTGGGGGTGACCAATGGGGTTGGAGTTGGTGGTAATTTTATGGGATTATACGAGTCCCAAAGTATTATGAAAAAAAAAAACCAATGCTTAATCCTGGTATTTCTTCTTATGGTGTTTGTGTTTGCAGGTCAGGGTTCTGTGAAAAATAATATACATTCCCTTATCCGCTCCATTCTTGTCCTCTCGGCACCCAATCAACATATACTTCAAGTATAATTTCATTATGTACCTACCTAATAGATTGTTTGTTTTCCATCTTTAACTTTGAATACTATTTGTTTTTAATATACCGGCATGGCATTCGCAGCGGCACCGGCACCGGAAACCCAGAGTTGAGCCTTTAAGCATAAATGGGCCCACCTCCGATCGCATATCGCCTTAGGTTTGTTTACTTTAGTGCGGTAATTTATAATGAGAAATATCTGTAAGCCGCGATGCTGACGCCCACTATGTACTTTGCTACTTAAATTTAGCTATAAGTATCTATTTTCTTTTGAAAGAGGAAAAAGTCCAAAATTAATTGAAGGAAATTGAAATAAATAACGGTTAAGTTTGGGGAATAAGGGTTTCTTCGTTCAAAGAAATGAAATCATTTTATAAGGGATTTAAAAATAAAAAAAAAGGACAAAACGCGAAAATATCTAGCTATTTATATTCACAGGCTTTATGTCAAATTTAATGAAATGAACTAAATTGTTGGGAGTTTTCTTTTTTTGTAATTTTATTTTTTCACAAGAGAGTTAGATAATTTGAACAGCTAATAGGAGATTGTTTTTCAGTTTAGAGTTCAGTTCAGGCTAAAGTGCAAACAAATAAAGACCTTTGGAAAACTTTTATAGACAATTCTATTTGTATAAAATAAAAGAAGTATAAAGTACAATTTTTGTTTAAAGTACAGCTCTAAATAATCTAAATAAGGTCACAGTTTTTATTTTTCAAGGTCCTGGAATGAAGGGGATATACCAACATAAAAGTTAGATGTTTATTTAAGTAAAGATTTTACGACTACTGAGAAGAAAACAAAACTGTCAAACTTGTACGAATATAATATGAGAAAATGTTATCCGTGTTGTCAGTAAATGGAATAGATATTTTACGTTTTAGTAATATCAATTCACTTTAACGAGAGATATGTTCATTGTTTAGAAACAAATAAAAATAAAGGACTATTTTGCTTTTAAAATAATAAATAAGTAGTTGTATTAGAAAGGGTATCTTTACATTTAAGTTCCATTAGATGGAACTTTTATGTTATTCTTTTTTTGAATCACTGGATTGCACCAACTAACTTTTGTCCTTAACAACTACATAATAAGGTAGCTAGACATTGACGATGTATGTTAATGGTTCAACAATGCGATGATATCGTTATCGAAAAAATGTTAACAACAAATTAAAACAAAAAATTTAGATTTTAAGACTGTATGACCAAGTTTTATCTAGGAACATGGATTTAAAAAAAAAAATATGTTAAAAAATCATGACATTAACTGTTTGAATTGCTAAATTTCTTAGCTTCAGAAAATTAAGCATAACGAACAAAAAAAATGTCTATTGAATCTTGAATAAATATGAAATCTAGGCCTAGGCAAACAAAATTTTTAAAATCATTGGATACGGTAAAATTTACCGCAGCAAAAATCAGCCTTCGTCTTTATCCTTTTTGCCCGAAAATTAATCGGTGCCGTGACATTTGGCCATGTGTCATTTGGCCATATTTAGGAATATGGCCAGTTTTCGTAGTAGCCCGTAGCGTAATGGTTAGTGCGTTCGACTGTCACGCTGGAGGTCTGGGATCGCGTCCCAGCCTCGTCCACCTAAAAAACTAAAAAGTTTTTTTTTCAGGTCTACTGCCTCTTGCGAGGAATTGACAAATCCTCCAAGAGTATCACTTGTCACGAATAAGTGCTTCTCGTCTAGCCGTTCGGATTCGGCATAAGACTGTAGGTCCCTTCTATTCCTGTCGACAGGCGCACACAGGAATGGTTGCGAGTTGTTAGTCACTAGGCCTTGGTTCTTCATGAGCCGTTGTGCCACCCGATTTATTTATTTTTTTATTTGGCCAGTTTTCCATTTAACCGACTATTATAGCCCTCAAGTGCACTTGTCGTTCTCATCAGGTGACCAAATACAAAAAAGGCTGATGGAGTTTCATAAAATAATAACGTAATATATGAGCATATGTATTTTGAAATGCGTCAATTATAATAAAATACCTTATCCATCCATTGTCTTTTGAAATAAATCAATAACTCTTTAAAAATGCATTCCCCATTTTCGGAACTGCATTTTTGGAACTGCAGTCCATTTGCTTCTGAATACAGAATTTCAGAAGCTAATAAAATGTCCCGATACTTCATTTAAGGAAGTACCAAAAATTTTCGGAACAACTGATTAGCTTCTTTATTCTGATGCAAAGTGGTCACAAACTTTGGTATTTTTGCTGCTTTTCTTCGCAGAGCTTGGCAATAATAGAACCAACAAGTGCTGAACGTAGCGCCTTGAAAGACATTTTAAGACATTTTGAAGACCGTTCCTTAATGCTTTCTCATAATTCGTTACAAATGAATCAGGTTTGAACATAAACAGATTTGCATCTATATATTTAAACAAGTGGATGTATGCTTGTTCTGATTTATTACTCATAAGCACATAGATGAAAGGATAAACCTAGAATTAAGACATTCGCTCGATTTTTTTATTTTCACACCACAAATTGATTTTTTCTTGGACACAAATTTTTGGACTCTTTACGCTTTGCGCGAATAACGATTATTTTTTTTATTTTAAATTTTGACTCGAGTAAAAAAATCAAAAACTATTCTTGCAAATTGATAATGTTTTCTATATAAGTTTAACTTAAATTTCACAACAAAAAAATGTTTCCGTCAATAAAAATGTTACTATTCGAATTATTTTAAAATAAAATTCTAATGTAACATTCTTCATTTAAAAAATTATGTATATTTAATTTCAAAAACAAACTGCATGTTAGAAAACCTAATCGTTTTACTTACGTGATTATCATGTGCAAAATTTACAATTAACAATTGCTTGTAGCCGGAAGAAGGAACAACACTAAAAGAAGCAACTAAAAGATAGTTTTTTCTTGAACCTTGAGGCAAGCTCTGAATTCTTCCACAACAGTACTCTGATAAAAAGGCTTGCTTTCATACCGGGACATTCCAAAACTGTCCATTACAGTCTTTGTTTTGAATAAATCTAAAACTTCATTGGCGTTGACCGGTGTTTTTGGTAATGATTGGTTCCTTATCCTAATCAGCTGATAGAAACACCGTATAGGCGAAATTTTCTTCCACAACAGTACTCTGATAGAAAGGCTTGCTTTCATACCGGGACATTCCAAAACTGTCCATCACAGTCTTAGTTTTTAATAAATCTAAAACTTCATTGGCGTTGACCGGTGTTTTTGGAAATGATTGGTTCCTTATCCTAATCAGCTGTCTCCGTAGCTTTCCAAACTGGACCTTATATAAACAAAACATTTCAAAAACATGAGACTACAAAATTTTGGAATTTGGAACTATGAAATAATTAGTGTAACAAAGGCTTAAAAGTCTTCGTTAAGATTGTAAAGTCATTAGGTTTGTAAATATTTTTTTTTGATAGATTCACCTTATAACGTAGTGTCCACAAAATTTTAATTACATATTATAGAAAGTGAACATTTTAAAAGAAAAGAATATCTTACCTGAGGTGGGTTTTCACTGACGCGTGCGTTTACATCATCAAACACTTCTCGAATTCCACTTCTTTTTAGTGAGACTTTTGCACACCCCGTCTTAATTTTATTAATATGGTTTATTTTGTTTTTTAATTCTTCATTGTCCAAATGATTATGCGCAGCACTTGATTTAGGTTTGCAAACCAGATTTTGATTGTTAAAAACTATAGCAGCACTAGCCTTACAATTTTTGTTATGACAAATATAATAAGTAGACATTTTCGATTAATATTTAATTTGATATAGGTGTTTAAAATCTGGAATATAAATCAAATTACTTCCTTTCTTTAAACCTTCACAAAACTCAAAGCTGTAAACTTCACCGGAGTTCGACATAATTAAGACCACACGCTGCGCTTGGCACTAATTTTATGAATAAAAAGCTTGCAAATATTCCATGAGTATGTAATCATAAACAGGTTTCTCAGTAGTAACGGTAAACTCCAGTTATTTTTTTTGAAAATATTAGGAGGTCTAGCATATTTTTAGTTCAAAACATAATATGGCCATCGGACACTATCACAATGTGTCATATGGCCATATTTGATCATATGCAGTAGCGGATCTAGGATTTGGCTGTGGGGGGGGCTTCGAGATCCAGTTTGAGAAAAAAATGGAAATTATATCTAATAGACTCTTCACACCAAACCCGAAACCCGGTTTTCGCGAAAATATCGGTTTTGGCTAAAAACCTAGATCGAAAACACAAGTTTTCCTATACATTTTTGCTAAACTACAAGTTTTTAATAAAACCTGTCCAAAAAATTTTGGATCTGAAGGATGAAAATCAAACACACCTTGTGAAGCATTCAGCGCTCAGTTAAAAAGTCATACAAATAGGTGACAAAAAGTCGCGCATCCTTACTACTACGTGAGCTTGTTCGGTTAAGAAAAAATTAGATATAACGAATCAGGATGCATTACATTTCCATCAGCCCAATCAACAAGTAGAATAGGTATATGTTTTGTTCGAACTGTCACTGGAAAGCACAGCAAATAATATTTTGTCTATTGAAAAATGAAATGTCAAAACTT
Source organism: Melangyna quadrimaculata (assembly GCA_949320155.1). NCBI lineage: Eukaryota > Metazoa > Arthropoda > Insecta > Diptera > Syrphidae > Melangyna > Melangyna quadrimaculata. The sequence goes on from OX439483.1 coordinate 420,049,536, forward strand.
CAAGACCTTTAGTCGGGCATAAGAAAAGGCTGCTCTAAAAAATAGCATGTAGTCTAATTCTGTAATCGTGAATAAATGTTCATGTATACGCTACATGCACTCTATATTCTTGCTCAAAACAAATGTCGATGTACTGAACTTAACACCCCTTGCACTTCAATCTAGAGTCTATAGGGATTACAAATATTCATTTGCTTCTGAATGATTTTCTGCGTGCACAGAGAAATTTCAGGTGTTTGGAATTTGGCTTCTTGACTAGATTTCTTGTTTGTCATCGCTTAGTCCAAAAATGTTTTGTATGTATGGTTGAATCCGACCTTGAAAATATAAGAACCAATATTCTCTAGGCCCTGGCTGGCCGTAAGAAACAATTCCTGTTGTATGAAACAATTACGCTTAAATTGACACCTCGATTTTCTCAAATTCTAATCGGGGTTTAGTACCAAAACTGATTTTTTTTGTTAAATAAGCTAAGTTTTTAGGTTAAATTGTTATTGCATTTGACATGTTAATTGTTCAGCTCAGACCCCTCTTTTTTCAATTACCTCTTCAAGCTTTAGCCCCAACTGAGGACTTTGACAGTCCCTAGATCTAAGACAGAAACACTCTCTGTAATAAGATATGTTTTTGGGGAATTGGTTGTTTAACCCCGACCACGTTTTTTTGTCCAATTCTTGTCAGGACTTAGGGAACTTAAGGACTTTAATTGTCTTTGCATTAAACATGTCCATTATAAGTAGATCCAAACTTGCTTTTTCTCCAATTCCTTCAAGACTTGAGCCCCAAGCAAATCCTTTTGGGGCTTAAAAAATTACATAACATGTAAATTGTTCAGCCCCTATCTCGTTATTTTGTCTGATTCCTATCAATTTGAACAGCTTAACAATACTTTAGAAGCGTTGTAAGGTATTGCTTTCTTTATTTTAATTAATGTTAGAAATCGTCTGTGGGGGGGGCTTTAGCCCCTATAGCCACCCCCCTGGATACACCACTGATCATATGGCCATATGACGCTTTTAAAAAGTGTCATTAGACCATATGGCAAAAAGTCACAAACAAATATGGCCATGACCCTTTGAAAAAGCGACAAATGACCGTATGCTAGAATATGTCTATTTGACACTTTCACATGGCTATTTGACACTTTCACATGGCCATCTTTCAAAATATGGCCATCTGACACATGGCCAAATGTCACGGCATCAAAATAATCTTTTTATTTTTTGTTGTGGGTGTATAATTCTAATAATAAACCGTAGTTCCATCAACTATACTTGTGAAACAGAAAGATACTTTCCTTTTGATTGAATATTTTTTTTTAAATACCTAATTGTAAACGTGTCGCCACACACTGAAAGGAAAGTACTTTTAGAAAGCAAAAAGCTTTCTGAAAGCAAAACTTTCATAGTGTAACGAACCGAAAAGTACTTTCCTAAAAGCGTTTCTGAAAATGATTTGTTTTCTTGAAAACGCTTTCAGAAAAAAAAACTTTCACAGTGGGACTAGTTCCTGAAAACGTTTTCTGCTTTCAGAAACTGTTTGTGAAAGTTTTTTTTTTTCTTAAAAGCGAACGTATGTTTTACACAGAATTACTTTTCTGTTAGCTAATTAAACCATTTGTGAACTTTAAACCCACTCTGGGGGACCAAAAATCTGCAATGTTCTTAATATGATAAAGGAAGTTGATCATAAGTCCACAACTGTTTTTGTGGTAGGGGTAAAATTGTGGTATAATATATTCGCTATAGGCAGACACCAATGTCAACAGTTTTCTTCGAAAAAAGTATCTTGGTGGGCCCACTCCGCTTAGCGGGTTCAAAAGATTTTAACTCCCTCCAAGGATGCAACCGATAAAACAAATGATGGCAGCTGGTATCAAATCAGTTGATATCTACAGTTTCTGGTATGCAGGGACCTGGGCCACAAGCGTTGGAACGTCAAAAGCGAGGAGATAATGACCTGGTATCTTCCGCACCGCAAACGTCGAAAGCGAGGCGATAATGACCTAGCATCTGCATTAGGTCCTCTATATGAGCAGCTGTCGAAAACGCGTGAAAAAATAAACAAAATAAAAGGTCCAGACGAGAAATTTAGGATGGAGAACAATATTCGCCATGAAAACATTGTCAAATGCGCGAAAGCGGGCATACAACTAATTTTGGCAGATTGGTGTATTTTGTTTTTCAACAAACGGGTGTATTTTTACACACAAGAAATTAAACTGCTCCTCCGAAACGTGAGCAAAATTACGGAAGAACTGGTCTTCTTCTGCGCGCGAATCTCTCATGAGCGTTGCATGGTAATGATTTTCAACACCACGTTCCCAAAACGGTCGCACCCAAATTGACCTACTATTACCCGCATTTTTTCAGTAACATGCTGCAAAGTCCGTAGGATAATTTCCATTATAGGTAATATTCCAAATATTTTATTATATATTAGCCGTGTTTTTTGAGAGAGTGACTAGCCACTCACCAAAAGTTTTACACGGAAAACACAAACAAAATTCTAATAATAATTTGTTTTGTTATTGTTCCGCGTGCAAATATTTTGCTGAGTTTCTAGTCACTCTTAAAAAACACGGCTATTTTATATTTTATAAAAAAAAAATCGCGTGGCACAACGGCTCATGAAGAACCAGGGCCTAGTGACTAACAACTCGCAACCATTCCTGTGTGCGCCTTTCGACAGGAATGGAAGGGACCTACAATTTTATGCCGAATCCGAACGGCTAGACGAGAAGCACTTATTAGTGACAAGTGATACTCTTGGAGGATTTGTCAATTCCTGGCAAGAGGCAGTAGCCCTGAAAAAAAAACTTTTTTAGTTTTTAGATGGACGAGGCTGGGAAAACGATCCCAGACCTCCAGCGTGACAGTCGAACGCACTAACCATTACGCTACGGGCTACTTCTTTTATAGTTAATATTATTTGAAAGTTTGGAGTTGATACAGTCGTTTCTTACATTTTACGTTATATATACCAAAACTAAGAACTGAGTAGAAGCAACATGAAGCGTTCCATTGGATTTCAGAATGAGTGAAACCTTGAGTGAAACCAATGAAAAACGCCATACGTGAAAGTTATGTCGCTTTGATTTGTGGTGTGTCAACTTCTATATATATTTATTCAATGCTTCTACTATGTATAGTGTATACTTCTATATCCATAGCTATCAAAGGAAATCACCAAAAATCCATTGACAAACTTAAATAAACATAACCGTAGTATAAGTCCATAAGCGCATTTTTTCATTTTCTCGTTTCATCCCCTTTTTTCACGTCATTTCCTGGCGAAAACATTTGAGTCTCTTACTAAGGTGAGTAAGAGAGTCAGATGTTTTCGTTTTACGAATTCTATTTATACAATCCTCTCTGTCTTACTACATATCTTTACTATTCTTGCTTTCTCTACAATAAGGTCTCCAATAACGATTTCAGCGCTAAATTCTTCCAAATTGTGAGAACGGTTAGTACTACAAAATTGAGCACTGTGACTGAATTGGTCTATAGTAGCGGAATGAGGAGGAAAACACAGCTGAATGTGATGCGGGAAGTTTTTAAAAAAGACACTTCTAGGTTAGCATTGAACGGAGTAAGATCTACTTTATAAGATAAAACATATTTTCAAAGCGGAATTCGGGATTAAAACAATTTGGAAGAGTTTTATACTACTGGGCTTAATAGTTATTAAAGAGAGCGAACACAAAAATAATTAGATTTGCTTGTTATTTTTCTTGAGTATTTTTTTCAAAAGGAAAGGAACGGGCAATTTTTAGCAACGGAGGGCAGCTGAGATTTGCAGTTGGAGAATTAAAGTGTCAGAAAGGGGCACTAAGAAAAAAAAGCTAATTATAGTGTTTGAGTGCTTTTCTTTATTTTATTGATTTTTGCCGGTAGAATTTCAGTTGAGTTACATATAGTAAATAACGGGATCGATATCTTTGCTCTTTTAAACCTATATATATATCGGCACTTTGGTCTTACGGCAAGTTTCCCAAATAAAAAGAATTTCAATTTAAAATTTTGCTAAAGCATTTTATTTCGCTCGGAACAAATTTCGCTACAAAAAATTAAGCAAACAAATATTTTTAAAAAATCATTTGTCCTGATTCATGGCAGATCATTTTGAAAAATGCCATCAGAAAGCATTTCTGCGTCCCAGATAAATGAAAAAGAGACTACCGAACTTTAAAACTCTGCCACTTAGTAAATATCCAGAATTGTCGACTTTTTAGTAAAATCCTGACTTCAGCAATGAGATGACTTCAAATTCAAAACATGTAGGTATCCAAACATCAACTCCAATCCAATCCATAAAAATATTCCAATTATTTATTTCTGGTCGTGAATACCCTCCGAACCCCACGGTTAATAGTTTATTGGCCATATAGTTAAATGAAGCACATGTTATAACCTTTTCAACAACGTATGACAGATGACGGTTGAGTTGTTAGACCAGTTGCCAATTAAGAATTGCATTATTTTTGTTTTGCCATTTGTGCTGCCTTAATATCTCATTCACATGAGCCCCATGGTCTACATCTTAACGGTCATGTACCAAATTAAAGTACACGCAATAATCTTTTCAACAATGTACGTCACATTACTGTGGGTTGTTACAAAAGCTCCAAATGAAGAATTGAAATACTGTCTTTTGCTGTGTTTGAAGCCCAATATAGCTCGAACCACTTGGTTTAGAGCCTTACTAGTCCAATGCATTTATAATCTGACCCAGCAGTTTGCACCAACCCCAATTTTTGTTTATTCGATAGAGAGTTGATCGAATATGATAAATCTCGGTTTTTGCATTTGTAACATGTACGGTTTTGCCGCCATCTTGGATGTTACTTTTTACTAAATATCTCGGTTCGTATTACTCCTACAAAAAAAATTGCAAGAAATAAAATACGTAGAATAAAATTTCCTGGACTTTCTTATCGGATGAAATGAACCTACATTTTTCCATCCCTCTGTTTTTTTTTAAACAAGCCGCTGCGCTGCCAAGTTTCCCGAAAATATTTGGGACTTTACTTTGGTTTGGCAAATGGCAGATAACTTTTAGCAAAACCCGAGTTGGTTTTCATACAAGCAATTAGCAAATACAATTGCTTTGATTGTTTTGGCGGCTTATAAAATAAATAATAACACAATATTCATTTTCACTTATAATTTACTTATATTTTCTTTTGATATAAACGTTCACAAGTCAGCAGACAAACAAAAAACCACCGGCAGACCGCAGACAATTATAAATCTATAAACGAAAGCCGTACTACTGCCAGATGTCAGTCGTAAGTTACGATTCTCGTTTTATAAAATCGCATTTTAACGATAAGGATAGAATTTAAACGATAATTAATATACGTAATAGGGCCCCTGATTTCAAAAAAAAATTCGTCCATCTACCCACGCCGACATAATTCTTCGTATAACAGAAATAAAGTATGTTGTTCAGTTTCTTAAAAGTACACTCAGAAAACAACTGACATTTTGAAATAAGGGATAAAAAAAAAGATTGTGCACATAAAAATTTTCAACTTATTGGCCTTTATTTTCTCAAAATTAAAACAAAATTGTATTATTCATCATAATTAAACGACAAAATTTATCGTACGACTTCTTTTTTTTTTTTCAATATTTTAATTACATTTGCATTTTAGTAACGTGTTGCATCTCCGCCAGCTTGAATAGCAGATTCCAATCTCCGGGGCATAGATGAAACCAGCTTCTTCGTGAAGTCTTCGGGTACGCGATGCCATTCCGTTTGGAGAGCTTGTTTTAATGTGAATTTAGACGAAATTTGGTGTTTATGGAGTTGTTTATCAAATATTCCCCCAAGTGCTCTATTAGGTTTAAGTCGGGACTCTGTGAAGGAGAATGTAACTGTCTGGGGGCATGGTACAGCAACCATTCCTTTACTTTTTCAGCGGTGTGCTTAGGATCATTATCCTGTTGGAAAATCCAGTCACTGCCCAGACTGAGTTTTCCCACTGATGCACCTAAATTTGCCCTAAGTATATCGAAATACATGTGCTGATCCATGTTTCCTTCCATGAATTCCAGCTTTCCCACGCCAGACCAGGCTTCCCCAAACCATAACCATGCTTAACCGTTCTGTGAAGATTTTGGCTTTCCATTGCTGTGCCGCTTTTTCTCCAAACTTTTGCAGGCCATCGTGTCCAAAAATATTGTACTTACTCTCGTCGGTGAATAAAACCTTCTTCCAAAATTCAAGATTAACGCATTTGTGCAGAGATGCAAAGTTTTTTCCGTTTCTTCTTATTCACATCACTTATCAGGGGCTTCTTTCCAGCGTTACCTTTATCCGACTTTAGTCGCATTTTTGCGACCTTTTCATCGCTGTGCGACGCATGCGACGACCTTTTTAAAATTGTGACCTTTTTATATATGCGACTTTTTTTTGTTCTAAAAAATTAAACAAAAAGTTTCCTGAACGCGACTATCGTACAATCGATCACGTGTAGGGCGATTTTTTTCGAAGCTAACCCTTATGAAAAATAAAGTAACAAACCGCTTGCAAGGAGAAACTTGTGAAAATAGGTTGGCTTCCACAACTGTGACTGTGATATTAACGAATGGGTTCCTGAAAATAATTTCATTTAAAAGTATAGAGAAACCATTTCAAAACAATGAAACAATTATTGTGATTTATCTTTTAAGGTTAGTATCGACCACTGGCCAAAATTCGACCACCAAAACTTTCACAATTTTTTTTTATTTATTTTTTTTTTTAATGCACAATGATCGGCAGTGCAAAACAAAAATGACCCACAGTGTGTAAATGCTTAAGTGTTTTTATATATGGTAAAAAAATTAATATAGGTAGGTATGCGACTTTTTTTTTATTCAAATTCGACTTTTTGCTCCAAAATGCGACTTTTTTCAAATAATTTGAATTTTGCGACTTTTTTTTGTTAATGCGACCTTTTTTGAGACTTTTTAAAAAATCTCAGAGGTAACGCTGCTTCTTTCTTGCTGTTCTTGAAAAAAAATTGATGTCTGTTGAGAGTCCTTTCAATTGTACGCGTACTGACATGTACTTTGTGACATGTATCGGAGAATATTTTTTTTTTATGGCAGGGCAATTTGTCTTAGAGTTTTTTCGGATATTATTCAAAATAACCCTTTCGTTTCTTTCATTTAATATGCTTGGGCGCCCCGATCTTCGCGCATACTCAACGCAGCCTGTTTGTTTGTATTTTTCCATGATGTACTGGATCATAGCTTTAGGTTTTCCAACCAGATGCGCAACCTCAGCTAAAGATTTGTTTTTTTTTTTTTTTTTTCAAAAACAAATCCACAACCACTTGGCGAAAATCTTGCGTCGTTTCTTTTCTTTTTCGTTGAACTGACATTTCATTTTTTCCTCCATAAGATGTTGGTTCACTAACGACTGAATGCAGACTGAGATGAGTTTTGAGTAAAAGTTACCGTACGATGAATTGTATCGTTTCACCTGATGCACTTTTGCCTCTTTTTATTATTAAGTGGAGTAAAGGGAGTGGAATGATAAAAGTCATGCTTGTTATTAGGGCTGGCCACGAGACGAGAAAAGTCTCGGTCTCGATCTCGGTCTCGCATGACGAGACCGAGACGAGACTGGCTTTTAAGCAACCGAGACGAGACCGAGACGAGACCGTAGTTTTGGACCGAAATTTACAGACAGTCTAATAAATTAAAAAATCCAATTTCAGTTAAATATTTATCTTCTTTTGCACGTATTCAAACTATAATCGAAAATATTTCGTTCCAATAATCAACAGGTTGTCAGGAAATCGTATTTTACGGAGACGAGACGTAATTATACGAGACCGAGACAAGACTGAAAATTTTCGATTTTAACGAGGCCGAGACGAGACTTACAAAAGTCTCGCTTAGTCTCGTCTCGTGGCCAGCCCTACTTGTTATAAATAACATTTGACTACTTGTGTTTAAAAAAAAAATATAACAGAAAACATATGTACATAAATTTAATAGATATACGAAATTTGCATATCGTACGAAGAATTTTGTCGGGCACTGTATTTAATCTTAAGCACGATGAACAGCTAAACGGACGCACGAATGACAAACAGACCAATGCAGACGAACCAGCTTTTTTTTGACTTTTTTAATCGACATGTTAGATTGGATTAAAACCTCTGAATTCGATGTTTTTACTTATGAAATCAATACACATACAACATACCTTATTTACTTGCCCTATAATCTGTACCAACAGTGAGTTAAAATCTCCCCGTGCACCAATTTTCAATGTCATAGATTTTAATTTTCCTTATAATTGTCCTAATTAACTCGATGGATATGAACAAGGGACGTGAAAACACAATTAATCTGTACAGTTATGATGTCCCTCTTCTTTCTCCAGGGTCCTAAAATCAAAACCTAATTATCATAAAATTGTAACTACCTTTATCTTGTTAAAAAATAAACCTTCTTAATTAAACAAAAAAAAAAACACTGTAAAATCCAGAAACATGCTAAAATCTTAAGTTTTTCAAATTAAGATGAAGCTCTAATTTGTGTCCATCCAATTCCTTATAGCCGACCTTATTTCATTTCTCCTCCTTTCCAGATAAAATTTAAATAATCAATCACTGAGAATTTCCAAGTAAAGCACTCGTATTTTTTATTTTTCCTTGTTAAAACAAAAATTATTGAAAAAAGAAACCATCACCAGCGACCGTTATACAAAATTCAAAGAAATAAAGCTTTGCCGATTTTACAGGAAAAATTTCTGCCAACAGGTATCATATCACTAATTTTGTGTGTTGGAATGGAGGTATCGTTTATCGAATTTCAAACATAAAACCCTTAGGCTTAAATTGAATTTAATTATAAATCAGTGATTACTACTGTCAAAAACAAAAATTCCGTGCAAGTAAACCTTAGAGTGCTCGCTGTTTAATTATTCAAAATCAAGGGGCATCGTAATTTACAAAAATTCATCGCAGTTACCTTTACGAATAGGAATTCGACTTCACGTATGACCTAATTCCCTAAGAGGATTTCACCTCATTTGCACTTTTTTTTCTTCTTCTATTTTCGTCGGATTACTTCCTTGTCAAAGCAGTGTTGTCGACTTTGTAAGGCACTCAGCCTGCATGTATTATGTGGTTGTGTTAATGAACAGCAGCTCCGCGTCGGGAACGAAACGAGCTACCCTAATTAAATTCGTGGAGCTTTGTACACGGTCTGGCTAATGGCAAAGTAGTACATGATCCACCTACAAGGACACCCGCTACTGAATAAGGTAACACTCCGTAGGCAAAGGCACGTCGTCGCTCGTTCGCGTCGTTTTTGTTGTCGGCATCGGCATACAGAGGGCGTGTAAGCTGCCTGCTCCATTGGCATCCAGAGTTCTTGTTGTCGTGTCGTCTGTTTGTAGAACTGCAAAAGGAAACTTTTGTATAGGTGCTACCAAGCGTAATTATCCGTAATTAATTTCCTGCATCCGGCGTTTTTCGGGCTAAGCGGAGGGTGAAAATCTGTCATGTTCTTAGCCGACACACAAACCTTAAATACTTATACAGACGCACGTACAAATATTTATGCCTCCTAACATCATCAACCTATATTAATGCAAAGAGATTCAATATTTCTGATGTTCAATATTCCTAATTGGGATTCAGAGCTAGAATTACCGTTTAATTAAAGAGAGGGGAACGGAAAACGATTGATGGAGCAAAGTGGTATTCCATCATCAGTCTGTTTGGCTTCGTTTCGTATAAACTTACTTTCGTAGGCTCGTGCGGCTTTATTTAGCTCGGTGTGAAAAGTGAAACTTCAGCATCAGATTGCGATTAATTTGAGATAATTGCTGTTAGGTGGGTGGTAATTAGCGTCAAGCTGGGTTCGACCCAAAACAAGTCACATGGAGATCAAATTTTGTGCTTGTTCAAAGTATAAGTATTTCGCAACTTTTTGATTAGGTAACATGCATGACAAATTTAATGTTAATTAAAGTTAATTTATTTGAAGTCCACACTTACTCGTATTTGGAAGAGTGATTTATGTAAGAGGAACACAAAAGGCATACTTTGATTATTTTAGTTACGACCACCTGTTGCTTTTATTATAGTTACTTACACTTTAGGAGCTTAGTTGGACTTAAAATTACCATACAATTAAGAGGTGTAGAGTTTTTTAAACGACTGATATGAGTTGAGTTGCCAACGAATCAGCAAGACTCAGAAAAATACTTACTAAGGGACCAATTGTTCTGCGATCTTTTAAGTTACCTGATGGATATTTGACAGAATCGTGTCGTGAAATACTGCAACTCCTGGTAAACGCTTAGTTTCCTGCATGCACCTATAACGGGAATATCAACTCACAAGTGGAGCTCTGCGAATAGTTCACAACACCAGCGGAGTTGATTACTAGGGCTGCCCACGAAACGAGAAAAGTCTCGGTATGGCATGACGAGACCGAGACGAGACGAAACGAGACGGGACGAGACGAGACGAGACGAGACGAGACGAGACGAGACGAGACGAGACGAGACGAGACGAGACGAGACGAGACGAGACGAGACGAGACGAGACGAGACGAGACGAGACGAGACAAGACGAGACGAGACGAGACGAGACGAGACGAGACGAGACGAGACGAGACGAGACTGCCTTCCAAGCATCCGAGACGAGACTGTATACTTGGACCGAAATTTACAGAGAGTCTAATAAATTAAAAAATCCGATTTCATTTAAATATTTATTTTCTTCTGCACTATTCAAACTATAATCGAAAATATTTCGTTCCAATAATCAACAGGTTATCCGGAAATCGGATTTTTTCGGAGACGAGACCTAGACGAAATTTAATTATAGGAGACCTACACGAGACCGAGACGAGATTGAAAATTTTCGATTTTAACGAGACCGAATCGAGGCTTACTAAAGTCTCGTATGGCCAGCCCTATTGATTACGGAAGAAAAAATAAAATGGGCTATTAACTTCTTTTCATCGTATAAATCACTTGGTTTGAATGATGTCTTCCCCACATGATGACATGGTGATCTATTTGTACAAGATTCGGCAGCCAAGAGCGTACTTTCGGATTAGCTAAACTGGTAGATGGAAACACAGTGCGATAGGTCACGCCCAGATTCTACAGAAATACACGGGAAATAAGGTATCCATTATGATTACATAACATCCCATTAAGACTTTTACAAGCTGTTCACGACCGCATTTCCATATAGACAGAACTGGCAAACTAAAGAGCCATCAACCTGCGAATCCATGAAAGGAATATATAACGTCTGGATACTGGTGTTGGTGCAAGGTTCTTTTCAGAAATCCTGGGACTAGCCAGCTAATTCAGACTTCCTAATTACAGCAGTTTCTTCCAAGCTGAGGTCCTGGCAGTGACGAAAGCTGCTAGTAGGGCTGGCCACGAGACGAGACTCCGCGAGACCTTTGTAACTCTCGTCTTGGTAGTCTCGCTTGGGTCTTGTGTCGGTCTCGTATAATTAAGTCTCGTCTCGGTCTCAGTCACGCCTTTTTCGCGAGAAATTTAAATTTGCAGTCTCGTTCCGGTCTCGTCTCCGAAAAATACGATTTCCGGACAACCAGTGGATTATTGGAACGTCCCGCATTCCTATTCTAAATTTTTTCGAAAGAAAATAAATATTTAACTAAAATTGGATTTTTCAATTTATTAGACTCTTTCGGTCTCGTCTCAGATGCTTAAAAGGCAGTCTCGTCTCGGTCGCTCCTCGGATGCTTAAAGGGCAGTCTCGTCTTGGTCTCGACATGAGAGACGATACTCTTTACTACCTGTGTGTCTGTGTCACTGTCCTGCGCTATGTCATCTGAGAAACAAGCTCCTCGGGAGACACTTCTTCAACGACTTAAAGGAACTCTCCGACATTTCAAGAAATAACCTGTTAAAATTTATCAACACTACCAACAAAAAAAAAAAAAAAAAATCGGGTGGCACAACGGCTCATGAAGAACCAGGGCCTAGTGACTAACAACTCGCAACCATTCCTGTGTGCGCCTTTCGACAGGAATGGAAGGGACCTACAATTTTATGCCGAATCCGAACGGCTAGACGAGAAGCACTTATTCGTGACAAGTGATACTCTTGGAGGATTTGTCAATTCCTGGTAGCCCTGAAAAAAAACTTTTTAGTTTTTAGGTGGACGAGCCTGGGAAGCGATCCCAGACCTCCAGCGTGACAGTCAAACGCACTAACCATTACGCTACGGGCTACTACAACACTACTAAATGGCTTAACAATTCTTAAACCCTATCAACCAGCCGGCTACCAGGTTGAAAATCGCCTCTCGTACTATAATCCACAGATATAGAAATGGTATAGGACCATAATGGGCGTATTCAATGGAAAAATTTGACAACTGCTGAAAATTAAGTACTTAATTTTCGTCGTTGAAATAAATCTGAAATGTCAGTCAAATGTCATTTGTTTTCGTACTGTCAAAAAACTGTTTTTACTTTTCGTACTTACGTTGAAGCAAATTATTTGTGTTTTGTTTTTTGGTCGCAAAATAAAATTTCAATATGAGTGACTCTGAAGATGAAATTATGTGTAAGTTAACCAAAAAATGTTTGTTTTGTTTTTGTTTGTTATGTAAAGAAATATTTAATATTTTATTTTTAAAATTAGATGAAACAGCGGTTTTTGCAGTCAACAATTTGTTGGATTCATCAAGTTCTCTTGAGGATCATGCGATTTATGGCCTGGAAAATGAAGCAAGGAGAAACAGAGATTTCTACGAAAATACTGTTTCCCGGTATTCCGATGAAGAATTCCGGAAAAATTTTCGCATGAGTCGCGAATGCTTTGATGTATGTTTAATCTTACACAGGTTAACCTGTTGAAATTGGAAACAGTGAAGCATAAAGGCTCTCACAAACCAATGCGAAACATTCGTTGCGGCGAAGAAACGTTCGCTTGTCAAAATTTATTTACATGGTGATATATGAGCGTGCCCACACCAGCGCGGCGGAGAAACATATGAATTAATTTTGACTGACGAATGTTTCTTCGCCGCAACGAATCTTTCGCATTGGTTTGGGAGAGCCTTAATTTTTCCAACAAGTTTTTAAAATATTATTTTAAATTTGGTCAATACCTTCTTTCTCATTGGAAAATCTTTTGTTAAAGTGATGGTAAATGGAACGAGACGTTGTTTTCATTTTCAATTGAAAATACATATATTCAGCAAACGTGGTTTGATGGCTCAAAATTACTGAATCTGGTCACAAATATCACCTTCAGAGCGTGTGCAAATCTTTAGCCCATGTATGTTTTTGACTTTTTCTTCTTCTCTTACCTACCTACTTTAAAGGATTTGTTGGCGAAACTACAAAATACAGATGTTCAAAATATTAAAACAAAACTTATGTTCACAATTTGGATGCTGAGCAAACAATAAAGTTTCCTTTCAGGTGGGGATCGGTTTGATTTCGCTAGGAGCTCAGTCGATTTTGCTTTTTGCAAAAACCTAGCTGATGGCGCTTTAGGGACTTCACTTTGGGCTGTAGTTTCTGACGCTGAAAAAAAATTACTTTATATTTTCTATTTAAATACTAAGATAGGTACTTCTTGCAGATAATTGGCGGACTTGATTTAAAAACCTAGCTGATGGCGCTCTAGGGACTTCACTTTGGGCCATGGTATAAGGAATACCATGACTTTGGGCTGAAGTTTCTGACGTTGAAAAAAAAATTAACTTTATAGGTATTTTCTATTTATATAATTAGATAGGTAGGCCCTTCTTACCACTTGCAGATACTTGGCTGTTTTCTTTCTCCATTTCGTATATTCTGGCCAAATACCTATCCCAAAAGGCTTGGTCTAAGATAATTAAAAAAAAATGTTAACTGGTACCTATGCCGAAAATCTCTATATGTATATAATAATTACCATTCATTATTGATATATACACATTTTCGTCGGGCTCCTCCACCTGAACAAATTTTCCATTAACCAAACTGTAAAAATCCGCATTTTATTTGAACTTTAGGTATTTGTTATAATTCCAATGAAATAAAAACTTCCAAACAAGGCAAACTATCTCCTTGAGATCCAAAAACCAAAACTTAACACTCGGCACGGCGCGGCGGCGCGCGTGGGTAAAGTCCAGCTGAATAGATTTTTTTTTACAACGTGACTAAACTTACTAAACGTATCTGAATGTCAGCTAACTTTTTATGACAGCTGGCCAATCAGAAGCTCCATCTGAAAATAAAGTACTGACAAATTCGATGCGTTGAATGCCCAATGATAGAAGGAAGGAGAACGACTGTAAAACACATGTGTTTCTTATAGGAGCGGCATCAAACGGAGAATGGCTACCTTTCGCAATGATTGGTAAAATCTTTTTGAGGAAACAGGCAGCCCTGCGGCTTATTCAACAAATTGACTAAGTCCCCTTTCACACAGGGAAATCAGTTACTGGTGTTTTTTGACGTTTTCCCTTTAATTGCCTTGTACCTTTTACACAAGGAAACCAAATTGCCGGAGATTTTTGTTTTTTCCATATAAAGTATATTGGCTGAACGCACATTACGGACAGTGTGAGAAAGAATGTGATTAAAATCTCCTCAAACGTTGACCGGGGAGAGTTTTTTCATTCCCCTTACTTCTTGCCCTTCTCGCCTACAAACTCCAAGTTGCCCGCCAACTCAGTTTCCTTGTGTGAAAGCAGTCTGACAAAGCAGCCACAGATACGAACCACTGATCTACCAAGCTCACCCGCCAGACGTTGCATGGAGCCACTACTCCTTCGGGCCCGCCGCAGGGATGATTAGGTGCCGTGACATTTGGCCATGTGTCATATGGCCATATTTTGAAATATGGCCATGTGACACATTGTGAAAGCGTCAAATTGCCATATTTCAAGATTTGGCCATTTGTCGCTTTTACAAAGTACCATTTGGCCATATGTCACTTTCAAATTATTCTTTTGCCAGACGTACGCGTTTACAAAAAACTTATAAACGTTTTCAAAAAGTTGTTTTAAAAAAATCTTAGTTTTTAAGATATTCTCCTGAACATTTTAAAAATTAGTTAACATAAAATTTAAAAACTTTTTTTGAAAACGTATACAAGTATTTTTAAAAAATTCACGCGAAGTTTTAGAAAATACTTGTATACGTTTTGAAAAAGTTGTTTTGAAAAATTTTAATTTTGTTTTTTCAATTTTGTGTTAATTAATTTTCAAAATGTTAAGGAGACTATCTTTAAAAACAAAACTAAAATCTAAAATAACTTTTTGATAACGTATACAAGTATTTTTTAAAAATTCGCGCGAATTTTTTAAAAATACTTGTATACATTTTCAAAAAAAGTTGTTTTGAAAAATTTTAATTTTGTTCTAAAAGAATGTTTTATAATATAATTTACATAAAATTTCCATTATGCACATCAGGGTGGGCCAAAGCTCCACAATTTATTTATTGGGTTTTGACCCACATAAGTGGTTACTCGAGCATTAAACCATATGCCCAAAAGTCACAAAGAAATATGGCCATATGACACTTTGAAAAAGCGTCAAATGGCCATGTTTTCGAATATGGTTATTTGGCACTTGCGCAATGTATCATATGGCCATATTTTGGAATATGGCCATATGACACATGGCCAAATGTCACGGCACCGGATGATTAACCAAGTGGGGTTAAAGGAGAGGATCACACTACATTTATAAGAAAATGGTGCATTAACCTCTTCCCAAACCGATGATTATGTCCCGATCAGTGCGGCCAATTTAATTTTTCATAGTCATAAAAGTTTCTATTACTATACTACGTTTATAAGCAGTGTTGAAGCCAGATTGAATTACACTTCAAGTCTTTGTTTATATGCGTAACGAGTTAGTTAGTTAGAGTTCTAGAATTCGAGGTTGTTCTGTGGGCAAATAATCAGTAATAAGAATTAAAAATGATTTTTAGTCACTTTTTTCTCAAGTGTACATATATCTCTACATATATTTAATTACAAAAAAAATATTCTCTATTCAATTACGAAAAACAATTTTACAATTAAAAAAATTTTGTTTACATCAGTTTTTCCTAACATCGAGAAGCATTGTGGTTGTCAAATCAGAAACGTCAAAGTTCAACCAAAAAAGTCTTGAAATTTTCATTCGTCTTTTTGTTTATTTCCTTCCCCCTACATTTCTGCAGTCTTAAGCGAAACAGGTTTTTTTTTTTTTATTTTGAAAATTCACAACTCTCTTTCACTTGTCAAAATATATTTCCACATCGATGAACGGGGCACCGACGATGCACGCGGTACAACTTATCATATTAAAACCTACAAGTGACGAAATTTCCATCGTCGCAAAGAATATTTCGCGTTGGTTTGGGAGAGCCTTAAGAATTAGAAGATGAAGAAATTTAAATATTAAAATATTGAATTAACTTCTGTTTTAAGTGGAGTGAATGAATAAATTTCAATTAAAAAGTACAAGTGACCTTAACTCCAGAAATTATTGTGTTTCGCCCAAGGTATAACAGTGGGCTCTTCAGTCAGTCTGTTATACCCTACTAAGACACAAATTTTGGTCGATGTTTACCGACTCTTATAAAAATCACAGCAAAAAGATACTGT
The DNA here is from genome assembly GCA_949320155.1 of Melangyna quadrimaculata. Lineage (NCBI taxonomy): Eukaryota > Metazoa > Arthropoda > Insecta > Diptera > Syrphidae > Melangyna > Melangyna quadrimaculata. The sequence goes on from OX439483.1 coordinate 420,066,147, forward strand.
GAATTTTATTATTCTAAGGGTCGGTAAACATCGACCAAAATTTGTGTCTTAGTAAGGTATAACAGACTGACTGAAGAGCCCACTGTTATACCTTGGGCGAAACACAATAATTTCTGGAGTTGAGGTCACTTGTACTTTTTAATTGAACTTAAGAATTAAAGTTAATTTTCTTAAGTTGTTCAATAAAATAATAAAAATAAAATAATAATAACCAGCCTTATCGGCAGTTCCGGGGGAGATTGTTCTCCCCCGGATTTTCATTTTTCCCAGGAGTCGAATTCTCCTATCGTCAATCTCCCCCGGATTGAATCTCCCACGAAAAATACTTCGAATCAGTTTCGAAATACTCTGAGAGAATTTATATTCTGAAAATTATTTATCTGTCAACATTTGTAAATTATTTTCTGAAATAAAATTAAATAATTGATTTTGGTGATAAAGACCTATTTTGCATCATAAATTCAATTTTCGTGTAATGGAAACGCGTAAAAATAGTCCAAAGTTTAAAAAAGAAGCATTTTTTGTCTATTTTGTTGATGTAATATATTTGTTCTCTCTCTGTGAAAAACTGTGTTACTTTGTGAGGGCGAATAACCTGAAAGTGTTAAGTGTTAAAAGTGTTAAGTGTTATTTGTTCCAAAATGTTTTAAAAGAGTATAGCGGCAAACACGAAATGTAGATCGGCTAAAACAAAACTAATTTCTCGTCCAACCCGTTTACGGGTAAACTAAACTCTAGCTTATTGTAAAGTTGACGTACAGCCACAAATATCAATACCGATGGAAACTTGTCCTTTAGATCAAGTAAAAAATTATAAAAACTTAAAAAATAGTAATATGCTTCTTTTTTAAAATTCTCCAACTAAATTGAGGTGAGTTTTTTCCAGGGAAACATCATTAATTTTCCCCCGGAAAATAGATTTACGATATCTACTTTTTTCATTGGAGTTTTTTTCCGTTTTTCGAACATTGTTTATGATTGGAGAGTCTCATACGGGGGAAAAATCCGGGGGAGATTTTATTCCCGATAAGGCTGAATATGAACTTTTTGACATTAAATTGTTTGCTCGGGGAAAAATTGATTTTAGGGCTTTTGGGTGACATTTGTACCGAAATATTCTGTGTATCTCAATTATTTTGTTGACTATCTGTCGAGGTATAAACTGTCAAATTTCATTGACATACAATGGTGATGGACTAAAAAACCTCCAAAAACCCGATATTTTTAAGAATTATTATTAAAAAACCGAAATTTTTGATAAAGATGAAGGTCAACCAACGTGACCTTGACGTGCAGAAAAGCCTGTCAACACAGCCGTCAACACATTGCCAGTATTCTGCGTTGACAACCGCGTGATTTTACATAATTAAGACAGATTTTTACGTCGTTTTAAGAAACAAGATTCCGAATTTAATTTTTTTGTTTTTCAATGTTAAATCAGTAAGAAAACACTAGCGCTGCTAAACGAATCCACATCGTGTAATGAAAGCTGACGCATAATAGTACTAAGTTCCTTTTCACACGAAGAAACTGAGTTGTAGAAACATTTCTAGAATGTACCTTGCTGGCAAGTTGCGTGCCGCCTAGTGCCTACGTCACACGATATTCACGTATAGGAATTTGACGGTTGCTGAAGTTTAGTTTTTAATAATATTTTCGCTACTTAAATTAAAATACCAGAAAATGTTTTACAAAAATCAACAATCCAACTTTTACAAACATTCCAAAATAATAAAGCCAATTTTCGTTTTTCATACAATTTTTTTTTTTGCGTATGAATTTTTCCTGTGGTGTTTTTTTTTTTTTTAGTTAAGCGCGCAGTAAAGGGGTTTTGGCTGCCCTTAAAATGTTTAAACACAGTGCGAGCGTTGGGACAAAAGGGAAAGATTTAAGAGGAGATACCGATGCACATTGGTTTTGAACCTCTGAATATTAAAATGGTCGGGAAATATAGGGTAAAGCATGGTATGATTTAAATTAAAGCTGTGTATGATAATTCAATTTCTCGGATATGGCAGCTCTGGTGCAGATAGGCACTCCAATAACTTGAAAGAATTTTAGGTTTTAGCCTGCTGAAACTCTACCATCGCCCGTAACGGGCTAAGTCGTAGGATTTATCATATGTTTTTTATATGGGGATCAAATCCCTAGGGTATCACAATCAATCTATACATTGATATAAATGTGACAGTAACAAGACGAACTATCAGCCCACTAACCTAACATAACCTATGAGTTGGAACTGGCCATACAACGAAGATTGATGGTCTGGTGGGTGGATTGAAATTTAGCTTTTCAAAATGGACGGCCGTTTTCGATTTCCGGCCCCCTCATTTTCCGGCCGCCGCCACGCCGCTAATATTTCGATGTTAGTTTCAGTTGACATAATTGAATATGATATCATTTTAAAATTCTTTTACATTTCTTATATTTTCTCTTTTAAGAACCTTTTAATCTAAAAATCTTGTTTTAAGGTTTTGACACACAATTTGGCTTTTTTAATGGGATAAAATAACACACAAACAGCAACACAAAACAAAAAACAAATATTTATTTCAAGCTGTGTTTTGTGAAAGAAAAAGAAATATAAATCAGATTAATATCGCGTTACTGTGATATAGCTATTAAACATTTAAGACAAAGAGAGGACATGAACAATAATGTTTTTTTCTCGTTTTTTTTTTTTTTTTTTTTGCCAAATCAAAGTGGCAGGAAAAAGAAAATTCTTCTTGATTTATGCTCATGAAGTTTTATTTTTCAGATAAAGAATATAAAACTAATTTATTCTATTGAGATAATAGGCTTCTTATATTTAAGAAAAGTTATAGTGTTTTTTTTTTTTTTTTTTTTTGTGAGACAAAATTCAATTGACCTTGAAATTAAGACAATCAATCTAGCAAGGTAGGTATATTTTATGTGACTAAATACTTATGTACTTCTGACAGGTTAGAAAGGAAAGAAATTTATTTATACAGAAGAAATTAATGTCCGGGTGTGTTACAAATTCTTAAACTGTATCTGTTCCTGAAAGATTAAGGCCCATTTGCTGATACGAAACATAAATCTACATCATAGCTAAGTTGAACATAGTTTGTATGTTTAACTTAATTTATTCTCTGTTGCTAGAAAATATTAATGATCTACCTAGCTATGCATAACTCTCATGAGATAAATTGCTTCCAGAACGTCAATATTGTGTGAAAAGTCAAATCTATTTTTAGTATTTTGCATTTTGTGGCCTTTTGTGGACGTACGATTAACAATTTAACTAAATATTTGAATTTAATTATGGTTTGCCAAAGAAATTTGATAATTAAAAAATTGTCCGGAGTTATTTTTTTTGTTTCTATCAAAATTGATAATGTGAAGTTTTGTTGTTGTGAATCTGTTGCCAAAATAAAATAAAAAATATGTGTCATTTCCTTGAATACTGGTGAGGCAAACTATTGCCTATTTCTCTTTTATTTTATTAAATATAAATAAAAATAAGCATCTGGGAACTACATATTTGGACCGTCCCGATACATTTTTATAAAATCTGTTGTTAATTTGTGCATTTGAATCGCTAATAATACAAAATACAACAATAAAAGTCCAACATAAATCTGTTAAGGACTACTTTTTCTACCACCTAAGTTATGTTGAACTTAATGATATTTATGTTTAATTTTTCATTTGGTGAAAAGCAATATGTGTTACTTAAGCGCTTACGTTGAACTTAGGTATTTATGTTTCGTATCAGCAAACGGGCCTTGTGGCTTAACATTTCTGTAAAGCATCTGACAAAATGTAAAAATATGAAAATACGATAATAATAGGTACGTGTTCATGTTCATTCTTTTAACTGTCTATAAATTCATAAGACAAACGACACCTAAAACAGTTTTGAGCTCAAGGCACGGCAGACTATGCCATCGAAATTAATTTATAGAAGAGAGATTTTGGCTGATTACCAAGCCGATACATTTTATAACCATCTAATAAAAAAAAAACATTTTTCCAATCGCTGTCAGTCATTTTCATTTTGTGAATTTGTAGCAAATAATCGCGTTTTCGTCCCACCCCGAGTAACGTCCATTCGAAATCTGGGTGCAATCTGTTATAGTAATCTGCATTTAGGATTACATTATACTCGTGGTTTTGCCAAGCGTTGGCCTAAGGAGTGTTCATATTAAAAGAATCGAAACAATTAAGCGTAGATTTCTCCGATTTGCTCTAAGAGGACTTCCTTGAATTGACAACTTAAACCTTTATTTTTTCATTTATACCGGAACTTTTATGAACAACCTGAAATGAAAGATTTGGTTTAGCGATTAGGGGGGTTCACATTCTCAAATATGTTTGACAGATATGGCTTGATGAATGTTTGATAGATTTAAGCCATTTGCCATTTTAACAAACATGCTGTCAAACATCAAATACTGGAAGAAGTATTACTTTGGAGACTAAAGAGGTTCTTCAGCGAACACGCCATCATCCTGGACCCGGACATACAGTTTGGCTTTAAAGAAAGACACTCCACTTTGCATCCACTCCTGAAGTTTCAGCATGACATCACCATAGTGATAACAACCATCGTGTCGGCGTTGGATTCTTTCAGGATCCGAGAAAGCATTCGACAGCGTATGGATTGAAGCCCTTATCGACAAGCTTCAACTATTTTATTTACCCCCATTACTAACAAAAATTATTCTTGGTTTCCTTTTTCCAGAAAATTCTACGTTCAAATTATACAACAACTGCAAATCACAAATGATGAACTTCAAAGCTGTAGTTGCCCAAGGCTCGAAGCTAGGCCCCTTCCTCTGCAGTCTGATGACAACTGACCAGCCTGTGCCATCTGAATGCAAAACTCTCCTGTATGCTGATGACTCCCTTACATATGCCAACTCGATGTCTCCCCTGGTACCTTAAGGCAAAGTTAAGTACCACGTCAGCAGACTTTACGCCTTCTACAAGAAATGGAGAATCCGGATAAAAACACCTCCAAATCGGAGCTTGTGTGCTTTAGGAGACCTTTTTGAGGTAGTCGCAGCGCAGCCAACTGCAGAAGCCTAGTTCTGAAACTTCTGGACGGATTTACAATAGCAGCCAAAAGGAACGTGAAATACCTGGGCATCCACTTCAAAGAATTGTTAACGTTCAACCCGCACGTGCTCAAAAAAGCCAAGGGCCTTTCACTGACTCCATCCATTGACGAGACACAGAAACGTACTAAGCCAGAAGACGAAGATACTTCTGTACAAGCAGCTCCTGCAGCCTGTAATTAGTTATTCATTCCCAGTCTGGTTCTCCATATCGAAGACGGTCAGGAAGGAACTTCAAATGTTCGAAAGAAAGTTACTAAGGATTTGTACTTCGTATTTGTATTTCGACCGGCAGCGAATGAGACATCACAGCAACGAGCGTTTTTACACAGAGGCTAACATCATCCCCCTGGACAGGTACCTACTGTTCCAAACTAGAAGCCAACAGCCACCCGAATCATCTGATAAGGATGGCCACTGAGCAGTGTCATCCCGAACTGAAATACCTCAGTACGATGGAAATCCTGGCTGACAACATCATCACGAGCAAGCAGTTTCGTTCTATGCTGACACAAGTTCAGCATATCACCGCGGCTAAATGCCAACCCATCCCCAAATCGTTCGGAGAAAGCGGAATTAATTTGCATTCTCGCTTCAAGATCGTCGCTTGAATGACATTTGATTTGAGATTCTTTACAATCAAACGCGTTCCGTTACAAGTTTCGATGCATCATTTTTAAATTGTATGGCGGCAAGCCCGGAACTTTTATAGAATTCCAAAATTCCAAGGGATAATTTGTGGCTTCGTTTTCATCCACCAAGTAGTCGACTCATCGGCTTCCTTGTTTTTTGCAGCCAAAATCACTCGTGCACTTAGCCAATTAGGGTGAACTCAACATAATTCTAAGTTATATTCGGGAAAACATTCGTGATGAGCTCTTTCGGCGACGTGATAAATTGGAAATAAAATATGAGTAAATTCAATCAGGACGGTGACTAGGTCGACTGGAATCACTCCATTGCCCATCGCCACCAATTGCCTGCAGGACTTTGCAGCGGACTGGTTATTTCGTAAATCAATCTGTATGTTCGTTTTCAATGTCAATTTCTTCACATACTGCCATAAGACAGACGTCTTCAGGCAATCGATAAATTCATCTGCCGGAGTTGATCTTGCAATGACAGGCAGCGTTTGACGAAAATCGAAATGCAAAATCACTGCCAAAACATTTTTCATAATTCCAAAGCTTCCAATGCATGTTTTTAAGCCATTGTACAGAGAGTAGTTTAACATTGCTGCAATACTTTCGTCATCCCCCAACTGCGTCTTCATCCAATTGCGGATTCAATATCAATTTCAATGCAGAATGTTTCGATCGCCTTTCAATTCTATTCGAAATCATTGTTATCATGAATATTTTTTCCAGTTCCACTGGGCGCGTCCAGGGAATAAATGACACCATTTCCGTTATCGACTGCCTGCATCAATTTATCGTACGCTTTTTTTTTCTGCATTTAACATTGCCAAATTTGTTCATCTTGCTCCAATTCTCGACTAAATGCGAAAAAATATGTACTTAAAACCTGGATTTCGGAGATATTCCTCCATAGTGGCCTTTCATGCGCCAATAAAGATCCATCAAACCCAATATCGTGAAAATCGACTGATCCGTTCTAGAGTTATCCAAGCTGATAAACGAAATATGAACCTACTGCGCCTCCTGTTGAGAATTTTCCGACTTTTCTTTTTTCCTAAACAAACAAACCCACATAAAAAAGTATCCAATTTGTTTAAGTCGTTTTTATGTTTTAAGCATCCGCATAAGCCACTTACTTACTTACTTAGGTCCTCGGACCTATAACCTCCGTGATGTTTCCCTTACGGGACATAGGGCCTCCACTACTCCTACGCGCCATCGTGTACGATTTCTTAAATATATTTCAGCTCTCTCCAACTTTTCCCCAGTCGTGCCGATTCCTGTTCGAGCGTTCTTCGCCATGTACTTCTAGGGGGTTCCACTGCATTGCTTGAGATGCAATGCACCGATCGCCTTTTCGAAGCGTATGGCCAATCCACTGCCACTTTCTTCTTCGTATAATGGAGTCTATGGGCTCCTGACCCGTTCTCGCATGAAGTTCGATATTGGAGATATGGTTGGGCCAGACATCTATTAACGAACGTTTGCAGCTTTCTAGTGAAAGTGTCAGTGACTTTCCAAGTGCTGCACCCGTAAAGCAGAACGGATTCAACAATGGAGCGGAACAGTCGTAACTTGGTCTTTAAGCTTAAAGAGTTGTTTCTGCATATTTTGGACAGCATTCCGAACGCAGCCTTTTTTTTCTGATTCGGTTGTTTACGTCCAGTTCAGTTTCGCCACCCGTAGAGACAATACTCCCAAGATATTGGAAATCCTCTACCATCTCTACCGGTTGTCCAGAAATATTTACTTGGATTGATGAGGAAGTTCCAAGGCTGATCCTTTTAGTTTTTGCCGAGTTGATCTTAAGCCCTACGATTTCTGCTTCTCTCTCCACCCTTGTTGTCATTTGATGGAGATCCATGATCCTATGAGAGAGTAAACATACGTCGTCCGCGTAGTCCAGATGTTTGAGGTGAAATTGCAGAGTCCACTGAATTCCTCCATTTCCATTTGACAAAGCTGCGTGCAGTACGTCACTTATCACCAACAGGAACATTGTTGGTGACAGTATACAGCCTTGCCTAACTCCACTTTGGATTTCAAACTCCTCTGACAGCCTACATTTGTGCAAAACGTGACACTTGGATCCATCATATGTAGCCTTGATAATAGTAATCAATTTATCTAGGATGCCCCTCCTGCGCAAAGCAAGCCAAATAAATTCTCTATTGACACTGTCGAACGCCTTTTCAAAATCGATGAACAGTAGGTGAAGTGGTGATCGATATTCAACACACTGTTCGATGATGATCCGCAAGGTGTTGATGTGATCCACACAGGAAGATCCAGTGTGGAATTCTGCATGTTCGGCGTCGAGTGTGTCTTCGAGGTGGTCTTTAATTCGGTCCAATACTATCCTTGCTATTATCTTGGCTACTGCAGGCAGAACGCATATTCCTCTCCAGTTTTCACACTGTCTGAAATCTCCTTTCTTTGGAAGCTTGACAATCATTCCTTTTTTCCACTCTTCACGAAAGCTCTCTGTTTCCCAAGCTCTCTTAATAAGTGGGTGCAGCAAACTACTGCACTCGATGTTGTTAGGCCTGCTCCTTAGAGTTCTGCAGGAATACCGTCAAGTCGAACCGCTTTGTTGTTCTTCAGTTCTTTGATGGCGGTGATAATTTCTTCTTTACTGGGGGATACGGTGCGTATTCGGGAAATTGTTACTTCTGGTGGCTCAGTGGGAATAGGGTTCACTTCACTGGCGAAAACGAAGAAAAGTATTCCCTCCACCTTTTGAGCTGATCCTCATCCGAAATTAGCAGGGATCCGTTTGTGTCTTTAACCAGGTGTTGTTTAGAGCTCTGGACACCAGTGAGCTCTTCGGTAATTCTGTAGACGGTCCTACTGTCACACCTACTAGCGGCTGCTTCTGCTTCTGTAGCCAATGCGTTGATGTAGTTACGCTTATCACATCGCACACTACGGTGAACTTCCCTCATCTTCATGCGGTACGTGGACTCAAGCTCGTTTCTCCCTACTGCTGGGGTAGCTGCGATGCGAGCTTTAAGGTGTTTCCTTTCTTCGATCCTTGCCCAAGTTTCGTCGGAAAGCCAAGCACTATTTCTTCCTTGCGCCCGGCCAACTATACTTTCAGCACCGGATATGAACACATTTTTCACAGCACACCAATGATTTTCGATGGATGTGGTTTTCGTGCTGCTGATTGCGTTCAATGTGAAAGGTGGTCCTCTAATTGTTGGCAGATTGCGGGATCCTTTAGTCTATCTGTATTAATCTGGGGCATTCGAGTGTTTCCTTGGGATCTCCGAACTGCAGCTGTACGCAATCTTACGGTAGCAACCATCAGATGGTGGTCCCGGGCCATTCCCATGTCAGCATCTCTTCTGTTACTATTTTTCTTATCTATTTGTATATACATAAAATGTAAATATATGTTGCACAGGTTCGATTAGGGTATTAACATCTTACCCCCGTCAGAAGCGGAAATCCAATCTTAGATATATCTCTTCAAAAACAACAAAGCAACTGTACTTGATGGAGTACCAGCTGAATTCGTGAGAGCTGATCCCGTAGCAACGGCTAGTATCTTTTCTACATCCATTAATACAAATTATTTGGGAAAACGAAACCTATCCCAGAGACTCCCACTCCAAGGATGGATTGATTGTTAAGCTGCCAAAGAATGGTGTTAGCTTTTGTATAAATCGTTTGGAAATATTCCAAGCTGCGTTATTAGACATCTCTTTAAAGACATCAAACAGAGGGCTTCAGATCTGGCGTTGGTCAGATCTTTGGCCTTTAACCGTGAATGCATGCAGATCTATTCCTGGTAGAGAAATTCCCCCAAAACTTGTTGTCATTATAAGAGAGTCCTACAACAACGCAAAGTGTTTTGTTTTGCACAATAGTCAGCTACCCGACTCTTTCAAAGTGCGGCAGGGTGTGAGAGAAGAGGATGTTCTATCGTCAATTCTTTTTCTGGTCGCGATAGACGAAATATTGACGGCCAGTTTGAAGACTTAGCCATTTAAACTATATCTATGATATATGCTTCCTCGAAAATAACATATCGCTGTTTACGACACATCTCGAAGATTCGCTGGTCACGAATTATTATTTAACCAGGAATTATAGCGCATGCCAAATCAAGATCGTCTGGAAGTTGATATAAGAAAGCGCAAATAGCAATGGGTTGGTCACACACTGAGGAAACCAAACGATGAAATTGCGAAGCAGTCCCTTAAATGGAATCATCAGGGTGCACGGCGCAGCGGTTTTAAAGACCAAGAACAACATGGATCAACAATCCTAGCAAAAGCGGATTCCCAGAGTAAGACGTGGACACAGTCATAGTTTCTAGCTGCAGACCGTGAAGGATGTAGAGGATTTGCTGGCGCCCTATGCCCCAACCGGGGTTACAGGACTTGATTATGATAATGTCAATGTTAAGCTACATTTTAGTTCTGAGCTATACAAGATCAAATTTGTCCCATTCGGTCGTGCATATACAGGGTGTCCCGTAAGTAATGGATAACCCTGAAATGCCGCATAGTAGACTTTATGACCGTCCTGAAAACTGATACAAAAAAGTTCTATCCCAACCACAAGAAAAGTTATATGCATTTTTTTGTTCAGTGCATTATTTTTTTTCTTACTTTACATTTTTGAATACCACGACTACAAGTGAATGAGCTCCATCATTTTCTTTTTGCAGGAATATTTTACATTACTTGTGCCAACACATAAGTAGAAGAAAATTATTATAACTGTTGCACTTCTTAGAGAAAAAAATTATTTAACATTGAATTTCAATGCAAAATGTGAAAACAAATAATTTTTGAAAAAGTTAAATCATAGCTGGTATAAAAAAAATGCATGAATACCTGAGTGGCCAACTATTTTAAAAATATGCGCGTTAAATGCAGATTTCAAAATGGTATTACTTATTATTATATCTAGAGTCAATAGCAAGTTATTGGTAAAAATCTGCAATACTAGAGTAAATTTAGCAAAAACAAAAGTTTTCAAAATTAGCACAGTAAACGTGAAAATAATACCAAGCGTTGAACATAGCAGATTTTTGATTTATTGGCTGTTTCTACGATGTTGTCCTAATGATAAATCCAAGCTTTCAACTTCTAGGGCCGAATGCATTATTGATAAAAATGTCAAAAAAGTGCAAAAAACGGTTACATTTTCGAGCTTGTTTTGAATTTTACCTGTTCTATTGGGCTTTAACAAACCCATCAAATATTTTGTTGGTTGCTATTTTTTATTTGTTATTTTCTCCAAACAAAAAGTCTTCTTATTCAATTTTAATTGTGTTTTTTGAATAGTAAATTGTAAGATCCTGAGAAAGTGAGAACGCACAAAATCGTTAGTTTTTTAAATTTTGAATTAAAGTTTTTGTAATTTGATCTTAATTCATAAGATTAAGACCACGACGAACACTTATTTATATCGTTTTTATTGTTCATTCTTCAGAAAAATTAACGGTCTAAATAGCTGTTTTCCTGAACCTGCTTTTTGATAATTAAGACGTTTGATTGAACTTTTTCGATGCCACGTATTCTGTATTCTCCACAAGAATATGCAAACATGCATTTCATTTATGGAGAGTGCAGAGGCAACGCAAACGAAGCTGCGACTCTGTATCGGGAAAGCTACCCTAACGCACGTCACCCTGATTATCGAGTGTTTATTAGAGTCCTGCCTGGTAGTGGTGTTGGTGGTGCTGGCGTGGGACGACCCCCTCGAGGAGATACCGAAGACTTAGTGCTTGCGGAACTTGACCGAGATCCTACAGTATCAATCCGAGCAATAGCACGACGCACTGGGATCGGAAAGACGACTGCGCATAATGTGCTAAGTAAATATAAATATAAATATCAACCCTTTCACCTAACACGGGTGCAAACTCTCCAGCCGCAAGATTTTGAAACGAGAATGAGTTTTTGTCGACAAATGATAATGAAAATTGAAGAAGATCCGCAGTTTTTTGACAAAATTCTTTGGAGCGATGAGTCGACATTTAAAAGAAATGGCTGCACTAATCTTCATAATCTCAACTTCTTGGCACTACAAAACCCAAACATCATGAGGGAAGACAGGTCCCAGTACCAATTCAAAATAAACTATTGGACTGGGATTCTCAATGGGAAAATAATTGGACCCTTTGAGTTGCCGGGGATTTTAACTGGCCAAGGTTATTTGGAGTTCCTCCAAAATGATCTCCCAACCTTGCTGGAAGAAGTGCCTCAAGAACTAAAGGAATCCCATTGGCTTCAAAATGATGATTGTCCAGCACAATATGCTGTGCCTGTGCGGGCATATTGAAATGCCAGATATCCAGGCAGATGGATAGGACGTCTGGGACCAATTTTATGGCCACCCCGTTCACCAGACCTAAATCCACTTGATTTTTTTTATTGGGGATGCATTAAGGAAATCGTATACAGCAAGTCGATCAGGTCTTTAGAGGAGCTAAGAAATCGTGTGGAGGCAGCTGCATTATAAATTTCTGAGCAAAACCTTGCACGTTCACTAAGACGTTCATTTATTCGGAGGTGCAGAACCTGTATAAGAGTGGGTGGAAAACAGTTTGAGCATTTGCTTTAAATAAAAAAAAATTAAAAAATTATCTATTTTTGTTTTTGTTTTCTAACTAAGTGATCATGTGATTAAAAGCTGGCTCAAAAACTTTTTGTTTAGAAAAAATATCAAATAAACTAATAGCAACCAACAAAATATTTGATGGGTTTGTTAAAGCCCAATAGAACAGGTAAAATTCAAAACAAGCTCGAAAATGTAACCGTTTTTTGCACTTTTTTGACATTTTTATCAATAATGCATTCGGCCCAAGAAGTTGAAAGCTTGGATTTATCATTAGGACAACATCGTAGAAACAGCCAATAAATCAAAAATCTGCTATGTTCAACGCTTGGTATTATTTTCACGTTTACTGTGCTAATTTTGAAAACTTATGTTTTTTGCTAAATTTACTCTAGTATTGCAGATTTTTACCAATAACTTGCTATTGACTCTAGATATAATAATAAGTAATACCATTTTGAAATCTGCATTTAACGCGCATATTTTTAAAATAGTTGGCCACTCAGGTATTCATGCATTTTTTTTATACCAGCTATGATTTAACTTTTTCAAAAATTATTTGTTTTCACATTTTGCATTGAAATTCAATGTTAAATAATTTTTTTCTCTAAGAAGTCCAACAGTTATAATAATTTTCTTCTACTTATGTGTTGGCACAAGTAATGTTAAATATTCCTGCAAAAAGAAAATGATGGAGCTCATTCAATTGTAGTCGTGGTATTCAAAAATGTAAAGTAAGAAAAAAAATAATGCACTGAACAAAAAAATGCATATAACTTTTCTTGTGGTTGGGATAGAACTTTTTTGTATCAGTTTTCAGGACGGTCATAAAGTCTACTATGCGGCATTTCAGGGTTATCCATTACTTACGGGACACCCTGTATTTTGTTTACCATTATGAATATTTATTAAAAATTTCAACTCATTCTTCTTCCAACCTCAAATTTAAATTCTTTGTTCCAAATGCATTTAATTTTATAATTTCAGCAAATAAAAGTCCAAAGTTAAAACAAAAAAATAGAAAATAAATTAATATCACAGGAAACTTTGTGAATGCATCAAATTCACAAAGAACGTGTTGAATGTAGGATAACAAAACCCTCCAAAATCCATCCTAGACGACTTACTCTCAACAGAACTTTCCAGGAGTTTAATATTTAAATTTGTGGTTGCTTTGGCTTAGGTTAATTTTAGGGTTACCTACGAGTATATCTACACCATCTATGTTTTTTTTTTTTTTTTGTCGAAGAAGAATTACTTTTGTTTTCTTATTCACTTCGTCGCCTCGTATTCTTTCAGCTACATTCGAAGCACAGTGGTAGCTTAAGTAATGCATTATGCATCAAGATTCCGGGCTTTAAAAAGTTTAAAAAAAAAACAACAACAGCTAAAAAGAGCAAGGATATAAAGTTTTTTGCACTTAAGTGTGTAAAGCTCAACTCTTCTAGGGGCATATAGGGTAGGTAAGTATATAAAGTTGTGGTGGCGTTGAGTACAAACTTTTTGTGTGCACTTGATGGCTTGGTCTGAGCGTTTTTATGGCCTTGCCTTGCAGCAAAATTTAACTTTATCAAAAAATCATGGAATGGAGGAGATAAGTAAAATTTTGGAGTACCGCAGCCATTAATAAAAATTCGTTCGTGGAAAGGTTTGCTGACTGTGAGTTAAAAAATAAACCGAAAACACTCACAAAAGAGATAAATTTCTTTGGCAAGGGACAAAAAGTTTTGGTGGTGGGAAGTTTACTTTTTGCCTCATAATAATAATAATAATTCTCCCATCACATTAAATTGTCGAATGTTTTACGCGGTGGAAAATATAAACTGTTCTATGATAAGGTTGGGTTGGGAAGGAGATAATGTAAATGAGTGCGTAAATATTCCGACAATGATGGTGATGGTGAAAGTTAACTCCTCAATCATTTGTGAATTAATTTAGCAGATCGTTTTTTTTTTTGTCTCCATGACTTTATACCTACGTATTATGCGACAAGTTTTTAAGACTTTAAGTGATGGGGCCATTATTTCTCGACAGATTACTGATGAAATAAGATTTTTCTAAGAATGGTGAATGGAATTAACTTCAAATAATATTCAATTATTTAGAATCATCATTGTAATGTAAAGTGAATTTTGTTTTTTGTTGTTAACGTTTTGAAGAATAAACCTAATATTTTAATTGCTTTTGGAAAATCGGTGAAAACATTTGAAATGATAATGAAATTAGGATTTTCATTCGTAGGACTAAGAAATCTTTAAATGAATAAAATAAATTGGTGGTGCAACGGCTAGTGAAGAACCAAGGCCTAATGACTAACGACTCGCCACCATTCCTTTGTGAGCGTGTCGACAGGAATGGAAGGGACCAACAATTGTATGCCAAATCCGAATGGCTAGAGGAGAAGCACATTTATTCATGACAAGTGATACTATTGGAGGATTTGTCAATTCCTCGCAAGAGGCAGTTGCCCTGAAAAAAAATCTTTTTAGTTTTTAGGTGGACGAGGCTGGGAAGCGAACCCAGACCTCCAGCGTGACAGTCAAACTTTCTCTTTAAAATTGCTTAAAATACATAATGGTATTGCTTGAACAGTGAATAGGGGTCTGAGTTCTACATACAAAAATTGACGAATGAGACTCAGCGCTAGCAGTTTGTGGAAAACAATAAAATACGACATCTGATGATTGGGTTTCTCTTCTCAATATTATAGTTCGGAATTGACCTACGAATATTATAAGAACGATTCTTGAAATGCAGAAAATAGCAGGATTACTAGGCTCCGACTAAAGATACGCAGTTTGGATTTCGTAAGAAACATTCCACTCTACAGCCACTAACCAAGCTAACAATTTCTAATTTTCCAGTTCCAATAATAAAAATAATTTTCTCAATTCCAGATTAACCTTTGCCCAGGTTGAAAATAGCCAGTCAACAACCGAAACCATCATAGCAGGAGTTGCCCAAGGATCAAAGCTAGGACCGTATCTTTACAATATCTTCATTTAAACCCATAAATTCTATGAATTTCCTCCTGTATCCAGTCATCACAAAAAGAAGAGTAGAGGAACACGTGTCCCGCCTGTAGGAATTCTACACAATATGTGGCAGCAAAGTTAACTCAGCTAAATCCGAGTTGGCTTGCTTCAAAAGACTTGCTGGACATCGCAATACACTTTCTGCCCGACCGATCACAACTGACGACCAAACCATATCGGTGAAATATCGGGTATCAACTTCGAAGAGCGGTTACGCTAATTAATAAAATCTAATTTCGCTTTCCACAGAATACACCCTATATTCCGGAAAAGGATAGTCTGATCCAAAGCTAAAATTTGCTTCTCTTTAAAAAACATCTCTGACCGATCATCACATACGGATTTCCTTCTTACATATAGTTTACTATTTCTAGAAGCATTAGATAGCTCGGAGTGTTTGGAAGGAAACTCCTGCGGATCTGCACGGACTTCACTTCGATCAACGGCCAAAAATAATTCACAGGGTGTTCCGGAATTTGCTGTTGAAATTAAAAGCTTTAGTTAAGGTGATTAACATAATTTTTGTTTACAAAGGTCAAAAGTCTGTGTTTTGAAGTATCTGAGTACAATTTGAGTGAAACAGTAGGGGACAAAAAAAAAACAAACCAATTTGAGTGAAACAGTGAGGGAAAAAAGTCATTTTTTTTTTTGTTTATGAAGTGATTTTGTTTATTTGTTGGTATACAAGAAAATATTTCAGTGATAAATTACAAGTCTAACTGTGAAAAAAGTAAAAAATGTACATACAAAATTTTAAATTTCTTGGAAACTATCATCTATGTCTGGGGTAATATTTAATAAACTCATCATTACCGGGGGGTATTCTGCTTTCAGATCTTTTATGCCTCGTGAAAGAAATAAGTGGATCTTTATTTTTTAATATATTGAAGTCCTAGAACAATGCGGTTTTCAGTGTTTAACTAAAAATTGATAAGAGCATTGAATTTTAGAAACAAAAATAGAACTTAATTACGTAAAATTTTGAAAAAAAAAAAAAATAGTTTTAATTTTTTTTTTTTCCAACTATTTTTCCTAAAATTTTGAGTTTGAAAAATAATTTTAAATAGACAATAGAAGAAGGTGTTTATTGCTTTAAAAAAAAAATTTAACATGGCATTGTAAGTGTTACCGTTGTTTTTTAATAATTTTTTTTTCTGATTTAAGTTAATTTTTTAGAAAATTGCCTCCTCCTATACGATTTTTTTCTTGTCTCTGAATCATTAATTATTATCCGTCGAGTTTGGTTTAATGACTCTTAAATATTTTTTTCTGCTCGACCTTAAGTCAAAAAACTGTGCAAGAAGTAGTGTTTCAAAAAACATTAAATTATACAGCTTAACAAAATTTATAATTAAATTTGTTTTATTTTTAATTTAAGCAATTTACAAGTATATATATAACAATATAGTTTTTTACGGTCTTTAAAAATTAAAAAAAAAAGTTCTCCCCATAAAAATTAATATTTAATTGTTAAGAAACAAGAAAGTGAGTACTTTCTAAAAACAGATTTTTTTGTTTAATAACTTAAAGCGTCAGTGTAATAGGACTCCTGCCCGAAAAACTTCTGGTAACTTTTTTTTTAACTTTGTTTTCAGTAAATTAAAGATTTTGTTGGTTTGCCTTCGTGTGCCTTACTGAGTGAGTTACTGAAATAAAGAATACTACCTTAACAAAATACAATTTGGTAGCCAATTCGTGGAATTCAAATAAAATTAAAATTTAAGAAGAAATTTAATAAAAAAAATCATTACATTAACCCGTTTTCAAGATGTTGAAATTTCAAAAAAAAAAAAAACAAAATTAATAAAAAAAAATGTATGCAAAATTGTTAAAATTTTGAAGGATCTGCTGTATAAAATAAAAAAAAAACTATTCCATGAGGTATCGTTAATAACCGTTTCTCATTCTGTTAACGGTAATTCCTTCAAGTTTCATCAAAATCGGTTGACTTGTTTAGTTTTTAAAGAGTCTTGTCCAACCTCCCATACAAAGTGTCCCACTGTGATTCATCCAAATTAAATAATTTTTTCGATTACAAGAGCTCAAAAAATGTCTTTATTCCATGAAAAAGAAAAGTTTTGCACCCGAAAAATGAATTTCGCAAGCACTTTTGCATAAACGGGCCACTGATGTGCGGCGCGGCGGTGACAAAAGCAACAAGCGACTATGAAGCATCCAGAATAACACACCTAGACAAATACATGATCAGTGCTACCAAAAGACTAACGAGCCTCCACAGGCCATGAACGATGCATGGCCGGACTATGAACATGTCTAAAAAAAATCCCATGGAGTCCAAAAAATTCATATCCATGTAGCAACATGTCGAAAAAAATAACGTTTTGAACAAGACATGGAGGGCTGTTGAAAGCTGGGCCATGAGATGAAGTTTCATGTGCGTGTGAGTTTTTTTTGGCTGTTTTTTCTTGAATGTCTAAGTGAATTTTGTTGTAAAAGATAGAAGTAGTTGTGAAAGGCTAATGAACGACATGCCATGATTTGCACAGTTAGTAAAAATGCACTGTTTGTTGATTGGATTGTAGTTGTGATGTTGGGCATCTGTATGGCCAGTTGAGTCGGGGTGTTAGCAATCATCGAAACTCGCTAGTGAGAACCATCACCAGCAAAAATAGATACCCTGAGCCACGATATATGGATCTGACATGAGCACTACTATAAGAAGGAATTATTTCTATCAATGGCGACTAGGCAATACGATTCTACACGGACGCAGCCTCAAACTACCACTTTGTTTAGGCTCTAGCTCGATGAAAATTGCGACGCACAGTCAAACAGCCCGACGGATGCCTTGTCGAAAATCACCTTTTTTGACTTCTCTATTATCCTGGTGTTTTAATTAAAACCTTTATTTTTTTTTTCGACTAATTTGTATGGTCAAAACATAAAAATTTCATATGGCGCAAAATGTTTGGTCATTTGATAAAATGACCGATTAGTCAAAAGGTAAAAATAAGCCAGAATAAGTCGGTATTTTATGAGAATTCTTAAATACTCCTTTACCAAATCGCCTAAAATAAAAATGTCGAGGTGCAAACATTTTGAAAATTCTCAAATCACCAAAAATTCTTTTACAGGGAACTTAACATTTGTTAAGTATCAATAATGTCATAATTTTCCCCAAAATATTATAGTGGAAAAGTTTGGCTTGTTACAGAAATCTTATATAATAGGCGTGTTTTTTAGCGCCCTCTATGTTAGCTTAAAAAAATGTCCATGTAAGATACAACAACAAATATGCTCAATTCGCGGCGACTAACAAATCTGCTTAAAGCCTAGTACGCTGCTGATGCGAAACGAAATTTTCCTGCGGTCTCCAAAAAGAACGAAATGATTACGAAAACACCGCGTACCACAGAACGAAAAGCACAGCGAAATTTTTCGTTTATGATTTCGTCATGTCATTTTTGTATGGGATTTTTTGTTTCGCATCAGCAGCGTACAAGGCTTAAGAATTAAGCTAAAATAAAAACAGTGCTTCCATATACTATTTTCTACGTTTATCCGATGAATTCTCAACAAATGTCAAAAATTCATTAATTTGGCAGATGTATCTTGAAGCACGAGTCGAATGATAAAGAAAAAGATGACAGAAAAATAGGTAAAAACCAAAAAAAATGTTATTTGTTAAAAAAAAATTATTACTTTAAAATAAATGTTACTTTCCAATAAATAAAAGCAAGATCTGGTCCAGGGAGGAGACGTTTCTTTTAATTTATCAAAATTTTAACGAAATTTAGTTTAATTTTTTTTTTTTTGTTGACAAACAGAGTTGACATCCAAAATGTCAGAAAATGCCAGTGCTGCCAAATTCTTTTCTGAAGCAATGATGACCTATTTTTGTGCCATTATGTCTTAAGTTAACATAGAGGGCACAAAAAAACATGCCTAATATTAAGGAATTTGGTCTTTAAGAGCTAAAACATGCGAACCCCAGTTTCTTGTAATTTTTATCATGGATAAGTAACACAAATTTCAGAAAGACTCGACCAAATGATAGAATGACGAAGATGACAGCAAGTCATAAAAATTACTCTATACAAGAAACTTTACTTACATTATTGACAGAGTAAGTGGCTAAGGTTCCATTAGCAGGACTTTATTGGACACTAATGCATTATATCCTTTTTCCTTAGAAGCAAAACAACGAAATAAAATGGAAAACAAAACAGAATTCTCTTCCTGCTAAAGCACCAGCCATCAAGAAGTAGATTTACTGTAGTGCACTCTCCACAGGATGGGGGGGAAGGAAGTACTTCCGGTACTGAACTTCAGCTTGTGAGCTTTATGGGGGTTAAGGATGATATGATTTCCGGTTAGATGTAAAATCTTTTTGTTTTTTTTTGAGAACGAAAATTCAAGAGTACCTACCTATATACAATTGATAGTGACAGACACACACTTACTTCGAAAACGATAATGGATTATTTACAGGAAATAAAAAATGTGATATGTAAGACCATTATTTATCTACATAGGGGTAAATGTTATAGGGAACTCAAAAGAGATCAAATAAAAGAATTCTTCAGAATTTAATCCTGGGTGGAAATTGATGAAATTCGTATTATAAAGCTAAGTACCTCCACTTATACACACACCACAAAATAAGTATATATTGGAAATTAATAATTGATTTGCAAATTCGATGATTTGTCTTCAGTAAGTGGGATTGTATGTATGATGAAACTTAATATTCAAAGTTCACTTAAGCTAAACATTTACCAATAAATCAAGTCAAGAGATAATCCATAGTTGTTGTTGGTATAATGCTTCGCATACCACATCAAAATCAAATAATGACTTTGAACGAACTACTTGTTCGTCCTGCTTTTCCTTACATACTTACTGAATGTTATATCTTTTTAAACCCCGAGCTGTTTTTCTTGAAAATTTATTCAACATTCACTTTAAACATATCACTTTCATGTTAAGCACTTATAGTGGATAAATTATGACTTCTAAATTTACTAAACTTTCATTCGAAAAAAAAAACAAGTTGAAAATATATGGATGTTGTTTGTACTATTATTACGAATTGAACAAACTCCATCCGAAGTTGGGCGTGATGATGAATGAAAGCACAAAGTTTTTCCCGAATAATGTTTGTGGTTTAATCTCCTTTTTTTCTTGCCCCCCAGAGGATACAACATTTTGCAGCAGAAAAACCATCATTCACCACTCACGTATGAAACCACAATGATTTGCAGCACACGTTTTTCTTTTTCCTTCTGGATCTGGATGCTGGCAAAAAATAAATAAGTAAAATATTTGATTTAATATTATACTTACCTCAAAAGAATTCAATCTCATAGAGTACCAATTATATTGGAAGGATATTTTTTGTTAATTTCAGAATTATAAGATACGTAGGTAACTATAAATGATAAAAATAATAATAACTTTTCTTGCTGAATTTTTTTGGTGAAATAATTTGCTGAAATATTTACCTCATTATTTTTTTATTTGCAATTATACAAAGGTTTTGGACCATGTTTGAGAGAAAGTTTTGGAAACAACAAATGGAACTCGAGATTACAATTAAACCTCGGACGGATCGGACGAACTTGCTTTTGTAGTTAACATCTAGAATGTAGCCAGACATTGAAGTATTGTCAACGGCGACAGAGTCACGCGCCGTCACGTCGTCGCACAGTGTTAAATTTTAAGATTCTAGAGCAGTGTTTCCCAACGTGGGCCCACGCCCCACAGGGGGGCAATTTGATATTATAGGGGGGCAATTTAAAGTTATGCTTACGCTGCATTACACTTTTCTCCGAAAAATATATGCTTCTTGTGTTTCCATTCCACACTTAAAGATATATTTCGGAACATAGCCAGGATCTGCTTCTATATCAATCTGCTTCCGTATCAATCAACTTCATTAACACTTCATTAAAGTTTCCTCCCTACTCGTTAAAACCAATTGGAGCTCTTTACAAAGCGCGCGAGACTGTTAATGCCCGTGCTTGATAGATCCGTAGGATCGTTGAAGAAGAAATCTCCAAGATGGAGCTTACGTCTGTGAGATAAGGCAGGACACGTACAGAGAAAATGAGGAATAGATTCTTCCTCCTCTTCATCCAAGCAGCTTCTGCAAAAATCATTTGCAAAAACTCCCAGCCGCGTAGCGTGATTACCTATGAGGCAGTTACCGGTAATGACACCAATTATGGAGCTGATATGCAATCTGTTCAAAGATAACAAGTACTTAGATCGCTTCAAAGCTAGCATTGGCCAGATCTTTTTAGTCACCAGACAAGTGGTGATGTCGTCCCACCTACGGTTAATTCTTCTTATAGCATCTTGCTTCAGCCTAAGTTTGCAAGTAGCGAAAAGTATACCGATATCTACCTTGTCTGGTAGAATAGGTAGTGTTGTTCCACTTTTGGCGAATTCGTCGGCCCTACAATTCCCCAGAATGTCCCTATGGCCCGGCACCCAACAAAGGTGAATATTGAACTGCTGTGCCATCTCTATAAGAGATGAGCGACAGTTTGAGGCTGTTTTAGAGCAAGAAGAGACAGAGTCCAGAGATTTCAAAGCAGCTTGGCTATCTGAGAAGATACGGATATCCGAGGTTGATATCACGTTTTCCTTGAGCCAAGACAAAACTTCCTTTATTGCCATAAGTTCTGCCTGGAACACGCTACAATGGACGGAATGAGAGACTTAAATTTAGTCTGTCTGAGTACGCATCTCCACCCACCCCATCTTCAGTTTTTGAACAGTCTGTATAAAAATGAATCAACTCTTCTTCCAAGAATGTCACATTCTGATCTGGAAGATATTGCAACTTGAAAGTTTTTGTGGAAACGTAATTGTGGGATGGTGTAGTCGATGATACTTGGAAGTGAACCGTATGAGTTCAGAATAGCTGAGTGACCTATTTCATTATTGATCCACTGTGAATAGGCTTTAAGACGGATTGCCGTACTTGCTGCCGTTTGTTTACTGAATATATCGAGGGGTGTCAGATAGAGAGTAGAGCGAAGTGACCTTCTTATGCACATAGAAGCTGATCTGTGGACTTTAATTAGTTTAACGCGGCTAATCGCTTTATCCAGAGCACTTCACCATACTGCCACCCCATATGTGAGAATTGGTTTGATTACCGATATGTATAGCCAGTTAGTAATGCGTGGTTTGAGACCCCATTTATTCCCAATGGCTTTTTTACAGGAGAAAAGGGCCACTGTGTCCTTTTTGACTCTTTCTTGTATATTAGGTTTCCAGCTTATATTAGCTTTTTATCAAACATAAGACCCAGATATTTTGCTTCGTATTTACATACACTCCGCGCGGTGACGTGAAATAAGGGCCAACGAAATAAAGCCAAAGGTCAAAAATTTGGCCTTATTTCGCTTTGAAATTGGAAATAACGCCAAATTTTAGTTTTGGCTTTATTTCGTATTCATGATTTTTTTCAGAAAACTACAAAACAAATCACCGTTATGTTGTTTTCATTAGGAGCAGTGCATAGCCCCTGCGGTTATTACCCAAAAAAGAACCCGGGTGGGTTAATTCCACCACAAAAAAGAACTAAGACCCGCAGGTGCTTTTGGGAATTGACGAAGCGGACCACCCAAAGTACTGTTTAGTACAAAAAGCTTTGATTACAGATCGACTGACAACATAGGCGCCTGAGAGACGACTGAGCATACCCTAAGTGGAGCGACGGAGTCGCATGAGCTTGATCCTTGATCCCGCGAAGGGTGCCAAGTACTATTTAGCACAAAAACTTTTAAAACAGACTGACTGATAACACAGGTGCCTGCCAGATAGGGTTTGATTCCTTTTTTTTTTTGAACTAATCCCCCAACTGGAAGGCGCCTATGCTTCAAAGTTTTTGAACTAAACAGTACTTTTGGTGGCACGCTACGCGGGTTCAAGGATTTTAACTCCCTTTTCGGGTCCTCTGTCCCGCTCACGCGACTCCGTCGCTCCGCTTAGGGTATGCTCAGTCGCCTGGCAGGCGCCTATGTTGTCAGTTGGTCTGCTTTCAAAGCTTCCGTTAGCACTGAATATTTTCGTAAAACAAATTTGGTCTTATTTCCAAATGAAACTTGGCCTTATTTTGTTTTGGAAATAGAAATAAAGCCAATTTGGCCTTATTTCCATTTTCAAAGTGAAATTAGGCCAAATTTGAGATTTGGTCTTATTTCGTTGGGCCTTATTTCACGTCACCACTCCGCGCCACTTGAATAGAAACATTCTCTTAAATAAGGAAACAAATTGGAAAAGTGCAGTAAAAGTGGGTAGTTTTCTCTTTTTAATCATATTTTAATAATGTGTGCTACCACCTTTATTTGAAATAACTTGAAAAAACCCAGCTTCTTTGATTGCAGGAGTAAGTGATTCTTTGTCCTCATATTGTCGGTAAGAATCGTAAACTCTACAAACCATCCATCCCCATACGTTTTCAATAATATTTAGGTCCGGAGAATACGGTGGCCATTGAAGTAAGGTAACATTTTTCTCGGATATCCAACTGTTAATGATCCACGCGTTGTGGATTGGCGCGTTGTCCAGTTGAAATGTCAATGATATTGGTCCAAAGACATCGGTGAAATTAGGGAAAGCTTCTTGCAATATTTCCTTCTAGGAGGTTGCCGTCATTTTCAATGTGGGAAACTGCAGATCAATTGTTCCAAACAAGTAAATCGCACCCCACACAAATACACTGCCTTCTCGGGTATGGTGCCGCTCCAGAAACCTTGGTTACTTCCTCATGGCATGAAAATAGTAAAAATATAGCATGAAATAGTATCCGTCCGGGCCATCTAAATTGATGTTTTTTCATCAGAAAATACCACTTTCGTCCACTCATCCTTCCACGTCATATTCTTCCTGAAAAAATCTATTATATTGTGTCTTCATATTGGATTAAACGGTGATTTTTTCTTCAATTTTAGGTGCTATAAATGTTGTGACCCACAATCAGTAGCGGATCTAGGATTTGGCTGTGGGGGGGGGCTTGGAGTTTGGAGATCTAGTTTGTACATATGAAGTTATATAACAGAAAACGAATTTTGACATTATCACTATCCTTCTTTAATAAAAGCCGTGTTTTTGTGCCTTTATATCCGCTCCTATAAATAACCGCATCTTAAAATATTTTCAATATAAAGAAGAATAACAAGTTTTTGGAATTGATATGTGTTAATATGGGAATTATTTTTAAGCAGAGCTAGAAGCCAATATAAAGGCTCAGTAAAACATGGCAGTATAAATAATTTTATAACTTACATTTTTAGACAAATTCGTTTATTTATTGTTGCTTAGTAATAATTGATTAGGTAGTAGGTAGCTACCTACATTTTTTAAGTGTTTGTTTAAATTAGCTGAAGGTTGCTTTGAACTTCACATTTTTGATTAAATTGCAAAACTGTTTGTAATTGGGTAGTTCAGAAAAATTATATTTAAGTATGGTCTTACTGGCGGAAGCTCATAGTGCTCTGACAGTGCCATCACTCCTCTGAGATCTTATTTTCCTGTACTATAGCCAAACAACGAGTAGAGTACCTACTTGTTTTGTTCAAACTGCCAATGGAAAGCACAGAAAATAATATTTTGGGGATCGAAAAATTAATATTAAAACTTTAAGTCTTTTATTCAGGCGTAAGAAACAGCTGCTCTTAAAAATAACCTTCACGGCCCAATTCTGCAAGTGTGTACGCTGCAAACCTATAGTTTTTATTCCTGCTCAATAAATGTGTCGGTAAATTTGCACGTCACTCTAGAGTCTATAGGGATGGTAAATATTCATATCCATTGTCCACCTGCAAGATTTTTCTGAGTTCACAGAGTTTCTCACGCTTTTTGAAATAGGCTTCTTGACTACAGAATTGCTTAGTCCAAAAATATTTTGTATGTACAATTGCCTTGGACCTTTGACATTTTGAAAACTAAGTCCCAAAATTATCTAACCCCAGCCAAAGCCGTAAGAAGCAATTTCTGTTGTATTAAACATTTACACTAAGCTCTACACCCCCTTGCTCTCCAATTGTTTTAGCCTCAATTGCGTTTCTTTCGTCAACTTAGCTATGTTTTAAGTGTAAAAAGTTGTTGAATTTGACATGTTAGTGTTAAACCCCGACCAGGTTTTTTTTTAAATTATATCTTCAAGCTTTAGTCCCAACTTCGGACTGATAGTCCCTAGACTTTAGCCCTCTTGAATAAGGTTAGTTTTTAGGGAGTTATTTGTTTACCCCTGACTACGTTTTTTGTCCAATATTCTCAGACCATATTAACCACAAGCTGTCATTGCATGAAACATGTCCATTAGTAATAGCCCCCACTTGCTTTTTGTCGAATTCGATTCAGGCTTTGGCTTAGGGCTTAAGGCTTCGGAAAAATTACAACATGTAAATTGTTCAGCCCCAACCACGTTATTTTGTCCATCAAATTTCACACCTTAACAATATTTTAGACGAAAATAAAACTCCACACGTTGTAAAACTTTGCTTTCCTTATTTCAAATAATTTTAGTAATCGGCTGTGGGGGGGCTTTAGCCCCTATAGCCACCCCCTGGATCCGCCACTGCAACTGCAACTGCACAATAACACGGCTAATTGTGTTAAGACTCACTGTTATATACCACTATTCGCCTTGATTTTAGCAGCAAAGTCGCTTGAATTTGAAACTAGTCTAATGATATTTCTTCGGTCTGCTTCTGTTATGGCTCTTTATTGCCTACCTTACACATTTTTGCCATAGTTTTCTTTATTTCTAAGGTTCGACCAAGCAATTTTCACACTTTAACTCATTTTTTTGACAATTGTGTGTAGAGGAAGTTTATTTTCCGCGTGTACTTCTACTTTGGCTTTTTCTGCAGGGTTCAATGGTTTTCCGCGGACCATCTTTTCTTTGATAAAACAATTTTTATTTTTAATCTACACTTCTATTATAAGACCACTATTTGTTCTTCTTACCGAAATCTATAGAGACAAAACGCACACTGTTTCTATTCAAGTGGCGCAAAAAAATAAACAAACAGTGTATTTAATGAAGTAGTTAGAAAAGTGGTACAAAATTCCTGCAGTTTTATTCGCAATAGATCCTCCTTTTAGGAACTAAAACCAAAAGGTCAATTTATAAATTTACCAAAGCGCTACACGTTCTGATAGTTACAAAAAAGTTTGTTTCTATTCAAGTGGCGCGGAGTGTACATCAGATTAATTTAAATTTTCTTTTTTTCATATCACCCCGGGCTTAGACAAGCGAGTAGAACTAGTAGCGTATATGTGTGTTAGTGTATCTGAATACGAGAGATTCGACTAGCAGGGCAACTAGTATAATATTTTTGCCTGCGAGTAGCCTGCCAGTTATCCTGCTAGTGTAGTGTATTGTTTTCATTTATTTCTTTTGTTTCCATAGTTTCCAAAATTTGTATATTTTTCTGTATGAAACATTTTTAAGAAATCACACTAGTTGACAAAACGCGCAGAAAGCTACTAGTCACACATACATCCATAAAGCAAATACTATGATACTTATGCTACTAGTTCTACTCGCTTGTCTAAGCCCCGGGTTAAGCATAGTTATTAAATAAAAACTAAATACATTATTGAAAATAATTTGAAATTTAGTCAGTCTTCTTCACAGTTAGGAACATTTGGTGTGTTTAGCAAATAATTGGTTTCTTCAGGAAGATCATAACATTTAGTTCTTGAAAACCTTGATCTTAACGAATGCAGTGGATCTGATGACAAGAGAATTCGGTTTAAAATGTCCCTATTTGTGTCCTTTCTAAAGGTTTTTCGGCTGAAGTTTACACGATTTCTCTTGTATTTTTTATTATTTGCCTCTTGAGCTTCTTCGGCGAGCTGACCCAATGGCAAAATGCAAGATTTAATGATTTTTTCCCCGTGGACAAGAATTTTGTGAATACTTGCAGGCAAATAATATCAAGGATATAGTGACATGCACT
Organism: Melangyna quadrimaculata; assembly: GCA_949320155.1. NCBI lineage: Eukaryota > Metazoa > Arthropoda > Insecta > Diptera > Syrphidae > Melangyna > Melangyna quadrimaculata. Next base: position 420,093,434 of record OX439483.1, read on the forward strand.
TTTTTTTTGATTTCTTGAGAAAAAACACTAAATATTTGTCCGCATCAATTTCAAGATCACAAAATAATGCTTCCAGTATGGCGAGGAAACGTTTTATTAGCCTTATGTCAATACCAGTAATTGAAGCAGTTAGCCCCGAGTTTCTGGAAAACCTTCTGGCAGAATTTCCGTCATTTGTGTTGCCCGCTGTTGGTTTCGGTATATCAATAAGAAGACCCATTTCCATTCGGAATCGTTCTTGTACATATGACTTTTTTTCTGCCACTGACGTTTTTTCGTTTGGTGACTTGGCTTGCCATTTTTGTATTTGCAATTTGTAAGAGATGCGTTATATGAATTCAAATGCTCTTATCCATGAGTGTAAAGGTGATATATTCCAAACGCATACATTTCTGCATCTATATTGGGTGAAATAGAAGTGTCTTGTTCTTTATTAATTTTTTTAGGGCTGCAACCACATATGTATAGCATCTTTGTGATGAGTTGTACTGTGACAAAGCACTACAGACTTTACCATCCACCATGGTCATAATAAAAACGTGCTTATTTTGATATACAAGTTTTTGATCGGAATGCAACTACAAAGAAGGTCTTTCAGGAGAGATACTTGGTTCACTTCTTGGAATTTTTACTTTCTTGAATTTGGTTGCATGAGCTGGCGATGAAAAAGAAGGTTCTCATACTAGGTTTGCAGCATCCTTTTTTCCAGAAGATCTTAGGCTCATTTCATGAGCAAGTACTATTTCTTCAGGAGATTTGGTGACGATAATATTGAACTTTCCCTTTTTTTTACTTTGATGCTGCATTCTTCAAATGGCTTCCGTGGTCTGCCAAATTTTGAACTTATTGATCCAGAACTTGTCCTAGGTTGATGAGCTTGGTACAAGCAAACAGAAGGTAAAATAATAGGCTGTTCGAACCACGCTCGATTTTAGTTCAGGAATTTTGAGTGAACTCTGTAACTTTGCTCTCGCTTTTTTTATTATACCGATTAACCTACCCACAAACATCTCCAATTCTCGGCTGGAACTTACTATTCCATTTTCTGAAGGTATTTTATTTAAAACTTGGATTTTGGTGCCAAACTTCAAAAACACTCAACCTATTCATTTTTCTGTAAAGTAAAAATACTTGTATGGGAGTTGCGAAAGGTTGCAAGAACTTACCTTTGATTTTAATTATATAAAGTACAGAGAATAAAAATATGAAAAAATAAGAGCGGGTACACGCAGGAAAACCTAAAAACTTTTGTCTCAAAGTTAAAAAAGACGGTTTTTTAATACCAAAGCGAAAATTACTTAAAAAAATATAAATAAATAAGAGAAAATAATAAAACTCATTAACGCGTGTAATATTTACTTCAGAGATTTAAAATATCGAATAATTTTACCGTTCACAAAATACATACATGTAAAAACAGCAGAGCTCAGCTCATCCGCTTTACAATGCCTTTAATTTTTTTTTCACACGGTGTTTGGTTTTGATAGCTTATTGTATAAAATATAATGGAAATTATGTTATGCTAAGAACTGATAAAAACCGGTTTTTTTACTCGACAGCTCAACTTTTTTTCTTGACTTAAGGTCCGCTGGATTAAAATGCGCCAACTATAGAGGAATCAGTCTTCTTAATAAAACCTACAAGATTTTCTCTGTCGTGTTATGTAAGTAAACGCATGAAGCCGTTTCTCAACCATTGATAGGTCCATTTCAGTGAGAGTGGCTTCAGGCCAGGAAAGTCCACCATAGACCGAATTTGAAAAACTCGTCTGTTTGTGCAGAATGACGATGGAGAATGCACGCTGCTCCATCTAGGTCGGCAAAGATCTACATCTCAACATATTGAAATGCGTTCTTCAATTCTTTTTCTCTTATATGAAGGTAAAGCTTGCGCAGCCCCTAGCAGCCTTGCCGCACCGGGCTGTAGCCCTTTTAGCCCTAGGGTAAATACGCCTCTGCTTCGGACCATATCGACATAATTGGAAGAAGAAAGCGTGATGTCACTAGAGCTTATGCAAGCGTTGAGAAGGCAGCGGCGAAGATGGGTTTTACGGTGAATGAGGGCAGAATTTAAGTCTTGGACAGAACTTCACCATAGACAGATACAACTTAGAGGTAGTTAAGGACTTTGTCTACCTGGGCTCCGCTTTCAACTCGGACAACAATACCAGTCTGGTCCAGTTGTATGGTACAGAGGCATGATTACGCTTTAAGCATATTTGATCTTCAGTCCCGTATGCATACATGTGGAGCGGAGAAGAACATACAACAACGAACTGTAAGGGCTGTACAGCAACATCGCACTAGTCATAAAGGTGAGGTGGAGAAGAGGAACACCAATTCTCCGGCCCGAAAAGTTATTGAATCTATCCCTGAGGGACAGTTCAGTAAAAAGGAAGACCGCAATACCGTTGGCGTAAGTGGAACTTAATGAACTTGGCGGAAGAAGAAGAAGAAGAAGAAGAAAAAGAAGAAGAAGAAGAAGAAGAAGAAGAAGAAGAAGAAGAAGAAGAAGAAGAAGAAGAAGGAGAAGAAGAAGAAGAAGAAGAAGAAGAAGAAGAAGAAGAAGAAGAAGAAGAAGAAGAAAAGGAAAAAGAAAAAGAAAAAGAAGAAGAAGAAGGAGGAAAAGAAAAAGAAGAATCATAACTAAAAAATCGTTTTTATGTAAAGCAGACTGTCCGACTGAAATATAATGTGACTGTAATCTCAAGACTTCGTTTCTTTTTAATGGCAAGGTTTGGTTTGAAGGAGTGACGATAACTATTAGGAAACCGAATCACCTTAATTTAGGGTCTCAATGGATCCATTGGGCTGCAAAATAAAGCTATACTCCTTTTTTCTATTTCCAGCATTAGAAAGTTTTGATTTGAAACATTATGTACATACAATTTGTATACAAGCCATAAGATGCCTTTAAACATTTCCTTCTTTCATTCCAAGTAAAATAAGCACAAAATGTATAAGAAACGGTAGGTATATCCTGTGCTGAGATCTGAAGGGACAATACATTTTTTAGATAGAACATATGATGCGAGGCTCCTATATGAATGATGATAAGTCTTTGAGATGCCAGAGAAATATATTAAAAATAAAATAACCTTGGATATTAAATTTTTATCTTTTCATGTTTATTTTTTTTTTTTTGTGCACAAAAGGCATTTCATTCAGACTGACAAAGCAAGCAAACCAAGGCAAGGCAATATCAATGATGGGTATAGGGAATGACTCAAAGTATTTTTTACAGTTCATTCAACTATAACAACTTATAGAATTCACAAGTGAGTCTTGGTTATAATAATTTCAAGAAAACGCTGGATGTAGGTAAGGATTATTATTGAATGTTTCTTGTAATAAATAATACAAAAATACAATCACAATAATAAGTTTCAAAAGGGACACACATACATACACACCATATCAAATGTATTGCTTAATTTCGAATATTATTTTATTTCTAATTCAAAAAATTCCTTATGCCATAAAAATATAAAAACCTCAAATCGGTTTCAGTAAATAATAATTGTTGTTGCTTTCTACGTACACACATACATAAATGTATATACACAGGTATGAAAGTTTTATACAGGTTGGAAGAAAAACATTTGTTTAGGAACTCAATAAACGTATGCTTTCTATACTATACAATTGGCCTAGAATATCTGATGAGTATAGACTATGCAGTTTTGGAAGGTTACCTATTTACAAAATAATAGACAGAGAAATTATATTTAACAGTCAACTTGCCGTCACCCTTCTTATCCTAGGAAATAACAAAGTTTAGATTTTAAAAATATTTGTGTTAATTGTTTTGGGTGAAGATTTCACGTCCAGAGATCCTTGTTATACAACAATTTACAAGTTTGACAACTGACATCTACTATACTTACTTACTTAGGTCCTCGGACCTATTACGTCCGTGATGTTTCCCTTACGGGACATAGGGCCTCCACTACACCTACGCGCCATCGTGTACGATTTCTTGAAATATATTTCAGCTCTCTCCAACTTTTCCCCAGTCGTGCCGATTCCTGTTCGACCGTTCTTCGCCATGTACTTCTAGGCCGGCCCACTTGTCTTCCCTCCAGTGTGAGCGGGTTCCACTGCATTGCTTGAGATGCAATGCACCGATCGCCTTTTCGAAGCGTATGGCCAATCCACTGCCACTTTCTTCTTCGTATAATGGAGTCTATGGGCTCCTGACCCGATGTTTCGTAGACATCTATTAACGAAAGTTTGCAGCATTCTAGTGACAGTGTCAGTGACTTTCCAAGTGCTGCAGCCGTAAAGCAGAACGGATTCAACATACGAGCGGAACAGTCGTAGCTTGGTCTTTAAGCTAAAAGAGTTGTTTCTCCATATTTTGGACAGCATTCCGAACGCAGCCTTTGCTTTTCTGATTCGGCTGTTTACGTCCAGTTCAGTTCCGCCACCCGTAGAGATAATACTCCCAAGATATTGGAAATCCTCTACCATCTCTACCGGTTGTCCAGAAATATTTACTTGGATTGATGAGGAAGTTCCAAGGCTGATCCTTTTAGTTTTTGCCGAGTTGATCTTAAGCCCTACGATTTCTGCTTCTCTCTCCACCCTTGTTGCCATTTGACGGAGATCCATGATCCTATGAGAGAGTAAGCATACGTCGCGTCGTCCGCGTAGTCCAGATGTTTGAGGTGAGATTGCAGAGTCCACTGAATTCCTCCATTTCCACTTGACAAAGCTGCGTGCAGTACGTCACTTATCACCAACAGGAACAGTATTGGTGACAGTATACAGCCTTGCCTAACTCCACTTTGGATTTCAAACTCCTCTGACAGCCTACCTTTGTGCAAAACGTGACACTTGGATCCATCATATGTAGCCTTGATAATAGCAATCAATTTATCTGGGATGCCCCTCCTGCGCAAAGTAAGCCAAATAAATTCTCTATTTACACTGTCGAACGCCTTTTCAAAATCGATGAACAGCAGGTGAAGTGGTGATCGATATTCAACGCACTGTTCGATGATGATCCGCAAGGTGTTGATGTGATCCTGCTTGTTCGGCGTCGAGTGTGTCTTCGAGGTGGTCTTTAATTCGGTCCAAAACTATCCTTGTTATTATCTTGGCTACTGCAGGCAGAACGCATATTCCTCTCCAGTTTTCGCACTGTGTGAGATCTCCTTTCTTTGGGAGCTTGACAAGCATTCCTTTTTTCCACTCTTCAGGAAAGCTCTCTGTTTCCCAAGCTCTCTTAATAAGTGGGTGGAGTAGCTCGCTCGATGTCGTTGGGGCTGCTCCTAAGAGCTCTGCAGGAATACCGTCAAGTCGAACCGCTTTGTTGTTTTTCAGTGCTTTGATGGCGGTGATAATTTCTTCTTTACTGGGGGGTACGGTGCGTATTCGAGAAATTGTTACTTCGGGTAGCTCAGTGGGAATAGGGTTCACTTCACTGGCGAAAACGCGGTCTAAAACCGCAGAAAAGTGTTCCCTCCACCTTATGAGCTGGTCCTCATCCGAAATTAGCAGGGATCCGTTTGTGTTTTTAACCAGGTGTTGTTTAGAGCTCTGGACACCAGTGAGCTCTTTGGTAATTCTGTAGACGGTCCTACTGTCACACCTACTAGCGGCTTCTTCTGCTTCTGTAGCCAATGCGTTGATGTAGTTACGCTTATCACGTCGCAAACTACAATGAACTTCCCTCATCTTCATGCGGTACGTAGACTCAAGCTCGTTTCTCCCTGCTCCTGGGGTAGCTGCGATGCGAGCTTTAAGGTGTTTCCTTTCTTCGATCCTTGCCCAAGTTTCGTCGGAAAGCCAAGCACTATTTCTCCCTTGTGCCCGGCCGACTATACTTTCAGCACCGGATATGAACACATTTTTCACAACACACCAATGATTTTCGATGGATGTGGTTTCCGTGCTGCTGATTGCGTTCAATCCTTGTGAAAGGTGGTCCCCTAGTTGTTGGCGCACTGCGGGATCCTTTAGTCTATCTGTATTAAACTTAGGCATTCGAGTGTTTCCTTGGGATCTCCGAACTGCAGCTGTACGCAATCTAACGGTAGCAACCATCAGATGGTGGGCCATCCCATGTCAGCACCTCTTCTGTTACGGACGTCCTGGAGACTGCTACTAAAACGCCGGCTGATCGCGATGTGGTCAATTTGGTTGGAAGTTGCTTGTCTGTCAGTCGACACCCAACTGACTTTGTGGCACGTCTTATGCTCGAACATGGTCCCTCCAATAACAAGGCCGTTGGCGTTGCAGAAATCGACAAATCGTTCGCCATTGTCGTTTCGGTTACCAACACCATGTTTTCCCATGACATGTCTTAGCCCAGTGTTGTCATTGCCAACCATGGCATTTAAGTCTCCCATCACCATAATTATATCACCTCGTGGAACGCTATCATAAGCAGCACTCAGCCGGTTATAAAAGGCCTCATTCTCCTCGTTAGAAGAGAGCAAAGTTGGGGCGTAACACTGTATGATGGTGACGCGACGTACTCTAGTCCGGAACCTGGCTTTTAGGATCCTGTCACCTAAAGGCTCCCAGGAAATTAAGCTTTTGAGAGCTGTTTTGGAAAGCAGCAATCCAACGCCAGATTCCCGAGCGCTTCCAGGTGTTTTTCCGGGATAGAATAGTACAGTGTTACGGGTTGGTGACTTAAACTTCCCCGAGCCCAGCCATCTACCTTCACTTATCCCTAAGATGTCCATCCTATACCGCATGAATTCCTTCTCTAGTTGCAGGAATCTGGCATTCTGAGGACCTTCTTTTCCATTGTCAAGAAGCGTCTTCACATTCCAGAAACCAATCTTTGCCGGGTACAATAGCCAAAAGTCGTCAACGAGTTATTATTAAATATCCGAGGCGTAGTGTTGGTTTCGGTAGCGGGTTGATTTCAGTTACGGAGAATGCTAACCTCCGTAACCTATTCTAGAAATCTCCTCTTCGCACTTTATTGTATATTGCTATACACAAATAGTTGCCCGGGGACCACCACGAGGAGGTAAAACAAGCACTTCATCGTGACTGATTGTTGCGCTACTGGCCCAGACCAAGTTCTGAGCAATCAATAGTTTCCCGATCAGGCACGATGCAGGTCGCCCAAATCTACTATAGATATTTTTAATTTATACTGCTTGCGGTTCTTAACACTGCACATACCAAAAAACTTATAAAAGCAGGAAAATAAATTTCAATTGACTGAGATAATCCAATATTCTTTGATGTGATGGCAGAATATACGTACTATATCCTAACGTTAATGCTTTTAAATTAGACAATAATTCAGTTGATTAGAGCTTAATACTACCAAAATGCAGAAGAGGGAAAAGCTTCATTTGAAAATTCCGTTTGCAGAATATATTGGATAAGTCAGCCAACCACTCTATTATATTGAAGCAATTATCGTTTTATTCGTGCTTTAATTTTAGTTTATGGATTCAAATTTAGAAATTTCATTCATTAGCCAGAGGACATATGTAGGATAATAGAATAATTTATTTCAACTCTGATGTTCTATTATATACATAACACCAGTACAGATGGTTGGTCAATGGTCAAAGCTTGTGTGTGTGAATCTTAATTGATATTATTTTTCTTCTATTCATCTTTGATTGAAGAGAGGAAGAGGAACGTTAGAGAAGTAAGGATGCAGAAACAGCTATGAATGGATGCTTATTTCTATTTATTGATTTATTATTGGTTTCTAAGGTTTTTCTTACAGTTTAAAGATTTATTATTGGTTTCTAAGGTTTTTCTTACAGTTGAAAAGTATAAGATGTCACAATCAATAATCTAACAATATGTACTAGTAGGTACATTATTATGACGAATTTTCCATTGGTTTTAATTAAAGACATGAGTTCCGCCTTCTCAAGTTCCTGGATCTTTTGAAATTTAAAATTTTTCTGTTGCAAATTTTTATTTTCAAGAAAAGAAAATTTTCTGAAAGCAATTTTCAAATTGTCACACACTGAAAGTTTTTTGTGTGTAAACGGTTTGGTATTTTCCACTCCGAGCTTAGTTTCATTGTTTATTTTACTGGAATTCAAGCAATTAACTATTATATAAATCATCCTATGGAATTTACAAACAAAATCAAAAAAATAACAAATTGCGGCTAATCGTAGGTCAATTTAGGGGGCGAGCTTTTTGTGCAAAATGTTTAAATACACTAAAATCAAGACGTTTCTAAGTGAATTAACTAAGAGATTAAAATGAACTTTGAAACTGGACATCTATATATCTTTCTATATGAAGGTACATACATAGTGCATCTCATTTAGTTGGGGCACTTCAGCAATTTGCTCAGCGGAATCTTCATTCGGCAGGGAATACTAACGATTCTTCCATCTACGCAGCTGATCCTCATTTGATACCAAAAGTGTGCCATCCACTTTCCCCGACAAGTTTTTTGGATATTTGGTCCAATTGTCTGAAATATCCCCGTCTTGCAGCGTTTTCCGCATTATCTAATAGACCGTCTTATTTCATCCTCCTATCACGACTAACATAACGATAGACCATCTTAAATGCTATGCTTAACATTGACGGTGTATAAAATTGGTTCGTTAATATTTTTATAACGAGAAAAATAATAGAAGCAATTAGTACCTACAGGAAAAATTGTACACAAAATCTTTCGAAAAAATTTCTACTCTCCTGAAAGTTGTTTAAAACTCTACATTTACCACAAAAATTAAGAATCAAGAGTCTATAAAAATATCTTGAATGGAAGGGTGATTTGTTTTAGGGAGAGATCAGGGGAGATCGTTGTGCATCAACACTCTATGAGCTAAACAGGATCTGCGTGAAGTCCAATAAGTCGTACAACTTCGATTAAACTGGTTTGGCAACATGGAGCTAATGGACAACAATGCTTCAACCAAGAGGAAAGCAAAAAAAAACATATCCTAGCTCCTGTTAAGCGACCAAAGCATCCCGAAGGATAAAGCATTTGGTTGCTGGACGACTAGAAACACTAAGCAGCATGCCTGGCATAGATAGGTAGGTAGAGATGGCGGTCACAAGCATCCTCGCGCCGCCGCTTTGATATCATACCTCGTTTGACCTGTGGATTAAAAGAACATTTTTTAAAAAGAAAATGAAGGTGTTTGGTGATAGACCTCCCAACGGATCATCAGCCCTAGTGCGGCTGCAGTATGCTAAGCCAAGCAATTTGCTGATTTGCCCAGGACGCAGACGATCTGATCCCTTAGGGTGATCATCTAGTCTCACACTCGGATATGGTAATCTCTGTACACCTCCGTCTGCTTACACAGCACGGCTTGTGGTTACCAGAGAAAATACCACCCGCCTGTATGCTCTCTTCTAGTACTGGAGATCTCTAGGTAACGCCACCTCGGTGGTCCTAGGCTCAATGAAAGGAAAATCCCTATGTGCACCTCCTCGCGGTTAAGAGCGGGTAAAGCTAACGCACAAGGGGACCGAAAGGCTGCCGGTATAAGCTGGTTAGGGCACGGACTTATATTTGGGTTGAAGGAAATCTCCCTAAAGACGGAAGAACTGCAAGTTACGGTCAACGGTATGGAAGTCTGGTGGCGGTTGAGCCTATTTAAAGAAGACCAACGGTGGCAGCATGTAGCGTCTGTACCCACATTGGGCAGCTACAAAAGGCGTCTGTTTTTCCCACAGTGTACGGCCTTGTTTTTTTTTAGTATGTGGTCGATCATCCAAAAGGCTGGTGGTGCCTGTCGAATTCTTGTCTTAAGTGTGTTATTAACCTTATCCAGGAAAACACCAAACGATGGAACGAGAATATATTTTTACATGAAAAATGACAACAAACAGAAATGATTCCCCAAGGGGTAACCGTAATTTGGTGAATCCTCCTACGGCCCCGGCTGTAGTAAACCGCACATCGGATTTGGGGGTGCGGCGAATTTCATGTACAAATGATGGTCGAGAGGTCATAAATAACGAATCAGCAACAAGGTCAAGAAATCCTTCAGATTCAACAAAACGGACTTTTGGCTTCAAAACACGAACAAACATTGGAGCATGGAACGTTTGTTCCCTGCACGCACCAGGAAGGTACGTGCAGGTGGAGCGTGAAATGCTTCGGCATAACATCAGCAATCTGGGAAGTGAAACCAAATGAAGAGGAAGAGCTGAATATACTGCAGAATCGGGACTTACGAGAATGTTGTACTCTGGCGAAGAGGCGGCAGACAGGGGTCCAAGACTCAATGGTGTGGGCATCATGCTGACTAAGGAAGCTGAATTCAGTATACAACAGTGTTTTAGGGGACGATATCATTATCATCATGGGAGATCTTAGTGCCAAAATCGGTTCGCATAACGAAGGTCTTGAACGCGTTATGGGGAAGCATAGCTTAGGCCAACGTAACGAACATGCTGATATGCTTGTCGACTTCTGCAACGCTCGTCAACTTGTAATTGGGGGTTCTCTATGTCCGCACAAGACCTGCCACAAAATCACCTGAGAATCTCGTGATGGTCGAACTAAAGCGTTTTTATGGAAGCTGGAACTGAAACTGTACCAAGACAGTCAAGAGCGAGAGATTCCTGGATATCCCAAGACACCTGGAACAAAATCACATATCGCAGATCACTTAAAGTTAGAATCAATTCAGAAAATGATGCTCGGCGTTAATTGATTCCACGGAACGAGTATAGAGCATCTCATAAGACAATGCAGCGGTGTGTGAGACGTGATCAGAGGGCAAGGGTGGACAATCTTGCGGAGAATGCGGAACATGCTGCAGGAAGAGGGAGCGCAAGAGAACTGCATAAAATCACTAAGGACATTGACGGCCAGCGTAGTAGCATTAACACTAACCATCCCGTGTTAGACAACCTTCTAGTGACCATAAAAGATCAGCTTTAAAGATGGAAGGAGCACTTTTGTGCACTGCTAATTGACGACCACAATGCAGAATTGAATCCTCAATTGAACAACATGCGCAGATCTTCTAGAGGCATTCATAGCAGTCCCCCGACAAGTACAGAGATTAGAAACGTGATCCATCTTCCAAAGAAAATCAAAGCAGCTGGACTTGACGGTATTCCCGCAGAATTCCTAAAAGCAGACCCTGAAGCAGCTTCCTGTATTTTGCTTAAACTAGTGCAGGCTGTTTGGGAGAGTGAAACTTACCCACGGGACTCGAAGGATGGAGTTATTGTGAAGTTACCTCAAAAACTGTAATAACTGGCGCGGTATCACCATTCTGTCCATTTTTCCGAAGTTATTCTCGAGAGGATAAAATCCAGGATCGAGTCTACCCTCAAGAGGAACCAAGCGGGGTTTCGTAGTGGCCGATCGTGCGTCGACCAAATCAACACCTTGCGAATCATACTTGAACAATCGTCTTAGTATCAATCACCGCTGTACCTCATGTTTGTAGATTTTGAGAAGGCGTTCGATCGGGTTAATCGACAATGCATCTGGAGATCGCTTATTGCAGTCGAAGGTGTTTCATTTTGCACAATGGACAGCTTTCCGACTCCTTTGATGTGCGTCAAGGAGTGAGACAAGGAGATGTCTTGTCACCAATTCTGTTTTTGCTGGCAATTGACGATGTGATGACTGCCAAGCCACATAGATTATGCTGCAACTAAATGGGGAAGTGGCTGGCTTAAAGATCGACGCAAATAATGACCACGGCCCAAGGCACACAACAAGTTATTCTTAGGCAGGGACGCATAGAGGAGGTCACGCAGTTTAATTATCTGGGAACTTTCATAGCACTCGATGGTGGAACGGACCTGGATGTTAACAATAGAATCAAAAAAGCCCGTAGTGTATTTGGAATCCTTTCTCATCCTGTGTGGAACTCCAGCAAAATATAGTTACGCACCAAGTTGAAACTTTACAAATCCAACGTTAAATATGTGCTGTTATATGCGTCAGAAACATGGAAATGCTCTGCAAACATCTCGATCAGGTTGCAAGCCTTCGTTAACCGTTGTCTGCGGTACATTCTGAAGATTCGGTGGCCGCAAATCATACCGAACGTTGAACTGTGGAATAGGACCGGACGGATAAAATTGGATGCCGACATACTCTGAGGAAGCCTAACAATATCGCGAAGCAATCCTTTGAATGGAATCCTCAGGGTAACAGACGCGTTGGAAGACCAAAAACAACTTGGAGGTCATCTGTTTTAAAGGAAGCTCAGTCTCAATGTATTCAATCGTGGCCACAGCTAAGGCCAGTTGCGGCTAATCGGGACAAATGGAAGGATCTTGTTGCTGCCCTATGCTCCAGGAGGAGTTGAAGCGCTGCTTTGCAGCCGGACAACATATATATGTATGACCAGACGCTTTTTTTGGATTTGGACATTAGACAAAACTTAATAAGTATTTGGACATAGGAAAAACACCCGATAGGGCCAAAGTTCGCAACTAAAAACCATCTACACTGTGCCAAATAGCCAACTTTTATAGTGCTATTGAAGCGGATATCGGCCCAATCGTGTGATCGTCCGGTCCTCGTGCACCATGAGCCACCTTCATAGCCCCCAGTCATAGGAGTTTGAGGAAAAAGATGGTGCAAGAGGAAACCGAAGTAAATTCTAGATCCATTTCGTCGCGTTGAGGAAAGAGGTCAAATCTTTGATCTTCATTTCGGAGAGTTTGTTAAGGTCGTCAAAAAAAAGGCTTCTCAAAAGATTTTTGCCTCATTCTGGGCAAAGCGGGACATTTACAGCGGAAATGAATTCGAGTAGTGATTTTTTAAAAGATATGCGCTCTTTTCATGTACTTTTTTTTACTGAGATCTTGCCCTATACCGAACACATGATTCACAGCTCATACAAACATTATATTTGAAGCCTATATTTAGTATATGCCTGAAATCACCACTTACTTAATTTAATTTAGATTTAGATGGTAGCCCAGGATGGACTACGGCCTTAACCAACAAGCCCTTCCAGCCAGCTCTTTCCCTAGCTAGCCGCTTGCAGTTGCGCACACCAAGTTGGTTGAGGTCATTCTCCAGTTGTGCGTGCCACCTTTTATGGGTTCTTCCTGTGCTGCGTACACCATGCATCAGGGTTAGATTCGAAGACTAATCGGGCAGGAACGTTGTTGTCCACACGCTCCATTTGCAATGTTGTATTTTCGTCGTTGAATCGGACCAAAGACCACACGAATGAATCTTCCTCTCAAAGCACCCTAGCAGACTTTCATTCGATTTTTTCAATGTTAATATTTAAAAAACCAAGAACATACCATAGCAACATCAGTTTAAGAAAGATGCATTACCCATCAACCATCAGTACCAATCTGCCCCGAAATATCCACACAATATAAATATAGATGGACCACTTAAAGAAATTTTGTCTCCCGCATCCTTTTATTTTGTATAATAACTTATTTTCTTATTTACCCTTAACTTCCTTTGAATTTAATTTAATTCAATAGATTCCCACATGCAGATGCTAACCATTTTCTCTTCACACAAAAACCCTAATAGATAAAAGCCAAATCAATAGAGAGGAATTTCCCTTCTCTTTTAAAACCATTAGCAAAATCCTGTTCAATGATAAGACCACAAACAATCTACAAGGCACTCTGCATCTGTAGCATCATCATGATGCTCGCTTTCCGTTTGCATTTCTATTCTTTCAACATGAAGATTTTGACAAATCACTAATAGTACATCGAACCGAACCAACCCTAAACACACGATGACGATGGTTTTGTTGCAAAATCACTTAGGCATAACAGCAATGCACTTGTAGAGTGTATTTGTGTACATGTGGTCCAAGGCAAAAAAGTCTATGCATCCTGATCCGTATTGTGTTGACCACGAATGACGAAAATTACCGCACTAAAACATTTTTTCACTCCACCCATTCAAAGTCGGTTTATGTATTTTCAAAAGGATGATGATACAAGAAGTACAGAATGCTCTTCTGATGACTGCATCGCATAATGTAATTTAGAATCTCCGGTAGCCCAGAGGGCCTAGGTATTTCTCGGTGTATGAAACTCTCCCGGCACAGAGTATTACAGGCGGCTACAAACTTCATTTCAAGTGAAGATCCGGTCGACATGGCGAGCTTTACAATCCCCTTACAGAATGAAACACACATGGGCTATTATACTGTTCTGGTGCACACTGACGTTTCGTTCTTAAATAATTCTCAATTTGAATAATGTATACATGCATTTACGTCAAAATGACAGATGATGGTAACCTCGGTTCACAGAGTAATCCTGGCATCCTGGTGCTATTGCACTACAGTGCACACACCAGAATACATTGCCTTCACCAATTTATTTAAACGCCTTTGGTTACTCGGAAGTAAATTTTGTTTTAATAATAATTCCATACATTCTGAGCGGTTTAACCATACCACAGGTTTTTGTGCACCTTTTTCGTTGATGACGGTTTCTGCCCTCATATGAACCTAGGAGGCTGCTGGATTTGAACATTTTCCATAAAGCAGCAACAGTCAGAGAGGATGTAGGAATTTGGGTTCAAAAAAGCACACTTAAACTACATCGGATATTAATATTGGGGAAGCAAGTATGTAGCATGAAGCCATATTGCAGCGATTCTCGTATCCGGTTGGCAGGTGCATCCATTGCATTATATGAACATAAAAGACTTTATATTTATATTATTATCTCCTTGTCTGCCTGCAGCCATAATGAACGGAAGGAAAAAATAAATAAACATCGAGTTTGTTGTTTGATAAACTTCTCGCAATATTTTCAAAAGTAACATGTTTGGGGAGAATATGATTAAGAAACCTTATACTACGTTTCCACCAGACACTAAACCGAGATTTAGCAAGATTATCACAAATCTCCTTGAAATCTACAAGATTTACCATACAAATTTTAATCTCCTCAAATGAAGATTTCAAATAAAACTCATTCAAATCTACTTGGAAACATTAGTTTGTCAAATCAAACAAACTTTTTTTTCGAAGAATAATTGTGGAACCGACCTATTTTCGTTTATTGACAGATGGAAATGTAAACAAAAACTATCTATCTCACTTCCACTTCATATCAAAAAAATGAAACACCATTTGAATGTTTTGCCATAATCCTCTTTTTGTGCAGTGGAAACACCAAACAAATCTCATTACCTAAATCTCGGTTTAGTGGTTGGTGGAAACGTAGTATTAGTAAATGAAGTAGGATTCCAACATAACCGGAAGCAATTACAGTTTATTAACGAAAGTTTGAGCGTTAAGTGAATTTAAAAACCTTTTAGTGGGTGACATCTGGCGGCATTAAGGAGAAAACATGCCTGAAGCTTTAAATCTCTTGCACAAACCTTCTGAATATTTTATACACAAACCTTCTTGACTGACAGTAGAATATTTTCACTTAATTTTTGGCGCTTCGAACAAAAATGTAATGCTCTCCTGTTTTACGTACAAAAGTAAAAAATAAATCTTTTACATGCTTTTATACAAAAAATTGGAGTTTTTATTTAAGTGCTTTTATTGCAAATACATACAGGGTGTCCCTTAATTCGTCAATAGCATTTTAGGGCATGATTCCTGGGTGTATACTAAGAAAAAAATTGTTCCATAGTAGGGGCCTATCTCCAATTTTGATAGCATTTACCGGGGATTTAAGAAAAGTCTTATTTTGGTGTACCCTGACCCATGTTAACAATAATAACGGGTGCACTCTGACATTCTTTGGTTGGAATACATGCTAATTTTAGTAGCCACTTACCCAGCGGGAAAAATTGAAAAATTCATTGAGGATAGATCAGCTTTTTCCTTGAGGAATGGCAGCTGCACCGTCCACTTTTCAGCTGATTCCTTTGATGAAATTAACATGGGCATGTCCTAGGCGGGAAGCACATGCTGAAAATCCGATGAAAATTCGCCAACGAAATCACTACTTCGTTGGAAGTTGTTTATTCACCGACCCAGATGATGAAAAACATGATGGTTGCATAGTCTGTGAATTCACTACATAAATGTATGTGGTTTATTCATCAGTTCAATGTTTTCGATGAAAATGGTAATAAAAATTCAATTATCAAATCACAAGATTAGTGGTAGTTGTTTATTCAGCAATTATAGTTAATTCAATATGAAAAATGTGAAGAAAATTAAATAAATAGTAAATTCATTACTCTGTTGTGTATGTGTTGTGAATTTGTGATTGGTTAATTAAAATAAAATATAGAATTAAAACTTTAAATTTAATTAAAGTGGAATCACTAGGTCAGGGGTTGTTTGTTAATCACCACTTCATATGCGAAGAAGTGATTAACCAACAACCTGAAATACTTTACTGTCAGCAGACAATGTCAACACAGAGTACACAAAAAAAATCAACTTCTATCAAAACACACAATGGCGGTGCACACTTTACAAAGCATATGAGTTGACATAGACGATGAACTGATGAACTTCTACATGACTTTTCAACAGTTTTTTCATCTTATAATTTTCCATATCAAAAGCAATTTTTAATTCAACGAAAGAAAGGGTTGTTTTCACACAAAGCAGAAAGTGGGTTCAAATCTATGAACTGAGGAAACATTGCATGACTCTTCACTTACTAAATCATTACATGTCGTTTCCTTTTATTATCTGGCTAGTGAATTGATTGCTGTTGTCTTGTTGTTTTCTACACACAAAGCGAAAAGTGGGTTCAAATCTATGAACTGAGAAAACCTCGCATGAATCTTCACTGGCTAAATCATTGCATGACGTTTCCTTTTATTATTTGGCTAGTGAATTGATTGAAGAATTCAGCTATAAAATTCATTGGGGACGATATTTCCCGCTCGGTTAAGTTCAATTCTACAAACTGTCTGCAGTTATTGCAAAATGATTTATCAGAACTATTGGAAGACATTCCATAGGTTCAACTAGCTTCACCTTATTCCTAACTTGATGGTGCTTCAGCCCACTTTGCTCGAGAGGTTAAAATATGACAAGATGAAGTGTAAGCGGTATTCGTTGGATAGGAAACAGTTAGAGCAGCTCAATGGCCTGCAAGATCACCTAAACCTACAATATTGGATGTTTTTGCATGGGGAAGAATGAAATAAATCATTTATTCGACGAAAATAGCAACTTAAAGTGAATTAGAAGAGCTAGGATCATTAATATCAATATCAGTGAATTACGAAAACGGGCTCTAGCATACATATAAAATGAAAGAGGACTCATTTGTAACTGTTTTAGTTCACACATAAAATAAAAATTATCGATAACCACACATACCATTTTTTATTCATAGCTTCTCGAGCTTAAAGCTAAAAAAATTTTTTTTTTAAATTTAACCTGCCGCTGTTTTTCCAAATTATTATAAAATCTATGCGTTTTTTGGCAAACTTGTTACTGACTTTTTCTTAAGTATTGTAACATACATTCAAAAAAATTATTAAAACATCATGTTGATTACGCATTTTTTGGAGAAAATTGACCCCAAAGTCAAAAAATTAGCATGTGCAGGAAAAATGGAACTGGCTAAAAACTGAATATCTTAAGACTGAGAAAAGGTATAACATTTATTTAAACGCAATTACAAAGGCTGGTATTTCTTCTAAAAATAAAGACCTACACGAAGTTTCTGTCATCACTACTAACAGCGCAATTACCGTTAACATTGGTCAGGATACACCAAAATAAGACTTTTCTTAAATCCCCGATAAATCATATCAAAATTGGATAATACACCATAGAATCATGCCCTATAATACTATTGACGAATTAAGGGACACCCTGTATTTGACAAAAATATTTCTTTCGGAATCTTTTATTATAAAAGCCAAGAACACTGCTGATCCAACACAAAAATGACAGAACGAAATCAAAAACGAAAAATTACGTTCTGTAATGAGTGAAATCAAAAATTGTAGCAGACTATTTGCACAAGTCTCCACTTTTTTTCGCACAATATTAATTAAACAAATCATTAATTGTGGCATTTAAGTGTCATTCGTATTTTTGTTTGTATTTTCTTTCATTACAGCATTGTTTTCTGTGATTTTTTAAATTTCTGTATGTTTTTAACTTGCTCTATTTATAGGGTAAGTAGCGGTTTTTTTGTTGGTGCCGTTTTCAAAAGATAGTGATTGGACCAAAAGCCCAAAGCAGATTTGGGGTGCGAAAGTGAACCAACAAAAAAATTATATGAGTCGAAAGGTGTATTAAGGCTGATAAAAGAAATGCAAGTCTTGCAGTCCCTGGTGGCGGCTGTTAGGTGGGAGGGGCAATTTTCTAAAAAATGAACTTAAAACAGAAAAAAATTATTAAAAAACAACGGTAACATGTAAAATGCCCTGTTATATTTTCATGAAAGGCCAGAAGTCCCTTCTTTCATTTTCTTTATAAATAAAGTTCTTTCAATGAATAGTTTTTGAAATATTAATGTTTGAACTCAAAATTTTGAAAAAAAAAAATTAAAAAATATTTTTTTCGCAAAATTTCACGTAATTAAGTACTATTTTTGTTTCCAAAATTCAATGCCCTTATCAATTTCTAGTCATAGACTGAAAACCGGATGGTTGTAGGACTTTTACTTTTTAAGATATTAAGAAGTAAATGAACCAGCTTTTTCATAAAAATAAGACAAATCCGGCTAAGTTATCATTTGAGCAACCAGTTGAAATAGGAAAAACACGTGGAAAAAAATTCTTAAATTTTTGAAACTTGGTGGGAATATCGGATTAACCATAAGAATAAAGAATTAAAAGAGTCCATATAAATATCTGTATCCAACGGGTGTTTTTTTGAGGGGGAAAGGGGGAGGTATGACTTATCGAAATTAAAAAATTATATTGATACAATTTGGACATATGATACATGATTTTAAGGTATTTTTCAATTCTGAATGGAATGACATCAAAATTAAGGCGATACAATCATGCTTATAAAAAGCTATGGACCCTTTTTTTGTGGACATTTGATCCACGTGACCCACCCAAGTGGGACAAAAGTCCATTATAGACTTTTGGCCTGTGGACTTTTGACCCTGCGCGGTGGGATACAGATATTTTTATGGACTCTTTTGATTCTTTATTCTTATGGTTAATCTGATATTCCCACCAAGTTTCAAAAATGTAAGAATTTATTTCCACATGTTTTTCCTATTTTAACTGGTTGCTGAAATGATAACTTAGCCGGATTTGTCTTATTTTTATGAAAAAGCTGGTTCATTTACTTCTTAATATCTTAAAAAGTAAAAGTCCTACAACCATCCGGTTTTCAGAAATTGATAAGGGCAATGAATTTTGGAAACAAAAATAGTACTTAATTACGTGAAATTTTGCGAAATATATTTTGTTTACCATTTTTTTAATTTTTTTTTCAAAATTTTGAGTTCAAACATTAATATTTTAAAAACTAGAACTTTATTTATAGAGAAAATGAAAGAAGGGACTTCTGGCCTTTCATGAAGATATAACAGGGCATTTTACATGTTACCGTTGTTTTTTAATATTTTTTTTTCTGTTTTAAGTCCATTTTTTAGAAAATGGCCCCTCCCACCTAACAAACGCCACCAGGGACTGCAAGACTTGCATTTCTTTTATCGGCCATAATACACCTTTCGACTCATATAATTTTTTTTTTGGTTCACTTTCGCACCCCAAAATTTGCTGCGGGCTCTAAGACTATAGACTTAAATCAGTTTTGAATAATTTGAAGGGCAATATTTCGTTTACTTTGGAATATGGATATAAATAATTTTCTACTATTCTTTTCTGAAGTCAGTTACCTAGATTTTAAATTGGTCTCCGACGGAGTCAGTAGCGTACGCAGGATTTTGTTTGGGGGGGGGGGCTCAATCACAATTTTAGCAAACAAAATTAAAGCCTTTCGTATTATCAACCACCAGAATTTTAATTTCAATAGAAAAAAAACAAAAGGAAAAGGAAAAGGAAAAGGAAAAGGAAAAGGAAAAGGAAAAGGAAAAGGAAAAACACGCAAAATACTCCCTATAGTTATGAAAGGAATTACCTTTCTTTCTTTGTAAACAAATATTTTTTGTAAAAATCCACTTCGACAAAAATCCACTTTATGGACTCGATTTAAACAACGTCAACGGTAATAGGGGTATAGGTGAAAAGTGTATTCACATTTTAATAAATAAAATGTCCGTTTTTTCTTTAAATAAGCTCATAGCCAAGGTACTGTTTATTGCACATAAACTGAAAGTACACCAACTGACAACATACAATCCAAAAACCCGCGTATAACGTAACTTTTACAAGTCCTATATATTTTGTAATGCATTTATTAAGTCTGTTCCTTTCCTTTCAGTTTCAGTGATTTTTAGTCCAAAGTTCTGTCAAGTTTATATAAAAGAAATTAAATTGACAGAACTTGGGAACAAAATGCGCAGAAAATCGCAGAAATTTAGAGTAAAGGAACAGACATTATTATAGTTAAAAGTATCAGAAACAGTAGCTATACAAATATGTACAATGAAAAAAATGGTAACATTTTTCAAGGGGATTCTCATTATACAAATTATTATTGGGGCGTTTTCGTAGTGGTTTCGCTAAACTCATGTTTTACTTAAGTACAGTTTGATCAATTATAAACATTTATTCCAATTCGATTTCTGTACTTATCAAAATAGAAGTTTATTAAATTATTGAACGCCAAAAATAGTGCATTGACAAAAACTAAAATAAATGTTTAGGTCATCTTTTAAGTTTTAACTAATCATAACAATTTAAAACGACAATGAATACGGCCCATTAACTTTAAAAAAAGAGTTTGAGAAGATTGTCTACCTCTGATGCAAGTTAAAGGCAGTTTTTCGAAATGTCATCAATTGACTACAGCTTTCTTATAATGCCTTATGTCGTAGAATTAGAAATAACATTCGGCAAAAAAAGTAAACTGTTTACAGATATTTAAAAATATTTTTTGAATATTTGATACGTTCACTGAGCGCGAAGAAACTGGTTAAAGTATAACTAAATCATTTGACCACTAAAAAGCAATTAAAAAGAGAAGATATCAAGGGAATATATTATGTTAATTAGTGCACTACATTCGTTATTTCATTCCGGATTTTTTCTAACGGGAAAAGAAGGAAACAAATTAAATGTGTGAAATCAATATTACGTGTGGTATGAACTAATGATTTCAATACGACATCCGTGTCTATAGATTTTTTTTTAAATTAAAATTGAAAATACTGCTAGAGTTCAAAATTAACAACAATTAAATTTGAACTAAAAATAATAAAAAAAACTTTCTTCGATGATATATGAAATCTTAGCACAGTGCACCATATTGCTTGGGGGGGCTCAAGTCCCGTAAGCCCCCCGCTGCGTACGCCACTGGACGGAGTATATATAGGTCGCGGAATATCTTAGGTCTGACGGATTTTTCACTAGGACAGAGTTTTTATTTGAAACATTTAAACTAAATGGGCTCAGCAATTTTACCGGTATGGGGAACAACACAAAAATGCTCGTCGGACAGATGCGTTGTTGTCCACGCGCTCCACGTGTCCCACCCCAACTTAGCCGCTGTACTTTCAGATGTTTGATTAGTTTGACGTCGCTGAATAGCCCGTAAAGCTCGACGTTGAATCTTTGTATCCACTCTTTCGATACCCTCCTTTTTCATACACAAAATAATCCATTTATAGTTACAGAGTTCTCTTCATAAACGTAGGAAATCCAGGCCGCTGCAATTATTCCCAGATATATGAAAATTCGTATGTAAGACAACAGCACCAGTTATTTTAAAAGAAATGCCAAAAAAAGTATGGGGTGTGAATGTACCTGTTGGCCTAATCGGAGATTTAGCTTTCAGGTTTATACTTAACCTGAGCTTGAGGGGGCGGGGGCGCTGTCATGCACGACAATATCCAAGTTGTAGATTCTGTGTTCCCCGACAACGGCATGTATTTTCGTGTAGAGCGTCCATTCTGACAGGGAACCTCCTGAAGGTTCCGATATTTTTGTCTCACCCCTGCCATTCCGACGCGGAACGTGCTGAAGGTCTGATATTTTGTCTCACCCCTGTTCTGTAAAAGATCATTGATAATGATAAGCGTTAGAAGAATAGAGATTATTGCATGTAGGTGTATACAATATATGTGTGAACTTACCTTTACCTGTATTTTGTTGTCGTAATGGCCATTCTTTCGGTTTCGTCGGCATGCCGGCTCCTTTTTGGCCCATACTCGAGGAGGAGTTCTTCATAATCACTCCCCGACATTTTTTTTATGAGGCATATCTTTTTAACGAAATAAAATGCCACAGATAATAACAAAAGTGTTTTTTTGAATTAAAATTTAAATTTTTCTTGATAAAATAACGCCGTCAGCTGTTTTTTTTTTGACGTTTGTTTCTGCGCTGAATGTTTCATAAGGTGTTGTAAATCTAAATAGTTTTCGACAGGTTTTATTTAAAATTTGTGATATATCAAAACTTGTGATTTACCAAAAATGTATGTTAAAACTTGTGTTTTCGATTTAGGTTTTCAGCTAAAAACGATATTTTCGCGAAAACCGGGTTTGGGGTGTGGTGTGAAAAGACTTTAATGCTAGTTTAAGAGAGATATTTTAATATAAGCTTTGAGTTTATAAACGCATGGGCCCTACCAACAATCAAATTTACTAACGACTTAAATATTTAAGTAAAATGGACCATAATTGTATGGGCTCTAAATAATAAACCAATCATGGTATAACTTAAATATTTAGTTGGACCCCAATGATATAAGTCAATATACAGAAATATATTGTATCCCATTTCTGATTGACAAGGCTAATTGGTTTTCAGTGCAACAATGAATATTGTTTTAAATTATAATACACAAAAAACACGCATACGCCCCGTACTCTTATGAATTTTAATGGATTGTATTATGATTAAGGGTTACAAAAAAAATAAAACTTTGCACAAACGTTCAATTTATTATGACAACAAATAATAATTGAAAGGTTTCATAAAAAAACATATCATAAAACGTATTAAAAATGGGAACAAATGTAGTATATCCAACTGTAGAGGCATTGCCAAGTTGTCGTGTATACCAAAATTGTTTGAAAAGATTATCTTGGACAAAATTGAAAAAAAATATAAAAACGTGATTTCGCCACATCAGCATGGATTTATGAAGGGTAAATCTACTACAACCAACTTGATGGAGTTTTGTTCGGATGTTGTTGTAAAAAAAACAAAATGGATTTCAAACCGACGCCGCCTATTTGGATTTTTCAAAAGCATTCGACCGTGTGAATCATACGTTACTTTTGAAAAAACTAATGACCATAGGGCTGCCGAATTGGTTTTTAGATTGGCTGGAGTCATATTTATGTTGCAGATCACAGTTTGTTTACTTTAAAAATAAAACACCAAAAAGAATAACTGTCCATTCCGGAGTTCCTCAAGGAAGCCATTTAGGTCCTTTTTTGTTTTTATTATTTATTAATGATTTACATACTGTAATCCACTATTCGCAAATACTTTTATTCGCCGATGATGCTAAGCTTCGATTATCCTACAAAAATAATAATGACTATGAATTACTGCAAAAAGATCTAAAAAGTGTTTCCCTTTGGTGTAAAGTCAATGATATGGAACTCAATGTATCAAAGTGCAAGTGTATGTCTTTTACTCGCAACCGTGCGCCTTTCTTTAATGTCTATATGTTGTGTGGTCAACCACTCGAAAGAGTTGATCATTTTTTTGATCTTGGATTAGGCTTTAATAAACATATTGATGATATCATTAACAAAGCAAAATGCAGATTGGGTTTCGTTTGTCGATTTTCAAAGAAATTCAAGACACTTGCATTTTAAAAACTTTATACTGCTCTCTTGGGCGATCGAATATCGAATAATGTAGCTGTATTTGGAGTCAATATAAATTGACTGGAATCTATACAAAAACGATTTCTTCAATATATCATACACACAGATATCAACACACATCTGTCACCATACAATCAACGCCTTGCTTTAATTTATTTACCATCATTAACTAATGAATAGAAGAACAGTTTTTAGAATTTTATTCCGAATATATTTTATCACAACTCAACCTAAATATATACTCACGATCGTTTAGATCTGGAGACTTCCTAAGCCAAAGATTTAACAGAACAAATTATGGAATTCATGAACCTTTGTTTGCTGCATGTGCAGAATTTAATAAGTATTTTAATGTTATTGGTTTTCATTCATCAAAATATTGTTTAAAAAAAGATTTATATAGAATTATACAGTCTCAGAGCTAATAATTTGTTAAATTTGTAGCTAAATAAATAAATAAATTTTCTGTGGGGAAAAACGGATCTTGTTCTTTAAAACTAAAACATATATTTTAATACAATATTTGCTATGGCACATCATCTTAAGGATTTTTGTTGAAGCTTAATCTAATGTTATCAAAATTAAGGAGACAATGTCCATTTTTAGATTAATAACCTTTGATTATCTTAACAAGAAACCAGAGCAAGTAAAAAGTAAATTTTAAGCAATTTCCAATTTTTAATTTTAATTTTTTTTAATTTCGGAGAAAATAAAGCCTAAAAATAAGCTTTGTACGAAATTGTATCATCTCTTATTCCCTAGTTTTGGTTATGTAGAAGAAGCTTTATTTCCATCTCAAAATGGAATTAAAACCCGTTAGAAAAAGCAATTATACCCCGCAGGTGTAAGTTCCCAATTTAAAAAGGAATTAACACCATCGGGGGTTAATTCCATTTTTTTTTTTTTCGGAACTTATACCCACGGGGGATATAGTTCCGTGGACGTTAATGCACTGCACCTTGGAACGAAAAACCGCATTCGAAGAAAGAAAATAATAATGACGGTTTGTTTTGCAGCTTAAAAAAAAAATGCAAACGAAATAAAGCCAAATTAGCCTTATTTCGTTTTCTAAATCGAAATATAGCCAAAACAAAAAATTGTTCGTTATTTCCGTATTAAGAACGAAATAAAGCCAATTTTTTAATTTGGCTTTATTTCGTTTGACCTTATTCACCATAAAAATGGAGGCATTACAGATCGCTTAAAACAAAGACGTATTGATTTATTAGAACTTTCAACAATTCCTCTGTGCGTGTGTCAGCAAGAAATTTGGAGGATTTGCCACGTGCTGCCAAGAGGCAGTTTCCACAAAAATGAAACATTTTGTTGGTTCAAGGTGGAAAAGGATAAGACTCGAACCCAGGCTTCCATCGTGACAGCCCAACTAAATATCTAATAAAATACCTTATCCAAACACAAAAATTAATCCAGCATTGAAAAGTTGAATAAACACATTTAGCAACCCTACAACTTCAATAAAATTTCTCATATTATTTTTATTTGCTCAAGTTGCCATAATCTCTTACACAAACCAAATTAACTGAGCATATTTATTTGGTTCAAAGATAAACTAAGCACAACAAATTTTCCTTGCAACACCAACATTTTTGTAAACAAAAACTCTATCAACATTTTTTCTCACAAGTGTGTGTACGTGTGTGTGTGTGTATCTATGAAAATACAACGTTGGATTTTCAAGTCAAACAAACGTTCGTTGAGAGCCGCGCAGTGCAGCCATCCAACGAATTTTTATTAGTCCATGATTAGCGAGCAAGTTAAGAAGCGGAATAGGTTTCGTTCGTCCGTTGATGTTGAGTTTCCTTTTTATTTGTTTCATAAATTAAATTTGTTGTTGTTGCTCCTAAAGAGTCATCAAGAGTGAATGGTTTTAAAATATTGTGGTGAATAGCACAATTATGTTCGCTGTTGTCGTTTTCGTCGTTAACACCGCCGTTTGCGTCGTCGCCGCCGCGCGGGATTAAAACTGTATATCTTATCCATCGTCTCAACTAATTTGTATACCATCGTATTTTTTGTTTTGTTTGCAACAACGTTTTTGGATTACAATTAATCAACACAACACAAGAACCAGAATCACCAGTCATCAGTTTTTCGCCTCATCAGCATACAAAATGTAATAAATTAACTTAAAATTAAGTTTTCAAATTTAAAAAAAGTATACAATATTATTGCAATGCAACTTCATGTACCTACCTAGTTAGATTCAAAATATTTTAAAGAAAAGATTAATTACAAAAAAAAAAAAATTGTATACTTAACTAGATTGGAATTTCAAGTGAAAATTATTGTGTCACACCAACACTCCAATGGGTGTTTTACTATATTTGTGTGCACAAAAAAGTGTTTCAAGTGTATGAGTGTGTGTGGTGTGTGTGTCTGTTTAAACTATGTGTGTAAATTGAGTAGAAAATTAAAAATTTATACATTTGGTGAAACAAATTTACTTATAATAAACAAAAAGAATTTCGCTTGAAATACAAAAAAAAAAAATGCAAATGGATTACTTTCGATCGTGATCATTATAAATAATTCGATCACTTGCAACACACATATTTGAGGAACATTGTTGATGCTTGATCATTTAAAACAGACGATAACCAAAAAAAAAACAATACAATCCATTAATTTATTATGATTTTGTATTCAAAATGGTTTGGTTAATGTTTATGATGATCTTAGATCCATAGATAACTTGATTTTATTTCATTTATTGATCCCTTAGGATCTTTTTTACTGGAATGGCTGATGTTGCTTGAAACAACTTAGCAACATAGATACATCTGCGCGTATCTCTAAGTGTATATAATAAAAATATCTCTGACAAACCAGAAAAAATTATAGAATAGATACTGATACTTTAGTGACAGGGTGATAGAGAGAGGGGTGGCGCGGTAACAGGAGGGCAATGAAAGGAGTGGAAAAATATCCATCGTCGTCGTAGCTAGCGCGATCGTATTGCGCTGCTGAACTCAGAGCCGCAGTCGAGGCGATTCGAATTCGACCGACCGATCGGTCTTTATAATTTGTTGTTGTCGAATGGAATTTTCTTGCGCGGCATTAAATATACAAGCAAACATACATTCTCTTGCTGTTGCTTCTCATTTTTTTTTTTTTTTTGTTTAAGACATACGTACATTTGGAATGTGCACAAACACATTAACATACCTACAATTTATTTTGTATACATATAGAAAAATTAAGTGAGAAATCTGTGTGTGGATATGGGAGGGTAAGGAGTATGTGTGCAATGTGGTCGATCCACCCGACTGATCACGCATTTGTGAAGTAGAGGGACGAGGAGAATAATATTTGTAGTGGGCAATGTGGTGCTGCCAGATTTCATATTACAAAATGTTTTTGTTGTACTGAATTTTCTTTCTTAATCGACATTTTTGGACAATAAAAGGATTCAATTTTTGACTAGATGACTTAAAAAGTTGAATTGAGCTAAATTATGCTAAGAGCTTTGAATTTTTGGTGGAACCTAAAAACATCCCAACTTACAAAATTGCTTCCTATTTAAGACATTAAAGTGTCATTAGCTGTTTTAGCGCCCCAGTAATCCTTCTGATGGGAAGCAAAATCATTATAGGAGCCAAAGGTGATAAAACTGCTCCATTAGATTTTCCATTAGCAATTACATCAGCGTCACAGAAGCAATTACCGGATTTTTCTTTAATCACTCAATAGTCATCCACAGAAATTTTTATGTAATCATTGGTTTCTTTAATGCTTATATAGGCTTATACTGCTGACGCTGTAACGCCATTGACTAAGTGTTTTCGGGTGTTCCCCTTATTTTCACCTTTACCGCTGTGGATTATTTGCGACATATTTACAGAATGATTATCGTACATATCAGACCCTATAATTCTTCTATCGGGATTTTCTTGAGTGGAATTGTATAAATTTGACTGCCATAACACTATTAGGATTTTTGTTATAGAGTGGAATGTTCCTATAGTCTTATCAGAAAGGACTACACCAGCATTTTGCAATTTTAGTAATAATCATTTCTTATAATATAAACAACTTTATTATTTGCATACAATAAATTATACGTAATGGGCAGTAAAAATTCAAGGCACTTGTTGAAATTAGCATGCGGATTCCAGAACGCTATCAATAGAATTATAGTCAATTAATATAAAATCTTGGAATTTTAATAAATTATAATTATAAAAATTATTCCTTCAAGCATAAAGTGTTGTTTTTAATGCTTAGTATTTCATATATCAGATCGGTGGAATGGTTGGCGAGTTCAATCCCTAGGTTAAGACACATGATTTTATTTTATTTTTCTCTATACTCTATACCTTAATCCTTTAGCACTTCTTTCGAACAACTATAAAAATTTTCTTAGAAGCAACAGAATTCACTTTATAAAGTTGCAATAGGAGTTAGAAAGTTCTCCTTTTTAACCCTATAGAGTCTTATAGAGAGATTCTTTGAGTGCAATAAACGATTATAAAAAGCTGCGATGAGTATAGGAGTAAAATTGTTAGTTGGGATGTAGGGTCATAGAAAAAATATTTAAGCCTAAGGGTGGTAGTTATCAAAAACTTTCAACTTTATGACGCTCATAACTCAAATATTCTAAATCTAAAGGTTATTCGATATCAACGCGAAACATTCAGCGCGGCGGAGAAACATTCGACTGTCAAAATTTATTTAAATAGTTATAAATGAGAGTGCTCATAGCATAAAAATAAATTTTGTCATGCGAAAGTTTCTGCGCCGCAACTAATGTTTCGCATTGGTTTGGAAGAGCCTTAATAGACATTTTTTTCAAAAAAACAACACAATATTAGTTACAGTCCTATAAAGGATTCAAAATGAATGCTAGACGAAAAGTTGAGACTTAATTTTTGACAGCAGGCTAAACTAGGGAATTGTGCGATAAATTTCATTTAGATTTCTGAAAATACGCAGATCTTTGAGACCTCAGAAACCTTAAATGACTAGGTTAATTTTTATTATTATAAATAAAATCGCCTTAAATTCTATCCCAAGTTTGAGTTTTGACAACAAGGCGGATGTTTTTGTAAACGGGTTTTCGTATTGGATGTTAGGAAATTTTGTCTCTAGCTCATTTACTGAAACAGCATTTAAATATTTAAGGCTCTCCCAAATTAACGCGAAATATTCGGAGTGACAGCGGGAATTTTTCTGCTGATAACGTATTCAACGGTTGAACTCTGTTGACACTATCTGACTTTGTCATGGTGTTCTCGTTTCATTAATTTTGACAGGCGGAAGTTTCTTTGTAGTTCCGAATGTTTGGCGTTAGTTTGAGAGATTCTTCTTCTTTTAACCGGTGATTGTCATGGTCTCGAGGGGGACTACAACTCTCCCACTCAACTGCTTCACCTAAGGTTCCACTTGTGGGGTTCGCCGGGTTGACCTCAGAAAACGTCGATAGGTCTCCCTGTTTTGGATTGTTCCATGTCTGAGGCCAACTAAATGCAGGTGTCGTTGCATTTGTTTTCTCCAGGAGTTTTTGCGCCTGTCTTTCTTCCGCGACAGAGCTGGGACGTCTTGTGCTATTGCCTTTTAAACGGGGTTCCCGTGGCATAAGCATGTGTGACAATTTATGTGAATGAAAATGAGTGCGATTAAAATGTCAATTAAATTTGATCCCTATATTAAATTTTGACTTTTACACGTATAATCCACCTCATAAATGTGAAACATCAGATTTTGAAATAACACAATTCGAATTGACACAAGGCCTAAATATTTACGTTTCAGCCTTAGGGGTACCTACTTTCTTAGAGCGAAATGATGCTATTTATGATTTGGGGTTTTGTGCGACAGTGTAACATGTTGTCAGTAAATTTAGATCCCAATTTAATCAGAGTTGACCGTACAATTTTGGTGTTTTTACTTCCAACAGATATGTTTCAATTTTGGAATTTGGGATTATCACAGTGTTGCATTTCTGTCGTTTAACCTGAAATTTTATTCAGCAATAAATAAAAAATTGGACTACATGTAGCTTTTCTTACTAAAGTGGGTTTTAAAAATTATGTTGCCATACAAATTGTCACTAATTTCACCACAGTCATAGCGTAGTGGATAGTCATAAATTTGAACAGGGAATAAGACTTTAATTGTATTCCTAAACTATATTTTAATGCTTAAAACGTTTTCTGATGGTGGTTTCCATTGGTCAATTAAAATCAATTTATTTTATCTGTCAAAATTATTCCAAATTGGCGAAAAAATGGATTTACCCTTAATTCAATTAAGTTTATTTTTCAAAAACAAAATAATCAATCTGAAATGCCATACGATTCGTCACTAAACTACACAAAAATCATTCTTTATATTCAAATTTGAATTAACCAACCAATGAAAAATCAGATTAGTTCTGGCAATACCACCATTATTTTAGTTTGTGGGGTGGATTTCTGTTTTATGAAAATAAATTACCACCGAACTCAATTCGCATAGTTTCCAACTTTATGTATATTCTTATTCATTGTCGACTGACAAAACGAGCATTTAACTGAAAAGTATTTGCTTACAAAGCTGCTTTATTTCTGATTAATGAACAATTTTCATTGGGAAATCTGACTACCTACATATGTACATTATTCTTCCTGTTTCTTTTACATTTCAATGTTGTTTTTCTACCCTTAAAATGTAGGTATAAATACCCTACAGCATGCTCGTTCATATAATACCTAGAGGTAATTTTCTCCTTGCGTTTTATTTTTATTTTGCGTTTGAATTTATTTCCATTGCCATCGTTGACGTTCATTGTATTCTGATTACGAATAAGATCAGTCAGTATTGTAGTTTTCTCTCTTTCATTCTTAAGAATATTCAGTGTTTGCTGAACAAGTATCTCTTTTTGTCTCTGGTGTATACAATGTTGCCATATTGTTGTTGTTGTAGATCGGAATGTGCTGCCTGCGTACGGGAACGGGATATTTGTCATTCATATGAGATCAAAAGAGTGAATGAGATGAGGCAACACATTAACAACCCCATGATGAAGGCTGATAAATTTTCTTTATTTTTTTTTTCTTGTTTGTATTGATTGTACAAGAGAAGAAAAAAAAAAACAACAACACGACTTCATTCCAATTAAATTGTACCTAGGTTAGGTACATTTGTGCAGTTTTTTTATGTTTCTGTATAACAACTTCCTCCATAAAAAGAAACAACAACAAAACAGTTTAGTCGAGAAGAGAGGGAGTTCGAAAACATGTTGTGTATTGTGAATACTTTTTAATGTTTATTTGTTTACCTCTAAGGAATTTCCCAACTTGGAATTTTTAAATTACCCCCACATATAGATTTATGGTGTTTGATTGAGAAAATATAAATTTACTACAGTGATACGCGCAGATGTCCCTTAAAACTCCTTAATCATTTATTATTTCAAACAAAAAATATTAAATTATATTTTTTTTTGTTTCTAGATACATTTGAAAAAAAAATAATAATAAAATGCAATCGTGCCTGCAACTTATCTATTGAACCGCAAAAGAATATGAAACTCATGGATACAAATTCAATTCCATCGAGTGAAGTACGCGTGTACGTCGTAACGATCGTGTGAATTAATTTTCAAGAAAAAAAAAAAAAAATAATCCTAAAATCTACACAAATAAAAGAAAAAAAAAACAGTGAATTCGAAAAAGAAATCAAGCCGCCCCGCCGCCGACCAACGACGCCGGACTAGAAAAATTCGTAGGAAATTCTTAATTTGTTTTTGCTGTTCGAATTCCGAGCGAAATTATGCCAAAAATACACAATCATGGTGAATTTCCACTGCCAGATGGTTGGGATGTTGCTAAGGATTATGATGGAAAAATTTACTATATCGACCACAATACGAAGAAGACAACATGGCTGGATCCACGCGATCGGTATGTAGTATTTTTTTTTTATGTATCTTCACAATTTTAAGGTTAAATTTAACCGTTAAGGCAGATTATTTTTTTTGGTATTTTTGTCATTGTGAGCAACGTCTTAAGGTTTTTTTTTTTGTCTGTCAAGCTGACATTTCTTTTTGATAGTTTCCCACCATCTTTCTTACCTCACCTCCTCACACTTCACCACACAACATTCCAGTCCGTTAGCCACCTAGTAAAAATAATTTATTTTCCTCTCCTCCCAACGAGACATGAATAATTGATAACTGAATTTATGATAAACAAAACGAAACAAAAAAAATCAAAAATGATAATTTGTCCCCTCGTCGTCGTCGTCGCCTCGTTCGAAAAGAAACCAAAAAAAAATTAAATATGTGCACAGTATTTGTTATCAACATGTTTATGGGAAGAAATCAGTGAAATGTTTATAAATTGAAATGCGAGAGATTGAAACGGGTAGATATTGGTTTTGCTGTAGCACTGAGTGAGATAGAAGAAAACAATTTTCGACATAAACTATGGGGGCTACGGACCGCATTCCAGCAGGGCATTGCCAGATGTGAGTGTTATTGTTTTGCTTTAAATTTACCCGAATCAAATTTGTATGAGAGAGGGGTTACCTTGAAAGTTAATTGAAGTCTGTATATTTTATTTGTGTATATGTGTGTACGTACGTCTGGTGGTGAATTGGATTGAATAAAAGCCAGCATTCCGCATCTGTCGTGTTTTTATTATTTATTTATTTATTTTTTTTTTTTCAAAGGAATTTGAAGGGATTGATTGAGTTTATTTTTTTTTTTTTGTTTAATTCTGTGTTCGCTTCATTTATTTTTTGTTGTTTCGACCAACGAGTGGGGATTTGTGTTCTCTTCATTCTTGTTGGGTTGCATTTTTTATTTGTTTGGAATGTTATTGTTGAGTTTGAACTTTAAACTCTGGCTTTTTATTAGTTTTTTTTTTCAGGGGGGAGTTTTTTTTTGTTGAACTGGGCGATAAGAAAGGCATTTTAATAGCATTTCAGATGGGATTATTTTAGAGAAATATAGATGGAATGTGCCGGAAACTTAAATATAGGGATTTGTTTTTTTTTTTTGTTTTGTTTTGTTAACGAAATATGTGAAACATTGAAAAGTCTATGAAATTAAAGGAAGCTTGTCTTTTTGTTGAAAAAAAGCGAAATCAATAGACGATGTATTTTAAGCTTCTTTGACTTCTTTTGAGTTTGTTTTGAATAATTCAACTTTAAGTCCGTGTTAGACCTACAACTTTAAATGAAACCCTGTCTTGCACGATCTCGTTTAGATGGAAAGACAAAGGGTCGTATTCATGGTCATTTTAGAGATGTATCTAATTTAAACACAGGTTTAGTTGAATTTTCGGACGTTGACTCAATTTTTTTAAGTTTATCATTTTAAAATATTTGAAGCTATTTGTGTAGCACACAAAGTTCATTATCTTATAAAAACATAAGACCAACAATTTGTAATTAAAATCGGTCTGTTTTCATTGAACCAAAATTGTCTTAAATTGTAGTTTAGTTAAACCTGGGTCTATCTGCGACTATGAATATGCCCAAAAGAATTTTCGTTGACACAAGAAATAATTTGTGGTGATTATTTCATCTTTTTCCATGTTCTCAGTATAAAATGACCTGAAATGTGAAAAGATGTTCGAAACCACACTTATAAGATCATCGAATTCAAGTTCAGACAGAACAGATGTATCCAACTTCAAGTTGAGATACATTGCATTTGCGGGTCAGAAGTCGCAAAGGAGTCATATTCCATTTTAATGCGGCATAAGTCACAAATCTATTTCGGAAATAACGTCCCACTCTCATCTGAGCTAATAAATTAGGGCCCAGTTTCTAAGTTAACTTAAGTTTAGTTCCGATGCACAGATGATCTTGTTCTGAAAAAAATTGTTCTAAACTGGGATTGGGCTCTTTTTCGAAAATTGGTTTATCTTTTTTTTTAAATTTCCGACAAGAAATTGAAGAAGTAGCACATTTTATTAATTTTTAATCATCTAAATACCTATGTAATGATTGTTCACCGTTTTTATTGTAAATTGTATCTTCCATTTCTATTTATTTAAAAAAATAAAAATAAAAAAGTGTAAATTCAAACTTTGTTCAATGAAATGTGGCTAGTTTTTGAGATACAAAAATTCTGAAATTGGGCTACTATTCTGGCTACTAAAAAAGGCCACCTGGTTACCATAGTCCTCAAAAGACTTGGGATGAAATCGGCTAAGCTGATAATTGATTATCGTCTGCCGACTGTTTTCATTCGGGAAACTATAAGCACCAGCAAATTAGCATGCGACCCTGGTGAACATTACATCAACTTCACAAAATGGCCGCTACAACGGATAAACCGAGGATTCTCATCTTTATAATGATTCATCTATGGTCAATGTCCGAGGATTCTCATCTATATAATGATTTATCTATGGTCAATGTCTGTGGTAGCGGCATGGACACTCGCGCCGCCATCGGTATTTACTAGTCTCAATATCCTATTTTGTTAAAAAGAAATTTCGCACTTATTCCAAAAACACACGCACAAGTTATTTTGGGGCTAGTAAAAAAATGTGTCTTTAGGGATAACTGGGACTTTTCGTTGTTTCAAAATCTAGGCATTCAAATAATTCCCTTTGTTGCTGGTTTTGTTTAACCGTATGGCTAAAATCAGCATGTCCT
The DNA here is from genome assembly GCA_949320155.1 of Melangyna quadrimaculata. NCBI lineage: Eukaryota > Metazoa > Arthropoda > Insecta > Diptera > Syrphidae > Melangyna > Melangyna quadrimaculata. The sequence continues at coordinate 420,127,801 of OX439483.1, forward strand.
TTTATAGAGCAGGTATGTCAAACTGTCCTTCAGATATTATATAGCTTCTTTTTATAAACTTCAAGAGACTCAAATCTGGTAATACCTTTCTACATGGTCAATTACAAGTGGAAACATTCACAATACCACACTAATGAAATGCCAACAAAAACAAGAAATCACAAGCAATAGCAATTCAACTCAAAACAGCAGCACAGCGCACCAACTAGCTCGCTTGCCGCACACAGCCCACCACAGAGTATAGGTACAGCGAGTGTTTATTATCTCTATACTTGGACTGTTAATCATCGCATTGGAATTTAAACGTTCGCTTAAGTATACACAACCGTAAACGCGCTCATTAGATATTTCTATCTGACCCGTCCGCACCACCCGTTAAACTGATCCCCAGCTCTCCCAAGTTCCAAACCTAACCAGCCAGCAGCAGCGCCCGCCATGTCAGACATCTATCCTTTCACGGTTCGTCACTCCGCCTTCACCGTATACCACCTCGCCACCCAGTGATCTATGTTGTATATTTCACTTGAAAACAACACACCACACTACACTGGTACTGGCAACTAGCACTAGCACTGATGGGGGCATATTGAGAGTCAAATGGAGAAGCCATGCGTTGAAACTTTGAAATAAACAGTGCGCACAGCTCATGTTGTACTTAACTTAGCGTTGTACCATTTGGTTTGGCGATATGTTGGGTTGATTTATAGTTGGTGCGGGATGGTGTGGAACAATGGCAATATATAGATGCTTTTATTTTTCGTTTTCATGTAACTATAATATTTAAAGTTTTTCAATGTATTGTCTGCGAGTATTAAATAATCATTTATTATTGGGTGTGTAAGGAATTTTTAGCTCGTTATTGCCGCATTCCATACCTCTTCGATCGGGTCTCTCTTGCTGTCCTCCAATAAGACATTCTCAAGCATTCTATGATTTTCAGCTGAGGCCAATGCTACTGAGGTAATGCTACTACTGCAATAAAGAATTGAGAACTAAATATGTTAACTATAATTTTATGCATAAATGTGCATTTTGGATCCATTAGAATTTCTTCTTATGTTTTAAAATGAGTTTTAAAACTAGGCATAACTTGTTCAGGAAAATAGCATTTAAGAGATGTCAGCAATCTCAGTTACCTGATGACATTTCTCAGTTTGGCTGTCAAAATAGTCGGCATTTATATTGACCGATTTTTTCAGCGACCGATGAATGGAAAAATCGACCGAAACTGGAAGGAACATATCGGCTGTGCCTCTCAATCGGGTCTGACTCAAGTTTTCGTCACCTGAGTTGAGAGCCCATTTGATGCTGAGTTGAAATGGTGTTGAGATTACAGTTGAAGGAATGGTTTCAATATTTGTATTTCAAACAGAAACAGTTAAAATTTAACGTATATTCGCAAAGCTATTAAAACAAATAAATAATTATACTCACACATGGGCAAAAACACTGTCGTCAACACATCCATCATCAGACCGACTCTTCGAACCAGGTTATTTATCAAAAATTTTAAATTAACTCCGCTCCTGAAGTGGGATCGGGTCAGTTAAAGCTCATTTCAACTCAAAAAAGGTTTTCAAAGGGGCCAAGCGAGCTTGAAGTTCGCTTCAAAACCTCATGTCAACGCGGTATATAAGCCCAATTATACCGTTCATTTGTTTGTTCGTTTTGTCTTTCGTCTCTTTAACAGGCACGTACGTACGTGATTACACGGTTACCGAAAACACGTGTGTACACGTACGTACTTCCTTTCCTTATTTTGATTCTCAACTCTCATGGAATTTGGGGTCGTTTTGTGAGAAAATAGGTATAATGTGTAGTAATTATTAAATATTGTTTTTAATCACTCCTTTTTCAAATAAACTCGTATATTACGTATATTTAACCACGCTAGCTTCGAAGAGCATTGCGGTTGTCAAATCAGAAACGTCAAAGTTCAACCAAAAAAAGTCTTGAAATTTTCATTCGTGCTTTCCTTACTTCCTTCCCGCTACATTTCTACACCCCTCTCCCAATCTGTCAAAAAAACGAAAGATGAAAAGAACGAAAAAACGAATCGTGGCGCTTCATTGCTGGCAATTCAAATTGTGAACTGTCAGAAATATCAGCATGAAGCAGTAAAATATTCAGGATGATTTCATCTAATTTAGAATGTTGAGTAGCTCAAAGTGGAAGAAAAACTTTGGAAGAAGATCGATGCAGCAGCAGCTTTTACTCACTTGGGTACATTTTTAAGAATCCTTAAATTACAAAATGTCTTCATTATTTAATAGCATTAATGTCAAATCAATCAATAGAAAAAATAGTCCAACCATAAAATGTCTCACCTCCTTATAAAAATAATATTCTCTTTTTTTGAAGAACGCAATATGAAGTTGATTATTTATAGAATATTATTTTTTCCATGGAAATCGAAATTCCAGTAGGCGCATACATACAAACCTAATAATTATGTATACATTGCGCAAAAATTCTCCCGAGGCTCGTTTTATTTTTCTCTCTTTTGATTCAACAAAATATACATACCTTCATTACGAATCTGGTATTTTTTTGCGGCTTTTTGACGCATTTCGAATTTCGACAGAAGAAAAAAAAATGTTAAAAGACTGCGTGCATTGCAGAACAGATATTTTTTTTTGATCACGAATATGATCATATGGTATGGAATGTGTAAAGTATCTCTATGCTACATGAGTGATCATTTGCTATAGGTACGGAGAAATGTTTGTTTGTTTTTTTTTTTTTCATTTAATTCTCTGTATACATACCTAACTAAATATTTGTATTCAAATCACATTCTTGAAACAGACATTTTAATATTAACGAGTTGGCTATTTTAAGAAAATGAATCCTTTCTCACTTCAATTTTTTCGTTTGTTGCCTGTTTTTAAATCAAACAAAAATTAAATGTATATCTAAATGTGGGTGTATAAATTACATAGGTATATTAATTGAGAAACTAGGTATTTTTAGGAAAATTTGATCTCAAATATTTTGGAATTTCAATTTAGCAAGCGAATCAATCCAAATTTTCTGGTCTCAGTATTTTGACATTCGACTATAGAAATTTAGCTGACGAATCCTGGCCAGACAGCAACTGAGATTGTTGGGACTTCTGAGATCCCATTTCTCTGAACGAGCCAGCTGAAGCTGTAATCGAAATTTTAAATTTCCAAGAATTAATGCCAGATTTACACGAATTACAAAACTGTCATAAATTCTGTCATTAAAATGGCAAAATAAATACATAATCAATTCAATAGTAACATGCATTTACACGAAGACAAAATAATGACTATTTTAGGCTTCGTCAAGAATGAGTGGGTTCGTTCTCTGTTGTGTGTTGTCATTTTTGAAAAATAGTAGCAATAGCAACAAATAATGACATATTTTGCACCATTTACACGATTTGGCAAGAAAATGATAGCTTGTTACAAGTGTAACAGCGGCATAACGGGTCGCCTCCACAGGCCATGAACGATGGCCAGACTATGAACATGTTTAAAAAAAAAAATACCATGGAGCAACATGTCGAAAAAAAAAACGTTTTGAACAAGACATGGAGGGCTGTTCGAAGCTTGGCCATGGGTTTTTTTGAATGTGCAAGTGAATTTTTGTTGTAAAAGATAGAAGTAGTTGTGAAAGGCTAATGAACGACATGACATGATTTGCCCAGTGAGTTAAAATGCACTGTTTGTTGATTGGATTGTAGTTGTGATGTTGTACATCTGTATGGCCTGTGGAGTCGGCCTTTAAGGGGCCGCCACACAATGATTGATTAAAGGAATTGTCAAACAAAGCGCGGTTACAACCTGAATTTGCGCGTCACGTTTTTTCCCGCACCGCCAGAGTGCCTGCCTTAAATTTACACATTGCAAAATGTTAAAATATGCTGAGTACAAATCATCTGTCAGCTGTCAAATTTACTGTCACTAAAGACAGCATACTTTAAAAATAAATTTTGATTCGTATTGAAAAGAACAGGTTATAATACCTCCTCTCACTCACGAAAAAGTTTAGAAGAGAATTATGCTGTTTCCACTTGTAATTGAAAGACACAAACTGACTCACTTTGACAAGAAAGAGCCACTCTTTGTTGTCAAAGTGAGTCAGCCAACAACACAAAAAGAAAAGATAAGAAAGTACTTGTATAGAGCAAATAACTCAAAAATTGATTATCGCATTGAAAACTAAATTAATTGAGTCAGTCTTCTAACAAGTTAACTATTATAATCATACTTATATACCTTCGTAGATTAAACAAAACCAATTTAATAAAAATACATAAAAGTTCCACGTCATCACGCACCATTTGTTAAATTATATGTGTAATGGTATTTAAAATGAAACCTTGACTTCTCGCAACAACAAACCAAACCAGCAATCATCTTATCGTCTTGTAAATAGATATATTCACATACATTAATTATATAAAACCACATTTTTTCTTCGTTCCAGTACCAGATTAGCGCCCACACTATCAATCTTAAACTACCTGTCGTAGACAATTACCATTCCATTCCCACACCTTATATGAGCTAGAATATAAATCTTTGTATATTCTCTCCCACTCTCCTTAGTGACTTAAATTAATTCTAGCTTATAATGAAAAAAAAATAACGATACATATGCATTATGTATGTTTAACAAGTTATTGTAGCGTAACGATGTGAACATTTTTTGAGCATAAGAGGGAATGTTAAGATTTATCTAACACACATCACATTGTAACATGTTGTTGCTATCAAGTATACTGATGTTATAGAATTTTTTACAGATCAGTTGGTTTTGTTAAAATCATAAACTTTGAAACAGGGATATGTCTTTTATTGCCTGACTTTAGACTGACGTTTATCAACATATTCCTAGTGAAGTTTATAATCCCAGACTAGAACATAGCCAAGTTAAGAACCTAATGCTATGTTTCCACCAAAAGTATCTTATGTCGATTTCGATTTAACAATTTTGGATTTGGTGGTCAGACTTTAGATCAATTGTGATTTGATCTATGTTTGCAACTGTGTGAGTACCATTTTCTATTGATTTGGATGAAAATGTCACATGTCAAATGTTTGGTGTGAGTGCATAAGTGCGTGTGAAAATCTGTGTTTGAAATCGAGATTTGATAAATTGATCTAAATCAAATCAGACCACCAGAAAATTCAATTTTTTTTTTTGTAGTAAAGAACTTGAAATCTGAAAAAGATCAAAAAAATCGAATTATTATCGTTGAATTGAATTCAACATTAGTTTAGGTTTTATAAATCTTTGTGTTGTTTCCACTGCCCAAAATGACAACACAAGGAAACTGAGTTGCCAGAAACTAGCTAGTTTGTAGACGAGATTTTTTTCCTTCACTTTGTACGCCCTTCTCGCGTACAAACTCCCAGTTGCCAGCAACTCAGTTTCCTTGTGTGAAAGCGGTCAAACTCAAAGAGGATTAAATTTGACAGTACGTTTTTAATTCGAAATGGTGTTTCTTTTTGGATGAGAAGGGGAAGTGAGAGACATAGTTACATTTGCGTCCAACGATATGCGATATTTCAATGCGATATGGATATACCTTTTCCAGTTCTAATCTTGGAACTATTTATCCTAAAAAGATTTAACAAGATTTACATATTTAGAATCTATTTGTTTTACACAACAAATTTGTATAATAAATCTTCGACTTCATTTCATCGCATGTTGTTGGGGAGAAATTTACGTGAGCAGGCAAATATCGATGGAATAAAATTATTTCGATAGCAGGTACCGAGAGCAGGTAACACTTTTATTTCCCCATGTGAAGAAGAAGGGACAACTGATTTTAGAAGAATATAAGAGAAAATGTCAACAAATATCCAACAAAAATTATTTCCTCGTGTAAAAGAGATATAAGTGAGCGTTCAACCTAAAAGCTTTAAAAAGAACCAAACAAAATTTAAGGAAATTTTGTTTCTTCGTGTGATATATGCAAGAGATTAACATCCGTATTTATAAAGAAAAAACAATTATTTCAGCTCCCGTATTTAGGAAAACTACAACATGGAATAAGAATGTTCCCGACGCAAATTAAGCAGTGCGCATAATTGCGTTTAGTTTGAGTCTGTAAAATTCTTATTCCATTGTGAAGTTTTCCTAAACGCACAAGAGGTGCAATAATTCTTTTTTCTTTATAAATACGGGCGTATGAAATTAAAACAAAACGTCAAAAAAATCACTATAAACTGATTTCTTTATTTCAAATGGAACAACAGACCTTTAAAGCATTCTTCATACGAAAAGGGTTTCGTAATGCAGCGACAATTTAACTACTCCTCCTGAAAAATAGCGTGTGTTCCAATAAACGAAATGATCGAGTTTATCAAATCAATAGCATTTATTTTGTACTGTATTCGACATTTCACTTAAATATTTTATACAAACACACGAAACTATGAAACACCTGGGTCCTCATCACGTAAAAAAAAAACGATTGAACGATAACGTTTTGGAGAAAGCTGTCTTTATTTTTCTCTACTGATGTGATAGAGAGAGCAATATTGAAAACGATATCGTCCTATCGTTTTCCCTTTACGTGATGAGGCCCCTGGCGACTGAAACAGATATAGGTACGCTCAAAGATTTTAGGCTTGAGCCTGATTATTAGTTTCGTCTTTCGATTTTTGACTAGATTTGATTAGATTTGATTTATTCATTAATTCAAAAAGAAAATTTACAATGTTAGTTTTTAAACATAAATCTTTTTGGCATGGCCTGAAGGGCCGTCAGCCAGATGATAGCCGTATTTAAAACAAATTTTCAAATTGTGTAAATTAATTGAGTTTTGATAACAATTTGAAATTAGAAGTTTTCTCTTGCTATTCTTCTTCTATAAGAGAGTGCTATTTTAATAAATTGCGATCATTTTTGCCAGTCTGCTCCGTTTAATTTAGCTAAAAGATCCGTTTGTTCCAAATAGTTTTGATGCCAGACTTGTTGCCTTATCTCTGCCAAAATTGGACATCTTGCGATGAAATGCACTACATCTTCCCTTTCATTCGTGTTACATAACGAGCATTTTAATGATAAGTCGTCACGGTGGGGTATAAAATTAAGTGGCAGCAATTCTCCTCTTGCTCGGAATATCAAAGACATTGTTTCGGAGCTAAAGTAATCCTTAAAATAGTTATTTTCACCCAGGTCATAAAGAAGTTTAGGGTAAGTTTCCCTATGGAGTGACAGGCACGTGCGTTCGTGATTACACGGTTCGCGAAATTCGTACGCACTTTCGTTATTTTGAAGTTCATGAAATTTGAGGTTGGAAAATATTCAGTAGTAATAATTAAAAATGATTTTTAATCACTTCTTTCTCAAATAAACCCCTATAAGCCTCAGCAAATTAGCATGCGACCCCGGTGAACATTTCATGAACTACAAAAAATGGCCGCTACCACGGATAAACCGAGGATTCTCATCTTTATAATGATTTACCTTTGGACAATGTCCGTGGTAGCGGCCATGGACACCAGCACCGCCATCGGTATTTACTAGTCTCAATAACATATACTACGTACATATATTCGATAATAGTTTTTTTTTTTTCTTCACAACGTTTCTTCCCAACATCGAGGAGTATTGCAGTTGTCAAATTAGAAACGTCAAAGTTCAACCAGAAAAAGTCATGAAATTTTCATTCGCCCAGTCTGTCAAAAAGACAAAAGATAAAACGGACGAAAAAACAAATCGTGTAATTAGGGTCTATATGACCTGCAACGAATACTTGCAGTTTCGCAAACGTCAAACTTATAATGAACTGCATTATCTACTTTTATTAAAGCAGATTTGCATTCGTCTTATCCTTAAACGTCAGTAGCCATTTTTAATTATCAGATAATAGCTCATACAGATCATTACAACACGAGATCCCTCCTCTCTATCGTTCCCATTTCATGGTCTAACAATGGCCCAATTAGAAGTTCATTATAAAATACAAGGCAGTTAATATAATGTACCCATGCCCGCCTTAAATTCCATAAAACTTTCGAAAACATTTTTCTAAACGACACCCGTTAATTCTAGAAGAACTTTTACATTCTTAATCATTTACATTGAAATTCCACAAATTCCGCACAAATGTCATGCAGTTGGCATTGACATTTTGGGGGAAACCAATCTACTTAAACATCAAGTCGAACACAAAAATCTTCTTTTAAATAAATCAAGGTAGGTATACGGTATGCCTCTAACCTACAGGTACCACCTACTCTATTCCCAAATATTTTTGAATAATCTTCACAAACATGAATCTATTTAATCTTTAGTTTATTCCCCAAAAAAAAAAAGAAATTCCATTCTTTTTAATTCTTTAAATCATAAATTTTCGAAATTCTTTGTGATCGAGTAGCATATGGCATAAAGTATTGATGGAGCATTTTTAAACCATGCATAATTATACTTAGATAACTTTTTGTGTGAACGTTCGTGCACACTTCACAGCTTTCATAAGGTTACTTCTGCCTGAAAATAAACAGTAATAATAACATTCTAATCCATTATACATACCTCCTTAATGTTTTATTGGTTATCGAACACGAGGAATGTACAAAAATACAACAAATACGACAAAAAAAAAAATAATTTAAATCTTCAAAAAAAATGAGAGGAAAAACAGAAAAGTATCTTTTCAGCCCGTGATGAAGTGACTTTGAATATTATTTTCTTCCTCTCTACAAACAATACAGCAAGATCACAACATGCATTGGAATTTCGGGAATCCACCAGATAAACCAGCTTCCACTTAAAAGAGATCGACCAATCTTGCCATTTCCAGCAACAACAAAAAGATTATTTTGTATAGGTTAGGTAGCGAGCTTGTGTTTGGGTCTCTCTCAGCTAAGGCATCACGTAGATACTATACTCCTACTCCTCTGCGGGTGCTACTTTCCATCTGGAGCTGATCGAATAAGAAAAAACATACACACGCATGCCTGCCTACCTACGATGGAATTCAAAAATCTCAATTTGTATCTTTTCACAGAAGAAAAAAAATAATAATTCTTTTTAACAACTGGAATTCCATTGAAATCAATAAATTGTTTGTGCCAATAAAATAGTCAGCAATAATTAGCAACAAAATGAAAGAAAAAATATCTTTGTATATCTATACATAAATTTAGAGGATATAGATAGGTTCATACTTACTATCTATGAATTATTATTTTATATTTCCTTTCATTTCAAAGAAATAGAGAGAGAAAGAGAGAGAAGACAAGACACTCCAATAAATTAAAAAAGAAAAAAACTTAAATTACATCAGTAGTCAGAATGCATAGATACAAATGCATATAATTACAAATAAAATGCCTATGTTGCCAGATACTAGAGATAGATTGAGAAAGAGAGAAGTCCGATATTATATTAGAAGATGTAGATGAGACGGATGGGGGCATTATAAAGAGGTGGTTGAGGGAATGAGAAAAAATAGAATGGAATGCGGTCTTGACGGGTTCTTCGACATCAACCGTGAGTCGCCGTCGTCGTAGTCGTATTCGTTTCGTTGTTGTTGTTGCTCGTTTTGCGTTATCGTCGTCTCTTGGCTTGACCGTGCTGCAGGCAAACAAGTGTGTGCGGAGGGGCTTTTGACTATACCAAGAGTTGCTGAGAAGACGGCTTTAAGACTGGTGCTGCTGCACCAGCATTACGCCTGTTTTGAAGCTGCCTTTTGGTTTCTTACTGACAAAAAAAAAGAAAATTGGCAGATTTACTTTACTATTTTATTCAACCGTCGACGAACATTTGGATAGCATATATTTCGTATAGTGGAAAGATATCAAGTCGTTAGTTAGGTAGGTATAAGGTAAATGCTTATTTGTTTGCACTTTATTATGAAAGTAAGAAATATTCTATGAAATTCAGTTAATATAAGACGGAAAACAATAGAAATAAGTGTGACGAATTGATGTTCAGCAACTTAGATTGCTGGAACTTGACTTGCTGAAAACATGTGAATGGTTCTCGGCTCGGCATTTTTCCATCATCTTCGATGTCCAGCACTTTGCTTTCAGTCATCCAGACAAAGCGCTCTAGCATCGGTAATCCAGATTGCATTTCACAGTACGGTCTAACAGGCATATGGATAAAAAAAAATAGCCACTTTAGACATTACACATTCGTATGCTACGGCAGTTTTCCATCCTCTTCGATCCCAAGCACTTTACTTTCAGTTATCCAGACAAAACTTCTGGAATTCGCGATTTAGACTTTTTTCAACGGCCGAGGACTTACCGTCATAAGAAATGGTTGAACAAAAAGAACAGCCAGCTCACCCTGACGCTACACGAGCCAGTACTGGCAAGCCAGTTGGCTACATAGATTGACTGTCAAGTTCGTATACCTGAACATGCTGTGACGTAGGCGGCAGGCAACTTGTAAGCAAGTTGCTTTCAAGTATCTGCGGTCACGTTCAGCTTTTACTAGGACAGCCTATCTAGGATTCTAAATACACAATTGTATTGAATTTGCTTTGGCATCGGACTTCGATTGTTTCTTAAACAAAAAATGACGCATAATACTGCCAATGCGTTGAAGGATGCATTGAAAGACTTTTCTGTCGCATCAAATTAACATGAATTGATTTTCATCTAATTCAAAAATTTCGATTTTTGTTTAAATAATTAAAAAAAAAATTGATTTTTTGGAGGTTTTTTAATCCATCATCATCGAAGCCATCCTTTAATGGAATTTGACAGTTCATGCGTTGATAGATAGGTAAAAAACTAAATAACGTCGTACGAGGAATATTTCGTTCCAAAATGTCACATAAAGGCGCTAAAATCGCCTTTTCCCGCGCAAAAAATTTAATCGCAAAAATTTCAGATATCTTAAAGTTTTCAATGCATCATCTCCGTAGCGATCTTTCAATTTAATTTGACAGTCTATGTCTTGACAAATCGGTAACAGAATGTACCAAATGTCACCGAGATTCCCAAAACTCTCATTTTTCCCAAGAAAAAAATATACTTTCATAGCCATTCTGCAATCATATTTGGCAGTTGCTTATGTTTAAAATTTCTTGTCCCTCCTCTCATTAGAAGTTGTGGTAGAAAGAATATTTAATTTTTCATTAAATTTCCAACGAAAAGCTATCCATATAGCTTTATATACAAGTCTGAACGAGGCCACTCTACTGGCTTCCCAACTGGCTTCGAAAATGGCAAGCCAGTTGACGAGCAAGTTGCTCAGGTTTGTATGTTTTAGTAAGATAATTAAAATGTATTGTAACTTGTAAGCCAGTACTGGGTCGTGTAACCTCAGGGTTAGGTAATACACATTCGTGAGGTACTGCTTAAGAAAGAATCTCAATTACGTCCACAGACGAAGTCAATTGTTAATTAATGTCCATTCTTATATGTACGTGTGAGATCTACGAAGGAATTTGGCAAAGGGAAGAATCTAGATGTTTTTTTTTTAATATTTTGGGCACACTCAAGGGTTTAAAAGGTATTGGCTACCCTTGTAATTATTGAACACATCACAAGCGCTTAGAAAATGGAAAGAGGACATAGCCGGGTAAAGCATTCCACATTCGTGTTGTGCGACTGAAGAAAGAATCTCTATACTTAACAGTACGTCAGAAGTTTGGCTGGAGGGTAAATCGATAAGAAATCGATAAAGTTTACGGTTGCATTTTTAAGGGGAGGAATTAGAGGTTAGTTTTTGCTTTTCGACTTAAATATTGGTGCTGAGGTTAGAAAATTCCATTGGATAGAGCATTATTGTCTGTTTATATATTTTAATTTTTAGAATAATCCACATTCTGGACTTTTAAGGACAAATATTCAGAGAAAAATTTTCCCTTCGAAAAAAAAACAGCTAACAGCATCATCTTTCCTGATTCATTTCTGCTTATTATCCAATATTCGGAACATTCTTAGAGCAGGACTGGCAGGATACGGTTTTTTAAATAGGTACATTTCGTCTTTTATTGAGTATAAGAAGTTTGAACCGCTTTGTTTGACCAAACCGAAGAAGCAGCGGCTGCTTTGGTAACTCTCCGTCTAATCTCCATACCTAAGTCTCATTCGTGGACTTAATGTTAAGCGGTAGTCAGAGGTAGATGAACTGCTACTATCAACAGTGACTTTGTCTTAAGCGGTGGACAGACATTTTGTTTGTTTTAATATGCATGGTCCTGTCCAATAAGTTGCACTGGTTTTCCAAGAGTAGGTATTTTTCTTGTAGGTAAATCTCCATCTCGGACATTGAAAATTCGAAAGAAAATATATTACCAGGGCTAACACGTTCACACGGTCACAAGTTTCGAGTGTAAGTCACTAGGCCTGATTCTAAAATAGCTTTCTAGCAATTAATTTCAATCAAAGCCAACACGAACACATCTTCTTCTTCATTTTACCGGCGATTGTCATGATCTCGAGGGGGACCACAAGTCTTCCACTCAACTGCTTCGCCTAAGGTTCCACTTGTGGGGTTCACCGGGTTGACCTCAGAAAACGTCAACAGACCTCCCGGTTTTGGATTGTTCCATGTCTGAGGCCAACTAAATGCAGGTGTCGTTGCATTTGTTTCATCCAAAACCAACACGAACACATATTATTTTGAATTTCAAACTTTTCTGAATTGTGGTTCTTTCAAAGTAAAGAATGAGTTTATTTACCTTCAAAAAAAATTGCAATTTCTTTAAAACCAACTAAAGGTACATTCACACTATTAAAACAAAAAAAAACTGCACACTGCAAATGAATGCCAGCTATGCCAGTATAAACTTAAGTCAAGTTTCAGCAAACTCAACGTGATTAGCCGGTTTCATAGATTTCCCTCCAACTTCGTCAACATCTTACCTTACCTTCTATGCACAACCGGCAGTACCTCTCTCTACCCACCTATGGAGGCACCAGCTATAGATCTAAGCTAGGCTTTATAGCTGCAGCATGAATTCTACTATTTTATTGTTGTTGCACTCATATCAGACATTAGAGTAGGTACACCTAGGGGTTTTTGGAGGCAGACGAACTCAATAGAGTATGGTGCAGTGCAGCGTGTGCATGAACGAAGTAATATATATGTAATGTATATGTATGTTGCAGATATGAGATTGTTGCTCTCCCATGCTGTCAATGCTATTGCGCTGATCCATGCTTTAGCGTTGTTTTTTTTTACTACTTTTTTTTTGTAAGAGTCGCCCCACGAGTTAATGCAACCATTCAACTTTGCTGTTGCTGCCACGCTGTTGCTTGTTCCTTAGCTTACATTATTGCTATTTGATGATAGTCGCGCAGCTCAATGCATTTTATGCCCACCATTCCAGTTATGTGTATACGCGATGACGGTGTATCTATGCGGACGGGATCACACGGGGGCTAGGACGGGAGAGTTCGAAACTATTCAAGTATGTGGCAAGGCACATAGTGCAGTTGATTAGATATATTTACAACTTTTGTATCCGCAAGGTATGAAATCAAACATTCCATTCCAATTCTCTCTTCATCGCGGCCCTCTTTCGTTGTCTAGAAGAGATGCGACGAATAGACGGACAGATGGGTCGGACGGACAAACGTACTATAAAACGACATCATAGTGAATGCATAAACGTCGACAGCGACGACGACAACGACGTCAAGTTGTGCACCTCGTTTGGGGGCTCGTATACACCCATTTGACAGGTATGCGGTGGTTGTTTGTTGTTGTTACTATTTGACTCGTACTTAGATAGAAAATTGCACATATACGGCAATGTTGAGTATTTTGCAACAGAAGTTAGTTACCTTACTACAACAAAAATTAAATAAAATTCAAAAAAAAAAAAACTAAATACCTACGTATACCCACACTTGGTATTGGTGCTACGCGAATTGCGAACCCGTCGTCGCGCCTTTAGAGTTGTTTTTTTTTTATAGAAAAAAATCAAGAAATGTAAAGAGGGATTAAAATTGCATTGATTGCTGCAAAGGAAAATTCAACAACGCAGCAATAAGTTTTTCATGTTGGTTTGTATGGTTGTTGTATTTTATTTTGGCTTTTTGAATTTGCAAAAGAATTTTAACGTGGAATGTGAAAATTGGGCGGAAATGTTGAATACTTAAATGAGGTTGACGATAATGGGCTTTCTTTTTTTTTTTTAATTAAAAAGAGACAAAAAGAAAAAAATTGTCTTAGGTTTTCAGTTTTAAAAGTAAAACGGAAGTTATGTATAATGGCAATCGTTCGATATTACAAAAACTTAGCACATAAACTGGGCTACCTACCAATATAAGGTTCCTATTTTTAGAATCGAAAAGATAACATTTTATGCTACACTTGTAATGGCAACTGTTTCTTCAAAATTGGCGAAGAATTTTAAAGTAAAAACTACATAATTTATTATCTTAAGCGTAAACCGTCATAAAGTATACGTCACTCCATCGCTGTCGAAAAAATAATTGTAGCTTACAAATTCTTGACAGTTTACTAAAAGCCACTTCCAGAAGTGAAAATTGAAGATGCTATAAAATTGTAGCTACTACATTATATTAAGCCAGAGAGATCTTGCATTATTTTATTTCAAACCGATTTTTATCAAGAGTATGGAAAGTACGGGAACAGTTCACCAAATCGTAGAAGTATTCTATTGCATGTCTCATTTCCACCATTGAAATTAAGATTTACAGATATTCAAATTAAAATGAATTAATTTATTTCTTCATTATTATTACCTTTTTAAAGTTTAAACATTTCAAACTAAAATCACGACCAAATAATTGAATTCAATTGCAACCGACAGGCATAGAAGATAAAACAAATTATTTTTCCCTTTTGCTATGAACTGTCAAAACAAACGTGGCGTTTGTTCGCTTTTTCGTTCGTTTCATCTTTCGTTTTTTTTTTTTTTTTTGATAAGTAAATACGTTCGTGATTACATGTTTCGCGAACATGCGTACGTACTTCTTTTCGTTATTTTGACTTTAATGAAATTTGGGGTTGTTTTGTGGGAAAATAATCAGAATAAATAATTAAATTTTTATTAAATCACTTACTTCTCAAATATACTCGTATTAGCACAAGCAAATTAGCATGCGACCATGGTGAACATTTAATGAACTACACAAAATGGCCGCTACCACGGATAAACCGAGGAGTTTCGTTTTTATAATGATTTATCTATGGTCAATGTATCCTTATAATGATTTATCTATGGTCAATATCCGAGGATTCTCATCTTTATAATGATTAATCTATGTTCAGTTTCCGTGGAAGCGGCCATGGATACTAGTGCAGCTAGTCTACTCTCACTACTAGTACTAGTACTAGTCTCAATACAGTACAATCAATTACGAAAAACAATTTTCCATTACAATAATTTTTGTTTACATCGGTTTTTGCTCACATCGAGGAGCAAATCAATTCATAAACATCAACCAGAAAAGTCTTGAAATTTTCGTTCGTGGTTTCGTTACCTCCTTTCTGCTTCATTTCTACACCCCTCACCCAATCTGTCAAAAAGGTGAAAGATGAAACAACCGAAAAAGCGAATCGGGTCATAGAAAATAAGTCCCCTTTCACACAGGGAAACTAATTGCTGGAGATTTTGTTGACGTTTTCCTTTAATTGCCTTGTACCTTTCACACAAGGAAACCAAAATTGCTTGAGATTTTTGTTTTTTTTTTTTCATATAAAGTGTATAGGCTGAACGCACATTACGGACAGTGTGAGAAGGAATGTGATCAAAATCTCCTCAAACGTTGACCGGGGAGATTTTTTTCATTCCCCTTACTTCTTGCCCTTCTCGCCTACAAACTCCCAGTCTAAGGAACATTGTTTTTCTCTTAAGCTATGAACTGTCAGAATGACAGCACAAACGTGGCGTTTACACTTAAGCGGGGTACACATTATCAAACCTGTTTGACTTCAAACATCACACAGTGTCAAAAAAATTTGTGAACAATGAACGTGTATCTCAAACAGAGAGTACACACTATCAAACGTGAACAGATTTGTCAAACAGGTTTGATTATGTGTACCCCGCTTTAATCATGAAGTTAAACTTTTAAACTTCTTTAAAATTTAGGGTTACGATTAGCGGAAATATAACCATTAAATTGATTATTGGTATGGCTCATTATTTAGAGACCACTTCAATATTTAAGTGATCTTTATTTTTTTTTTTGTAAGGACAGAGACTGCTCTATGACAAGTATGCTTGTAATAGTTCACACTGATTAATGACAAGTATGCTTGATGTTCACATGGTTCTTCTGAATAATACGCAGGTAAGAGTTAGCCTTTCCTTAATCACGAAATTTGATGACTAATAACTTATCCGTTCGCAATCACATGACTATTGCTCATTTATTAAATAAAATTATTAGTTTAAGCTCTAGTCAGTGTTGTTTCTCTGCTATTATGCCTTTATAAATAGTGTCTAGGATGGCAGAACTATGTTTGACTAAAATATAGCGTCGTGCTGGTTGTTTCCGTCTCATGTTTGCTCTTAACATTTATTTTGAAAGTATAAAAATGTATTCATCACAGTCCATCGGCTTGGATGAGTACTGCCAAAAATCCGTCCTAAGCCTAGTACGTTTCTCATCATTAACGTACTAGGCTTTAATCTAAACTCTCTTTGGACGAAAAGCACTCATGAAAGCGAAATTATGGAGTTTTCCATTGTGTAAACAAAATTATTTTATTTTTGATTTGGATCTGTCAGAAAGCCAGTTTTGCTAATTTTTGCATTTGATTTAACAACTAAATTGATTACTCATCGCCACAGTTTGTCTTAGTTCAATAACGTTAAATTTGTTCTTCATATTAAACAAAAATAATAACACCGTCACGTCGCAAAGCAACACTTATATGACGACATAAAATCTTCAAAATGCAAATAAATAAAGGCAAAAATATGTAGGTAATAAAAATTTAATCAAGTTTAGTAATAGGTAGCTTCATACGTAAATTCCCAAACAATAATCTATTGGTTAATTAATATTTCATTAAAAAGCAGTTAATAAACACGTTCAGCATTTTAAGAACAGCTAAATTTCCAATTTTTACACAAACTACCTAACTAATCTTTGAGAGCTTCAATCTCAAAATGAGGAATAAATAAATAAAAAAAAGAAACAAAAAATTAATTTAAATAAGAACAAAATAACCCTGCAGTACAAAACGCGCGATTTAAAATAGCCATACGCCATAGAATTATAGCCGAATGACGTATGAGCCAAAGGAATTTATTTCTCGCATTTTTCTTGTGTATTTGCGTCTGTGGCACATTTCTGTGTAGTCTTTTTTTTTTTTAATTGTCAGTAGATTTTTTTGTTTATTTTTCAATTTATTTTTATAATAGGTATTTCTTTTCACACGAGGAGACCCAGAGGCGTACAGAAAATTTGTATGTACGAGTAAGCTGCTTGATGGCTGGCTGGTGCTTTGACATTTTATTTTGTGGGGACCCGTCTAGGGGCGTAACTGAAGTACTGTACGTATATCTCCCACTCAAGCGATTATAGAAGAAGCAAGCATTCCAATTTATTAAAGAGGCAAATAGGGGACAAATAGTAATAGAAATAATATAAAAATTATACACACGTCCATGCGTTTTTTTTTTTACAATTTAATTAAATTGGTACGAGAACCTATAAGAGACAGACGTAAAATCAAAATTAAATTTATATTGGCTTGAGCTAACTTATTATTTTGAATAACATCATTTTTGAATATATTTTGCCTCTATCTTTAAAAAGATTTCAAAGTTCACCCTAAAATACAGTATTTTGGCAGAAATGGAGTGAACTTAAAGGCCTTCCACACTAGCCCACTGTGTATTAATACATGTCAAAAAAGTGTGAAACAAATCATGTAGAATAGTGTGGAAACAAAATATGAAAGCTTAGCCTACACAACCCGACATTGTATCCCACACCATTTGACATGTGTTAATACATTATACATGAATAAGTTCAGGAATGGTTCTATTCTAATTCTATCCCACATTCTATCACACTTTTTTTAGGTTATGGTAATGTATTAATACAAGCAAGTATGGAAGCAAAATATGAAAAGTTTTTTCTGACCCACAAATTTGGCAGTCGCGTGGAATTCTTTCCCACTTTCAATTTGGCATGTATTAATACACAGTGGGCTAGTGTGGAAGGGCTATTAAGTTGTCAAAATAAACCTGAGTTTACAACATACCTCCTTAGTGACGTTTGTGCGAGAGAAAGGGAAGCTGTATTAAAAAATCGAGTTGGATTAGAGTCAGATTTTATATCCAAGTCCCCTTTCACAAAGATAAACTAGTTGCTGGAGATCTTGTTGACATTTTTTTTTCTATTGCTTAAATCGCTTGTCCCTTTCACACGAAGAAACAAAATTGCCGGAGATTTGTGTGTTTACCTATAAAGTCAACGCACATTACGGACAGTATGAAAAGGAATCTCTTAAAATCGTTGGCCGGATAGAATTTTTATCAATTTCCTTCTCTCCTAGAAATACAAAATTGATAGCAACTGAGTTTCTTTGTTTAAATGGAGACCAAGTTTTCCATCGAGTTGAAAGCCCCATTTTAAGTTGAGTTGAAATGTTGAGATTACAGAATGAGAAATGGTGTCAATATATTAATTTCCCAACAAAAGCAATGCACATTGAATGAACTTAAGTATTAACAAGCCAGAGCTTTCAAACCCAAATTATTGATTTTACTCACATATTTGCAAAAACACAGCCCTAAGAGCATCTATAAAACCAACTCCTCCACCCAGGTTTTTTTTTTATCAAAAATTTCGAACCAACCGCGATCCTCAAGTTGAATCTAGTGTTTTTGGTGATTTCAACTCAGAACAGGTTAAGAGAGAGTTGAAGCGGCTTGAAAATCATTCGTAGACTTGTGTCACAAAATTTTAATCAAGTCTAGTACATACATTTCCTCGTGTAGTTAACAATCGTCTGTGGTGAAAATGAATTTTTGATATTTTTCACACATGTGAATGCGTTTTGAGTGAACGTTTGACGTTTTAAACCACAGAGCATCAAATGCATATCACAAAAATGTCAAAACTTCACCAATATTTTTGATACTGTTTTGCTTAGGAATTGGTTCACTGCTCGTAAACGAAAACTCTCTTGTTGCCCTCCAAATGGCTTCACAAATTGATTCATAAGTATGTACTAGGCTTTACAATTTACATTTTTACAACTCAATTTCTTTAGTTTTCATCGATTTTTGTTAACATCAAGGAGCATTGCGGCCGTCTAATCAGAAACGTCAAATTACAATCAGAAAAAGTCTTGAAATTTGTATTGGCGCTTTCGATACTTTCTTCCTCCTACATTTCTATAACCCTCGCCCTCGCCCAATCTGTCAAAAAGATAAAGGAATCGTGTAATCGGGGTCTGAATTGTCACATTTCACTTGTTCGATAAAAGAACTTGTAATGTTGTGTTAGACGGCTTCCACACAAGGAAACTGAGTTGCCAGAAACTGGCTAGTTTGTAGGCGAGAAGGGTGTGAGGGGAAATTTGTTGTCTTCCTTTTACGCCCTTCTCGCCTAGAAACTAAAAATCGCCGGCAACTCAGTTTCCTTGTGTGAAAGGGGTCTTACACGCCTCAGACCATCACTTGTTATACTACGTT
Source organism: Melangyna quadrimaculata (assembly GCA_949320155.1). NCBI lineage: Eukaryota > Metazoa > Arthropoda > Insecta > Diptera > Syrphidae > Melangyna > Melangyna quadrimaculata. The sequence goes on from OX439483.1 coordinate 420,147,392, forward strand.
TTCATTAGAGCTGAAATGAGTTAATTTCGGAATTTGGCAAAAAAGTGTTTTCATTATCAAATTTGCTAATTTCGTTTGGTATCTCATTTCATTTTGTATTTGGAATGGCAGTTAAACATTTGTTTTTGTTGTTTTCTCTTTGTGTCTTGGCATTTTCAAGCAAGAGCTTTTTAAAGCTTTTGGAATCGACTGCTGATGGATGGATTTACCCCATCTCGTGAAAATTTGGTTGAAATTAGCTCATTTGAGTATGAGAATTTGTATGGGAAATTAGGTAATTTCGGATCTGATTTGGAAATTTGCAACGAAATTACCTCATTTGGTCCAGTGAAAACGTAGTATTAGTCTCCTTTCACACAAGGAAACTGAGTTGCCAGCTACTGGAAGTTTGTTGGCAAGAAGGGCTTAAGGGAGATTTGTTTCCCTCCCCTTACGCACTTCTCGCCGACAAACTCCTAGTTTCTGGTAACTCAGATTCCTTGTGTGAAAGGGGACTTAAATAAAATAACAATATTGAATACAAACAGATGAGTAACTTAAATAACTGTCATATGTGGGGTGAGCGGAGATGATGTTTATTTTTGTGCACTTTTATTTTAACCGAAAAAGTGAGCCCAAAAAGCTTACCTACAACAGGTGTGTTTCTTTGTGCCCTTTTGTTAGATTAAAAATAATGGTTGAAAAACAACGCCATTCCTTTTTTTTATTTGTTGACTATAGACAGCTACATATTTAAAACTTAAAAACAAAAGCAAGACTCTAACTTGTTTGATAGAGTATAGAGATTAGATTTGTTCGCATCGATAATGATTTAAGTTTATATTATTTATATTTTTTTTTTAAGACAGTGGTTTAAAAATTTTTAAATAAACAAAAAGCTGATGATGGATAAGAATTTTGTTGAATCTATTTTTATCTACCTATGTATCAACCCCTTTTCTATCAACATATAAACATGATTTAGCGGAATATTTTGATTAAATTTTGATTAAAACAAGTTTATTTATTTAATTTGTTATTCCGAAGTCTCTTATGATGAATTGAAAATAAATGGTTCCATTATACTTGAAGCAATTTTTGGGAATAGATGAAGATTGGAATTTTATTCCCTGACCTAGATCGTAACTCTAAAAATTTTGTTTGTCAAAATTTTATTTTGTAGCATTTTCGAAGAATTAAGTATCTACAGGCTCCTAAACACATGTGTAAATTGGTAGGTATATAACCTACATAAGAGAAAGCATATTAAGAAAGGTCAGTTTTTTAATTCAATATTTGGGTAGGTATATTTATTCTCTTGCTTATACAAAAACGTCAAAAAAATTAAGTTGATGAAACTGACACCTGTGTATCCATTTTTTTCTTTTAAGCAAACAGAGATACTATAGCACTGATATTGCGTCCCGTGAGCCATTATATTCTGAACAAAAAAATTAATGTCATAAAAACTACACACAGACTTCTTTTAAGATTAAAAAAAGTTAGTCTGCTGTTTTTAACTGTTAGTTTCATCAAAGTTATGGCTGTCACTTTTTTGACGTTGACAGAATCATAATCTTTCTTTAAGTACCTTCACATGATCTGCGAACAGCGAATGCGAATAAACCTTTAAGCAGTTTGTTTTAACTTTTCGACGAAGTAAATAAATGATCTTATTTACCAAATTTAAAATGAAAAAAATTGGAAATACGTGTTTACAAGCTTCAGCGAACTGTCAATTGTAAATTCGCAATCCACAACAACATGAGGTGTTGCACAATCTTTCGAATAAAAAATTCGCTCGAATTACCGATTTTACTTGTTTATATTGCATCAGAGCAATATAAGCAAAATTAACGATCATTCAGAAATTCGCATTCGCTGTTCGCAGCTCATGTGAAAGGCGCTTTATTGGTGTATATGGATACGGGCAGGTTCAGAAGACAAAAGGGACTTGTCAATGAGGGAACTTTCTACTCCCTGATTCGTTGGCTGTCATAAAATTTACTGGAAATGCAGGGAATTTTTATTGGAAAGTAATACTACGTTTTCATTAGAGCCGAAACGATTTGAATAAAAATTTATGAATGGGAAAATTGTTTTTCGTGATTGAATATACCTAATATAGGAGTATATTTGAGAAAGAAGTGATTACAAAATATTTTTATTTGGAACTACTGGTTATTTTCACACAAAACAACCCCAAATTCCATGAACGTCAAAATAGTGAAAGGAAGTACGTCCGTATTTTTGCGAACCATGTAATCATGAACGTTCGTGCCTGTCAAAAACACGAAAGACGAAACGAACAAAAAACGAACCGTATAAGCTAAGCAGGCTCTTAAAGTCAAGTCAACTTTATATGTGTTAAAATATCAGCTGATTGGATTCTGTAACTACACAGCAAGGTGAACTTTATTGTGTTTTGTATCGAGTGCTTTGTTAATTATTCGGGATACTTTCGAGTTATAAAGCGTGTCGTTTTTGTTAAACAAAAATGACTTAAATACAGATATGATCTCTAAGTTCTGGCTTTCATCAATTAAATATGGGGAGATAGGGTACTTTTGCCACTAATCATAATTAAGTATTAAAAATTAAATACAAATCTGACTTTATATTAATGAATAAAGGTAATATAGAAAATAAATAAGTTTAATAATTCTGTCACATAGACAGGCTTTATAAATTATTTCAAAATAACGACTCTAATTATAAGGTATATTAGCAAAGAATTAAAAAAAAAATGATGGCGATCGTAAATACAATTTATTTATTTTTTTTTTTTTTTTCTTATTTTCTTGTTAATTTAAATAAATTGATTTTGCTGTCGACTCTCTTGCCTTGCATATAAAATTCTCTCTGTTAAAAGAGATGGGTTGTCATAAAATAACACAACACAAAACAACAACTGTTACGACCTTCGCATTCCAGAGCATACGAGGTTTTTTATTGGCTGAATGGCGACGAACCGGGCGCGAATCGGGCGGCCGACAACGCGACGCGCGGTGGCGGACATCTGAATTTAACACACAAAATAGCAAGTGTATTTGCTTTTTTTTTTGTATATGTACGTATATTTTTTTTATATATCTTCGTATGAGTTTTGAAAAACAAATTAAAAAAAAAACATAAAGTATGTTTAGTTCTGACAGAGTGTGTAATATGGCACAACAATATACGGGCGGTGCGGTGGAACACAAACACAAAAAAAAATACGACAGAATAAGAAAGAGATCAACAAGCTAATGAAATATGTATGGATGAGGACAAAAATAGCATTATTAAGAATAAAAATATTTATTCATATGGAGTAACATACATAAATATATACATATGCAAGTATGTACATACTCGTATTTGAGGAATTTATATTTGTTTTTTTTTTTTTTATTATTATTTAAGTAGGTATAACTATTTTCGAATTGCTTAACACACATACTACAAAAATATTTATTTCTTGGATGGAATTATTTTATTTATCAATGAGAAATAGCACGTGGGAAATTTTATTTATTTATTCTTTATGGGTATGGCCAAGGAAAAATAGAATAAATACAAAATATTTTGTTAATGTTGTTGAAAATATATGGCTCCAGTGGAATGTGACTCTTCAGGGACTTTTATATCTACCTCCATACTGGTTTTGAAAATGAATACAAAATTTATATTTTTGATTCATGAAAACGAGTAATAAATATAAGCGACTCTTTGTGTGATCGATATCGCATGATTAACTATCGTGTCATAAATTTAATTTTGTTGGCAACTCTCCTTAAATGGCGGCAATTAAACTGACGTTTTACTGTCAAAATTGGTTTATGTTATATTTTTTTGTTAAAATGTTGGTAACGATTATGATACTACCACCTCAAATGTTTGGCCGATTGTCAGCAAACTTTTTTTTAATGATTTTTTCAAATATATTGCTCGTAATCCTGACACAAACTTAAGTGCCTTGCCCACGAGACACGAATTGCGAATCACAAATGGTCGCGAATTTTGACATTTCATTTTCATGAGTCGCTGACAGCTGCGAAAGATCATATGTACAACATAAATAGGTAAAGTCGGTAATTAGAGCGAATTATTTATTCGCAATTATTGGCACGCGTCCTGTTGTTATGGATTGCGAATTTACAATTGACAGTTTACAGAAGCTTGTTGTTTATCGCGTATGAAATATTAAATTGTAATTTTGTGTTATTTAAACTAATTTTTTGTAGTTTTTTCTTTTAAAATTTTGCATTCGGCGTCCATGTGAAAGCCACTTTAGCTACATAACTCTAAAATTGACCATATCGGCTCTGAATGATTTTAATGATTGTCAAATTAGCATCTATGTTATTAATTAATTAATTAACTGATAATAATTATCTACATTTTTAAGACATGAATTAGTGATGGACGATATATCGATTATCGATAACTGTTACTAGGAACACGTTATTCGTAAGTTACTGTTATAACAGGTTATCCGATATCAAAGTTACCATTTATTACAATAACAGGTAACAAAAAAACAAACTTAAGAAGAAAAATGCATAGAAACTACTTTTTAAAATGCATATAAATGTCATTAAGACAGAAACTATAGGAAGAAGCACATAAATCTTGTATTTTTATTAATGTCATTTTATTTTGGTAGTCCGCACAGTAACTCCTTTTTCATTGTTTCTTTTCCATTCCTATCCAAGCCCTGTTTTTTGAGAGAGTGACTAGACTCCGGACAATGTGATTTCAGGAATATTGGTTGACATTAGGAACAAAATAATACTCTATACGCCATCAACTCTAAAAAAAAAGCCTCTGAAAAATCCGAAAATTTAAACTTTGTTAAAGGGCTTTTGGCTAACATTGGGAACGAAAAATTCTAAATATATCAAAATGTAGTTGCTTTTGCATCTGTAAAGGCTAAACTGTGGAATTTCTTAAGAAGATGGCTATGATGTCGAATCTCGATTAATTAAAAAGCTCTAAGAAATCTTCATTTTCGATATCTTTATTCTCAAATTCAGATATGTCTTCAAATGATTTATCTTATCTTATTGTGCCGTTCAAAAATTTAAGAAGTTCAACACATGGCACATGGAGATCATCATCCGCATCATTTAAAAATTCACTGAGTGCGACTACAAGCATTGACTTAATCAAGAATGACAGCTCATCGAGGTCCGATATTAAACTGGCTTTCCCTTAACATCGCTTATAGAATCTTCTTAGCAAAGTATTTTCCTTCCCTTTGAGACCACCGCGAAACCATTGATGTAAAATGACAAATGTCTAGTCGCAAAAACTTTGAAGGAAGCTTAGCACTTGAGATCATTTTAGCCTTTTTGTAAATAATCGTTTAAATTACTACATTTTCCGAAGATTTCGGCTACAGCAATTAATAATGCTCAACCAAAATCGGTTACCACCGATTGCAGCATTCGCTGCAACTAAAAGTCTCAAAAAAATGAGAGACAATTAAAGCTCTTTGGTCAGCTGGAACCATCTGAAAGACAGGCATGCTTCCTTCCTTTGTAAACAAAACACATTGGTACAAGAAAATATGTGGTTCAGTGGAACCGCCCCGCTTTACAAATCTACCTGTTGCATCAATCGTTATAAAACTGCCTCCAAAGTATTTCGACAACGTGCTATATAGGTACATTTGTATCTGTTGAGGACTCCAATACACAACATTTAACTGAAACAAAGCTACATGGTGAATGCAACCTACATATTTTCCATGCTGAGCTGCTTTCAGAAAATTTAAGGCCGGGTTAGCAAATTTGAGACCATTGATGTCTAAGAGACGCTGCTCCTTGGCTTTGCGGACAACCTCGTTTAAGGGTGAAATTGGTGGATTTTTTCCTCCAAACGATTTTATTCGCAAAGCCTCTTTTCGCCTTCAAGAAACAGCATCCCTTCGGATTCGGCCATCAATTAGAAAGTCCGCAACTTTCTGCTGACGCACTCTCCTTTTCAGCCCCGAGTGCTCCCTTTGTTGTAGGCCAATTATTATCTCGCAGCTTACAACTAAGTCGGTGTCCTTAGAGGCTTCAAAATTTGACCGCTTCTTTTAGCCTTAAATTCACTGCAAAAGCCATTGAATGTAAGATATAATTTTGTGCATTTGAGCTTAAGTGCACAACATTATTTTTTGAAACAAAAACGCATTCCCAATGGTTTTGGATCCAAAATGCTTTGGCAAATATGTCTGCCCAACCGGCTTGTAGGTTTAAGTAGCTCAGGTTCCGATATATTTTTTCTTTGAGGCGTATTGTCTCCCATTTTTCTGGTGAAAAAATAATTTTTGATTTAAGAAACTCTGAACTGTAATCAATAAAACTGATTTTGCTTCTAAAACTGAAGTCTGAAGCATCAGTTGAATTTAGATCTTCAATACCAAAAGATTTTAAGACAACAGTTTTAAGATCATTCCTATTGTTATTCACAACCGTGTGGACATGTTTTGGTTTAATCGAAGAGGTCTTTTCTATCATCAATCTAGATATTTTTTTAAACACTTCATTAGAAAGAGGTAGACAATTTCGTCATACATTTTTTTCTCCATTTTAAGCAAGCTATGTATTGTTTTCTACCTATACAAAATTAAAAAACATTCAAGAAATTCAATTATCTGAAAAAAAAACGACCGCATCAAACACTTCCAACCTGGTTAAATTCCAACCAGGTCTTGAACGCATTCTGTCTATATGAATCTTTAATAGATAAGTTGCAAGACTTTAACTTTCCTCAAAAACCAAAAACGTTTGTACACTATTTTTTTGTTTTTGCTGCAGATAAGAAGTCAATATCAAGCATTCGTTATTGAAAGGTACTTTTTTGTGATATGCACATGAATCTATCATGCCTAGTTGTCTACTCAATGAATTGATTAGATACAAGAAGCCAAATGACTTTGAGTCTCGAAGTAAAGGCAATGGGAGAAAAAGTATTCGTTTGTGACTTTTTCACGCTTTTTTTTTAAATTCAATTTAAATGCACATATAAGTCTTATTTAAATTTCTTTACAGGGTGATTCACTTAAGATACACAACACAAAGCTAGAGCATGTATGTTGGGTCTAAAAAAAAAACAATCGTATATGAGGGGGTTTATTACCCCCGTTTAGGCAGAAGCTACGATTTAAATTATCCCACTCATGAGCCTGTTTTGTCAAACGAAAATGTGTTGTTCTTAGCTCGGAGCGTTCAGAGCTTTTTTTTTTAAATGTTCTGAGCACGGTGTTTAGAGGACGATATATGAGCTCAAAATAAAATAACCGAGCAGATGGATAAATGCCCCATTAAGGCCATTGGAAAATTGGCAGTAGGTACTCCCGTCATTTAACTGGCAAAAGAATGACTTTGCTCATTCAGTATACTGACGAAAAAATACCAGTCGTGTAAATGCAGCATTAAAATTTGAGCGGCCAATTTTATACCATTTTACATTTGATTGACAGTTCAGTCCTCAATTCAGTACTTTGTGTAGGTTATAGTGCGAGATATGTTTAGCCCAATAATATTCTTGTGTATTCATCATTTTTGTCATTTTTCTTGAATGCGTATTTAAAATCAACTTTTATTAAAGAGCTTTTTACCAAATACCAAAGCACATATACTATCCCGCTTTCATTTATTCATTTATGCCAAAATCTTCACTTTGATGAAACTATAACATTGTTCAACTTAATGCTCTTCAAAATCAAGTATGTACAATACATATACCTACCTTCTGGCATTGAGTGCAAAATAGGTGTATGTCCAAATGTAAATATAACTTTAAAAAAACACAATTCATCACAAAATTGTTTAAAACTTCATCAAAGGAACAACGAAAATGTAAATGATAAAACCGAACAACGAACTAAGAACGAATGAAGAACGTGCAAATCAGAAATGTCGGTGTTCTTTGTTACTCGAACAAAGTGTGTTAAAGTGCGAAAACATTGTTTTGGTGTGTTGTGCAACATGTAGGGACATTTTCGAAGTTCTTTTAATCTCTGAACGGCACAAGAAGCCTAGGTACATATATAAATTAACAATTTTGTAAATAGGTTTCAAATTTCTAATGTAAATGCTTGAGAGAAGAACGAACACCGAACAACGTTCACCGAATGAAGAACGAAAGTCTAAGGCCAGACTGAAGTTTCCTGATTAAGGAGCTGGATTACACGATTACTTTTTTGGCTTCGTCGTCGGCCTTTTTGATAGATTAGATGAGGCGTGTAGAAATGAAGGGGGGAGGAAATAATGAAAACACTTCGACGTTTCTGTCAAACAACCACAATGGTTCTCGGTGTTTGCAATGGGTATGTTCAATGCAAAAATATTACAACGGCTGAAAATAAAGTACTTAATTTTTGTCTTTGAACGCAAAATTATATGAAATGTCAGTTTTGTATGGAGAGCCTTTTTTTTGTATAGAAAAGCTGTCAGCTGAATTTTCAGTTGGGAATTTCTTGCTGAAAATTCATATGAAACGTAACTTAACGTCACTAAACGTAACTGAATGTCAGCTAACGTTTTATGACAGCTGGCCAATCAGAAGCTCTATCTGTAAATAAAGTACTGAAACATTTGATGCGTTGAACCCGGCCAATAATCGATATATGGTATGTATGTGAGAAAGAAATGATAAGAAATATTTTAAATAACTATTAGATATAACTGTAAAATTTTGACAACTCTAAAAAATAAGAAAAATGGGTACGTTCAGGAGACATAAGGGACTTCATATTTAGTCAACTTCATCCATTGAACGTAAATTTTCCTAAAAATACATAACTAACGTTTTTTTTTCGGCATGTTGTATATCAAAATTATAACTTTTCTTTAATACATTACCTCAAGTTCGTTTAGGAAAAGAGAGAATTCTTGACATGGATACGAAATTCCGTCGTAATGTACGCAGTAGCGGATCTAGGATTTGGCTGTGGGGAGGGCTTGCAGTTTGGAGATCCATTTTGAGACCTTAAGTAATAAAATTAGCTTGTCCCAAGATACATTTTATAATTTATAACAAATAATAGAGATCAGTTTAGGTTTAATGCAGGTCCGTACTCAACTTCAGTCGAACTAAACTTCACGATAAACGCGGCAAAACATTATTTTTTATGAAATTTAAGGAGCTATATCGCACTAAGCGGCAACTGAACTTCATACGAATTCGTGTGAAGTGTAGTTCCGATGCAGTGCAGTTCCGGCGAGTGCGGTCTAACCTTTAAGGCTCAAGTATTTTCTTTCCTTTTCCTTTAATGATATCCGTTTTTTGTGTGCCTTTATATCCGCTCCTGTTGCGCTTCAAAAAGTTTTCAATACAAAGTACAATAACAATTATTCATAATTGCTGTAGCACAATAATTTTTAGCCATATATATATTATTTAAAAATTGATTAGGTACCTACATTATGTAGTTATATTTTTATGGGTATGTTTTGAACTTCCCATTTTTGACAAGATTTGAAAACTGTTTTTAATTGGCTAGTTCAGAAAAATTATATTTAAGTGTTCGTACTACTTCCTCCTTTTTTATATCCGGTGATTAAAAAGCACGTTCGTATGAATCTAAAGTTTTTTGTCGTCAAAATCAGACAAAATTCGTTTTAAAAAAATATATATATCGATCTTACATTAATTGTAATAGAATTTCTCAAGTACCTACGCATTAAATATGTGTAAGAGACAATATAAAACATTACCAAAGGAAATAAGATGCGTGATATATCACATACCCGATCATTTCAATATCATCACCTTGACATAGCTTCACTTAAAACAAAACAAAAAAAAAACTTTAAACATACATAAGTAAATTGTGTTAAAAACAAAACATAAATCTCCATCAAGGGTGTATTTAAACCAACACATTGAAAATAAACTGTTTGTACATAAATAAATACCTACATAATATTTTGTTGAATAGTTTGTCTTTATCGATATTTTTTTTTTAGTACGTACATTCTTTAGATTAGATTTTTAACGACGACGGATAAAAATAAGCAGTATAGTAGGTACATATGTATGTAGGAACAGATATACCTACCTTTAAGAAATATAATAAAAATGAATACCTATATTTTGTGGAATTTCCTGTGTCTGCGACGTAAAAAAGTTCTTTTCCTTGGGGGTGGTCTACACCGGATATGTTCCGGTGAAGTACGTTTCTATTTTTTATTAAAATTTTCAATTAAAATCGAATTTTTTTTTTATTGGAAATTACATTGGAAGTCCATATACATACATATATGTATATTCTTGAATACTAAATATTAAACGGAATATATAGCTAGCAATATATACCTAATTCAATACATAAAATATGCCATTGACCTTTGAGGTTCTATTTTTGATTTTTGTTTTTTTTTTTTGTGTTTGTGTTCACAAGTTAATTTTCTTTTATTCTATATAGTGTGTAGGTATATGCGTATAATGCATATTTAAAATTACGTTAATGATAGTGTCATTGAATGTGTGTATCTTTCTGTGTAGTGTGTATTTAAGTATTTTGTGGAATTTAAAGAATTTATTTTATCTGCAAGTAATATTTGCTTAAGATAGTCAAAAAGTTAAGGAATTTCCTGATAACAGCTTTAAGTAAATAAGACTGATAATATCTATGTTAGTTTAGCAGGCAAACAATCTAAGGAAATAATAAGATCATACGATACCTACCTATAGAAATTTGGAATGTTAGTAACAATCCTACAAAGCTGTTTATTTGTTATAAATTTCATATTTTTGCTGTCAAATAACACATTTTTAAACCCCGATTATACTATCCGTTTTTTCGTTCGTTTTGTCTTTCATTTTTTTGTCACATTGGTCGAGGGGTGAAGAAATACAAGGGGAAGGAAGTAACGAAATCACGAATGAAAGTTTCAAGACTTTTTGGTTAAAAGTTCTGATTTTTTGACGTTTCTTATTTTGTCAAACGCAATGCTCCTCGATGTTAGCAAAAAAACGATGCAAGCAATCATTGAATTGGGAAATTGTTTTTTTTTGTACTTGAATATACGTAGTTAACAAGAATATTAAGGAGTTTTCCATTTAGTTAGTGAACTGTCAAATAGGAAACATTATTTACACAAATGGAATACAATTGTCAAACGAATTTTCAGCGGAAAGTGATTATTTGGTACTTAACAGGTCACCTCCACAGGCCATGGCAGGACTATGAACATGTCTAAAAAAAATCCAATGGAGTCCAAAAAATCCATGTCCATGCAGCGACATGTCTAAACAAATAACGTTTTGAACAAGACATGGATGGCTGTTCAGAGCTTGCCCATGAGATGACGATTCATGTGCGTGTGAGTTTTTTTTCTGGTTTTTAGTTGAATGTGGAAGTGCATTATGTTGTTGTAGATAGAGAAGTAGTGGTAAAAGGTTAATGAAAGACATGACATAATTTGCCCAGTGAGTAAAAATGCACTGTCTGTTGATTGGATTATGGTTGTGATGTTGAACTTCTGTATGGCCTGTGGAGTCGGCCTGTAAACGAACGTTATTGTTATATTTTTATTTTTAGGTGATTATGGGAAGGGTTTAGAAAATTGAATATTTTGAGCTGATAGTTGTTATTATTGACATAGATTTTTTGTGACAAATTTGAACGCCTAACTTACCATTATGTGGAGTTAGTGACAGTTTTGCAGTGCCTTCCGTTACCTATTACTTTTGAGTACGTGAATTTTTTGATACGCCTAAGGATATTCACCCCTATCACAGCCTTAACGTCAAAACGTGAGAAGAAATATCGATTCAATTTTTGTTGTTAATCTTTTGATAGTTTAATTGTTTTAAAAGGCTGTCGGAAGCGTTTAATTGACGTGAAATGGTTGGGCGTCGCCGTGGAACACCTAAATCTCTCCTGAATTCGCATTTGAATCTAATGGCTAAAACGAATGTGTGGCTCCAATAGAACATGTGTGTATTTTTTATCTCCCTGGTCGACGTTTCCAGGTCAGTCAATCTAATGACACCTTCTTAGGCTGGTAAAAGAATGCATTTTATTTGCACCGCCACATGTCGCTTTGCATTCTTTTTATTTGTCGTTCAATTTCATCTTGATAAACGCCTTCTAAAACAACCACACCTAAGAATTTATTTAAAGCCAGTGTAACATTATTTAAAACAAAACTATTTAAATTTACTTTTCTGCAGGTAGTTGCGTCCTAAGAAGGCGAACATATTCGTCTGCAAGCTATTTTTATCTTTGCGTTTCCACAGACTACAATGACAATAACTGTTCGTAGAAAAAACAGTCAAACTTCCTTTTGATTCGGGGCTAGTGATGCGACTTTTCCCGAACTCCCAATTTCGTACGAAGTATTTTTAGTACGACGGGACCTATGAGACTTTTTTTCGGAGTTCGTAGTAAGAATGTATTACGACGGGGCCTGTGATAAGGCTGATTGTCCAAGTGTCACAATAGAGTTCTATACCAAATAGCAATATGTATAGCTATCTCATTTATTAACAAGCGTAAAAATCACCAGTTTGTGGGATAGGTTTTGTGACCACCTAAGCATCTGACAGTACCTTCAAAATGTTAGCTGTCACTTTCTTCTTCTTGCTTCGGCAGAACATATACTAAAATTGGAAGGATACTTTCGATTTTGACAGATTCGTTTGATATTTTTAATTTAACCGAATTTGATTAAAATCAATTAATGTTGCTTGATTAATCAGTTACTTACTTACTTTATGTGGCGCTACAGTTCAGTGTGATCCAGAGGGTCAACCAACAAGCCTTATACAGCCAGCTCTGTCTGCTAGCTAGTCGTCTCCAGTTTCGCATGCTAAGTTGTTTGAGGTCCTTGTCCACTTGCCTGCGCCACCGGTTTCGCGGTCTTCCATTACTTTGCCGTCCATCAGGGATGGACTCAGAATTTTTAGGCCGAAGCATTTGTTCTCCATCTGCTTGTCCTCCACCATTGCTTTTTTACTTTTGTGACTAGATCGATGTACGCGTAAAGTTCGTTATTGTATATATTCTCTTCCATTCCTCGTCTTTGCATACGGGACTGAAGGTCTCTTTAAGGTAACTAAATCGTATTCATCTACCACTAACAGGGTCCATGCCTTTGCACCGGGATGATAAGTGTCTTGTACACTGTACAGGGAGACTTTAGTTGCTCAAGAGTGTGCTTTACTTCTCAATAGTCTTTTTAATCCAAAGAAGCAGCGATTTGACTTGAGTCATCTTTCGTTTGATCTGAGCGCGGGGTCCAGGTAGGCAAAGTCATTAACTACCTAAAAGTTATATCTATAGTATTATCAGCATATACTTGGTTTTCCACTCATTTACCACCTTACCCAATGCTTGTAAAAGCTCCAGTTTCATCACGCCCTGTTCTTTTATTTATGTATGTCTATATCGTCGGCGTATGCAATTAATTGGACGAACGTTTTGATAGATTGTCCCTCACTTGATAACGTGAGAGTTTTGAACTTATCTTTCAAGTATAATGGTAAAAAAAAGTCGCATGACAGCCCATCTCCCTGTCTTAATCCTATTTTGACATCAAAGGTGCCGGTGAGGTCTTTGCCGACCTTGATGAAGCAGCATACGTTCTCAATCGTCATCCAGCACAAACGGACTATTTTTTTAGGGATGCGAAAATTAGGCATTGCTCTATATAGCTCGTCTCTCTAGATGGTGTCATATTCGACCTTGAAATCGATGAAAAATTGGTGAGTGTATATTTAAAGTTGTGATAATAATAATATTTGGTCGATGGTGAACTTACATGGTCTACAGCAACACTGATATGCACTTATCAGATTATTGACGAACAATTGGCGTGCACATAACACAGCAAAGACGATCTTTTAGGCTATGTTAAGGATTCCTCTTTTTGAGAATCGGGCAAACAATGCTAAGGTTCCATTCATCGGGCATGCTTTCCTCCGATTTCCTCTGACCATATTTTACAGATAGGCGATGATTCATTGATCCTCCTTACAGACTTCGGTTCGGGCCTTGTAGCACTGAGAGCTTTCTTAAAAAAAAAAAGAAACTGTAAACCTGTGTTATTTTCGCTATCGTATTTTTTGAAAAATAACTAGATCCTAAAAATATGGCAAAGAGTATGGTTGTATGGCAGTCCAGTTAATCCCGCATCAAGCGCCATACTTAAAGATTAATTTTGTTGTTCGTTTAAGTCAAAGTTTACAGTCTTCAAATCCAAATAATATAAAATATCTTACCTTATATGGTTTCCGGTTTAATCTGGTGACTGTTTTTATTTGGACACAGAAAAAGTTGTTCACTCTTTATAATTAAATCAAAAACTTACCAATCTTTTTTCAAGAAGAACGACTTTATGTGTTTGTTTGTATGTATCATATATGAAATAATGTTATATACTCATATATTTATCAATTTCAATATAATTTAAGCTTTTTGAAAAATAAAAAAAAGAAACAAGGAGATTCCTGTAATTTGCATGTTTCTTAGTTTTTTTTTTTAAATTAAATATTAACAGTCAAATATTCTTTATCTGATTCGGAAACTTGTTGTTCTTTTAGGATTGGATTACTAATTTGCATACGAATATTTATGTATACACGTGGGTTGAATTTTTGGAAAAAAAACACAATCAACTTATTGACATTCTTTTTTTTATATAAATTAAATTTTATTCACTTTGATTAGGTATATGATTTTAAGATATGGAATTATTTTTAAAGTTTTAATTTTTAATAAGTTAACTGACAAAAATGTTCTTTTGAATCCTAAAGCTTCAATATCAATCAGATACGACTCATTATTTTTAAATTTATGAATGGAATTATTTCGATATCTTTTCTTGTAAAAAGCAAATAGGTTTTGTTAAAATTTCCTAAAAACCAACAGATGTGCTTAGTTTTAGAATGGGCACTGGTATTTAAAAGTCCAAGTTTTATGTAAGCTTGTCAAATACTCATTAATAACCGCGGATCGATTAGGTACATGTTTTAAACTTTTTAATAAATAAATCCTAACCCTCCGAACCAGAGTGTAAAACTGTCTTTTTTGTATTTGATGTGCATTTATCTTTTTGTGACCGAAATAACATCCATCTTGTACAAATGAAGTCAGTAGATGTCGTCCTACCTCTCGGTCTAACACAGTTAAAAACTTTAAAAGAGAACAATATCGGAATTCTATTAATTAAGCTTAGCAAACTGAGAATTGAAATTGAAATTGAATCGTAATTAGGTCTGTACAAGTACTAGTACCTATATAGGTACATCCAAACTCAGAAAACCCAATGAAAACTATTTTTTTTTTCGCTTGATCTTACGTTGGGCGCCACTTGAGGATAGATTTTTTTTCAAGATGTTGCATAAAAATAAAAAGCATACACGTAGCAATATAAAAATTGACGAGAACGAATCATTTCAAATAAATTTTTAATATAAAGGAATAATTTATGCTTATACCTCACGTTGAGCGCCATTTAAGGAAAAATTAACAAAATGGACGAAACAGGCTTGAATATTCCTAATCCATTGATATATGTATGCTCTGAAATCAGTGTGTAAGATATTGGGAAGGAAAATAAAAGGTACAAACTATCAGAAAAAATACAGATAAACCATGAATTGCTCTGATCCCATGCTGGGCGCCATTTAAAGAAATCCGTTAAGAATATTCGAAGGCTTGTTCTTGGTATTAATCTTTTTCTTTTATTTTCAAACATAAAGTTGTTACGGATTGTACTAACCTTAAACTTAAATTGTGAAAAGTAAGTCTGTTTATTTAACCTGTACACAGTAGCAAAAAAAAAAAAAAAACAATCTACTCATCAAAAATTTGTTTATGGTGGCATGATGGCCTATATAGTACGAGATTACATGGTTAACACATCTACCAACGGTTTAAGATTATAGAGACTTCTGCTAAATAATTCCCTGTCACGCTACTGCATGCAAATAACAACGCACACAGTGGCAAAATAATATAACTAAATACAAATTGATGAAAAGGGAAAATTTATGTTCTCGCATTTATCCACAGCATACAAAAATAGCTATATATTTAGATACCAAAAGAAGCCACATAAGAATCACAAAGCCATTCCTTGCCCCGATAGAATTTCAAAAAAAAAACACAATATTACAAACTCTTTGTGACTTTTTAGTTCAGACCAGCATGTCCATTAGAATGTTTGTGTGTGAATATTTATGATAAGCTTCGTTGCGGTTGAGTGCAGCCCTATAATGACCACTACACAATCAACACCACCCACTGCATCTCTTTCTTCGCCACTGGCACTACCACCGCGCTTGCCGGTCAACCGTACCCCACCACTCCACTTTCCACACATATATGGCCGGGGCCTTCTTTGTGAATCCAATTTGGATTGCAAGGGTGCTGCACATTCAACACCTTCTCCCCTAGCACCGCGGATCATTGCCCCGGAATCAATGGGTCATACAAAAAAAAAAAATACAAACTAATACCATGCTGGCTGACGATATGTAAAATAATTCCAAAGAATTTAATTATTATTCTGTTGTCTGTTCTAACATAGCAGAAGTCAGCAACTTTTGCCATTTTGAGAGCTCGACTTGTGCACTGTTTTTTTTTTTTTTTCTTCTTTTTTTCTATCCCCATTGTCAGACTATCCTGTTCGGATTTTTTTACAGACACTCTGTGGGAAAAAGCCACGGATAAAATATTAATAACTCGTAGGTATATTTTTTTATGTAACTTTAGGAATTTTTCATATATTTTATTGGAAATATAATGAAAGGTAGGGATAGGAAGATAGAATTGCTGACGTTTTTTTGATCGTTCGAAAAAAAAAAACAACATTCAACGTGCTAACAGTCATGGCTGCCACCTTGTTGCTTCTTATGGCTCAAAAATGTTCGTCTTATCACTAAGAAAGAAATATATTTTATTGTGATTGTGTAATTTAATTATATTTTTAAGGAGCCTTATTTGAAATGGAATGTTTATGATAATAATAATAAAAATAATAATAAACAATAATCTATCATATGCATTCCAACCGAGGACGGCCAGAAAGAAACTTTAAAAGTGTTTTGTTGATAAGATAAAAAAAAAACACAGAAAGTCAAGTGCCTACATTTATAGTACATAGAAGCAGACCACAGTCAAATGGACAAAAATAGCTATGATGACAGGTTGGTTTAACTTAAGTGAATTTATTGGTCAAAGGAATTTATTTATGTATACCTACCAATAGAACTAAATTCGTGAACGAAATAGGGGCGTTCGGGTGTTGAAACTAAAGCTATTGAAATACTTTTTGTTTGTGTTATTCATTGTTGACTAAACAGATTTTTAATAAACAAATACATTAGCAGCAGACATAAGGCGGACTCAGGTATCTATGTAGGTTTTTTTTTTGTCTAACAGCTGACTACAAATTTAATTTTTTTGGAGAACAAATGGGTTGTGTATTTAACATCATTTTTTGTATGATTGGCGCCCAACGCGAGTTGAATGTTTAATAAATTAACCATTTTTGTTTTTTTTTTCTACACATAAACACCAGTTTAAATTCGTTGTTATACAAAACCTACGAACTTAAAATCAGTTCATACTTAAATGGCGCCCAATGCAAGGTTTTCGTGGAATAAATTGTATATTGAGAAGTTTTAATGTACCACTTTTGCTTTTCTTCTAAACACGAACAACAATTTAAATCCATTCTAATACGATACATTGAAACTTAAAATCAATTTATACTTGGGTGGCGCCCAATGCGAGATTTTCAGACATGGATTTCTAAGAATTTTTTACTTTTTTATTTCTGTTTTGTATTGTGTGTTAACAAGTGACAGAATAAATTCTTATTTTTGATTTGTTCAACCGCTTTTGAGGGTTTGTCCTAAAGTTATGTTAGGTTTGTTCGAAGTAAACTCGATCCTAATCCTAATCGTTTACAGTTTATGTCCTCTTTGAACTTTAGATTTTGCTTATAATTGCTGTATATTTGTCTGCAAAAGTAATGGTTTGTTTCTTCGCTTTTGGTGTTAAGTTATGTAAGATGGGAGTAACCCTAAATTCTACATATTCACAATAACTAAAAACCCGTTGTAATGTTCCTACAATACATTTTAAACTTAGCCATGCCCAATGTTAGATTTTCAGGCATGACAATTTTCGTTAAGTTCACTAATGATTCACTATTATCTCAAAGCAAATATAGTGGGTTCAATTTATCACCTGCCAAATTTAATCTATTCAAACCACCAAAACCACAGAGGAAGTCGTTAATTGAAAAGGAATAAATTAATTCCAATAAAATAAAAATTAAAAAAAATTAACATCTTATTTAAATGGTGTGATGTAATAAATGTATGTTATGTTTTCATTACCTACTTAAAACTTTTTTGTCACTAATGGCCTGTTGCACTGTGGAGGTTTAAGCTGAAGGTTTAAATTAGAGTTTTATAATTAACTCGCGTTTCTTAGAGCCGAAGCTGTTAGGGTTGGCGATCGCGATAGCACACATTTTGATTCACATTACCCACCTATTATAAAGAGTTTATTTTATAGTTCTATTATCCCTTTTTTAAAGTTTTAATAAATAAATAAATTAATATTTTTGTTGTTTTTTTTTTATTTAATTTTAGATACACAAAGCCACAATCTTTTGAGGATTGTATTGGCGATGAGCTGCCCATTGGTTGGGAAGAAGCTTATGACACAAATATCGGTCGTTATTATATTAATCACATTAGTCAAACCACACAATTGGAGGATCCACGACAAGAATGGAAGAGTGTCCAAGAGGCGATGCTTCGAGATTATCTCAACGCCGCACAGGACGTTCTGGAGAAGAAGAGAGAAATGTATGATGTTAAACAACAGCGTTTGCTAATTGCCCAAGATGAATTCAATCATTTGAATACATTGGCCGCTAGTCGTAGTAGTTGTAAGTATAACGAAAATCTTTTTTTACATTCCTCCCTTTGCTTATTTGACTTCATGAAAATTAAATTTTCTAAGATCAGTACTTTTCTTTGTTTATGCCTACTTTACACACTTTTTGAATTGAATGAACGACTGACAGATTGTCTGTATTTCTGTCACAGTATACTTTTGTTCATATCTTTTGACAGTTAAATAACAGAAATACTGTTAATTAATAATTTTCGAGTCGTGAAAATGCAGCATTATAACAATCTCTAAACTCAAACACTAGACGAACATCTTACTAACGTACTTATTTTTTTTTTTTTGTTTTCTTTTTAGTATGCTCATCATCAAGCTCGATCAATACCCGCCATGATCCGGACCTTCTGCGCGCTGATCTAGTCCTCGCCAAGGAGCGCGTTCGTCGTCTGAAACAAGAACTCCATCACATCAACACTGACATATCTTACACACAGCGTGGCGTTAATACCCTCTATTCGGTTGGTGAAAAGATCAATGCCCGCCAAAATGGTTGCTATGACATTGCCGAAGTTCAAGCCATCCGCGAAGAAATGCTCAAGGTGCAAAAGTCACTAGTATCTGGCGAAAAGGTACGCGAAGAACTCATGCAAAGTCTAGTACAAATCAAAAATGAGCTTAGCCGGCAGCAGTATAGCGACGAGGCAGCTGCAGATCTACTCAATGCCACGTCACCATTTGATCGTGTCTGTGTAGCGTCACAAACCGACCTCTGTGGAGCGGCTAATGATAGCATGAATAGCGGGGCTAGATTTGCTGAAATGTTCAAAACCAAATTGCAATACAGTGAATGGCGCAAGAGAATCAAACAGCTGCAGCAGCAGTTGGCCGATCATGTGGAGCGCATTGAACCTGGCCAATTGGAATCAGACAAAGATCGTTTGCTATTGATTCAGGAGAAGGAAAAACTACTGACAGAGTTGAAGAGCATTTCGATGAAATCGAAATCCCAACAAGAGGTCCTTATGATCGCCCAGACGAGACGAAAATTGGAAGAGGATCTCAATGAAGCATATGAGGCTACCAATCAATGCATTGCTAACCGCCTGCGGTTGCACGAAGAAAAACAAACTCTTCTTGCTAAACTACAAGAGGCACTCAAGTCAACAAAAATGCTGGAAGAACGACTCAAGTCATTCTCATCTGAGAGCACCTTCTCCATCAGCAGTGGATCTAGTTTGGGTTCATTGTCAACTGCCAGCAGTAAGAGTGCCCTCAGTTTCACAGATATCTACCTAGATCCATTGTCAGTTGATCCACAAATCGATGTGGTGGATCTTCATCGAAGGTCACAAGGCTTATTCCAGATGCAATCTGCCATGTCATTATCTCCACGCAGCAGTTTGTCAATGGAAACACCACCAGCCTCTCCGTTGAAATACACCGATACCCCCAAAGAGGAACCCACGTACGCAAATGCATCCAATTTCAATTTGTCACAGAAAGAAAAAACACCCAATTACGATCTAGATTCTGCGGTCTTGGATGTTATGATGTTGGAAGAAAAACTCCACGATCTGAAGACGGTTCCAATAAATCTAGCCGCTCCATTATCGCCAATTTACGAGAAACCATCCCTGCTAGATCTGCCACAAGATATGCTAAGTCGATCTTCATCCACATCGAATACCCGATCTGTTTCGGCTGCCGTCAGTAATGAGTCTGTGGCTGGTGATTCTGGAGTATTTGAAGCCTCCAGGGCTCATTTGCCGCGAAAGGAACTTGCACAGGTTCAAATTGGTTTGAAATACTTTAAGAACGAGGCTATTTTCGTAGTTTCTCTTGAGAGAGCAAATAATTTAGCTGCATTGCTGACCACTGCGACGGACAATTCTCAGGTGTAAGTAAAATAAAACAGATATATATTTTTAAATATCATGGATCCGGATGCAAAAAAAAACCCTAACCTTCTAGGAGGGGGAAATTAGACTTCAAAAAAAAAAAGTGTTCTCTTAAAATAAAACGCATTAGTTTACATTTAAGGGTTTGCATTCGAAACGCGACTTTATGTACCTAAAACTTAGCGCGATCTAAAACTTTTATATTTAACTTTTCAGGTACCTTCGTGCTGCTCTCCTGCCGAATTCCCTGCAATCAATTCGAACAAAGAACGTTTCCGACTTCCACAAACCAATGTTTGGTGATAATTTTGCTGTGCCAATTTCGTTAAGTAAACTACTAACGAAGAATCTTCATGTTACCGTGATCTGTGTCACTGGGCAAAAAGAGGAGATTATTGTAAGTCTTCCTTAAACCAAACAAATTATTTAAGAAACTCCGTAATAAATGACTTATTTTTTAGGGAACTGTTCATATAAGTTTGGCTGAATTCAATGCTGATGACTCAACGCTCAAGTGGTACAATGTTCTCAGCTCAAGATTTATGCCCAGCTTTGATGGTAAAGAGGAATCTTCTGATGAATCGACAATAACCTCATCCCAAACATCGACACTGACGAGAAACCAAGCTCCACCGTTCGAGATGCAAGCACAGATCGCCGAAGAACTCAAAGAGTATCTAAATCTGAACGAAGAGGAAGCAGAGGAGGAAGACGAAGAAGATGAGCCTGAAGAAGAGGAAGATGATGGTACTGGCGGCGATTATGGT
Organism: Melangyna quadrimaculata; assembly: GCA_949320155.1. Lineage (NCBI taxonomy): Eukaryota > Metazoa > Arthropoda > Insecta > Diptera > Syrphidae > Melangyna > Melangyna quadrimaculata. The sequence goes on from OX439483.1 coordinate 420,168,898, forward strand.
AAAAAGGCATTGTTACTTCCCTTAAAAGATTTTTTGTTAAATTTTATTTATTTTTCTCTCCACAGCTGAATTAACGAGAAAAATGCTAGACGCCTATATGAATAACGTGAAACAAGAGTACGCCGACAAAGAAACGAATACCGAGTGTGCCTTCCCCCCTGAGAAATGCCGAGCCAGGCTAAGTGATCCCACCTCCCAACAGCAGCAGCAACAACAATCCGCCATTGACGACAGACCCGTCAAGCGATCACAAACTTTCACGCCGAGCGCTGCTGTTGGTAAAAGTCGTTATACCTGCCGATTAAATCGTAGTGATTCGGATTCTGCTATGCATTTTGGTGTTACACCACATCCATTCCATAGAGGAGCCGTTGAAAGGAGATCACTGCGATTCCACACAAAGACTTCCAAACCAGTCACAAGTAAATATCCCTAATCAAAAATAGTTTTTCCTAACTCAACATTCAATATTTATACTTTTTTCTCTTTTTTAGAACTTCATCATACTCATATCCCAAGAACAAGCTTAGATTTAGAATTGGATCTTCAAGCACAACATAGCAAATTAGATTTCCTTAATGATGAAATTATTAAGTTGCAGAATTTAAAACAAACGTAAGTTAGAAAAATAATATCACTAGGTACTTGGAAACTTTATAACAATATTTGATTTTTTTTTTGCAATAGCCTTGAACAAGCCCGAGATAATCGAGACACAAAAATCGCCACATGGGCAATGGAAAATGAAGAATTCCAAAGATTAGTTGAACGTGCCGATCCAGCTAAATGCCCTGAAGAGAAACAACTCCAACGATTGCTGCACAAAACATCAAAGGAAATCTATAAACTGCGCAAGACCAAAGTTGCCAAAGGATCAGTAGATTTGGTATCTTTCAAGTGAGTATTTGTATATGACACAACAATTAAGACTAGGGTGTTTTTAAATATTCTATATAATGAGACCAAAAAGAACACGATCCCTTAAAATATGAATATTCTTTTTTATGTTTCGATGAAAGTATTTTTAGGACAACTGTTACTAATGGGATTAAGTAAATAATCTCTTTGAAAAAAAAAATACTGTAAATGTTTCATTTTATGTAAGGAACAAGAATCAAAAGAGTTCATACAAATATCTAAGTGAAAAGGTGTTTTTTCCTTCACAAAAATGTTACTTTCATAAAAGTTGGTTCAAAAGTCCGTTCAAATATTCGTCTAATGTGATTTTGCTTTGATGCATCAAGTCATTTCGCTAAATGTTCATCTTTGTCCAGCAAACAATTCCCAATAATGAAGAATGGTTATTTCCAGAATTTGGGCTCAGAAATTCCAGTTACATAATGCTGAAAAGTTTACTGTTGTCCAGAGCATCAAATTGCCTCCATGCATGAACACATTTGACACAACAAAAGTGTTGTAACAAGTTGGACTTCAGATTTTATTGTTCCTCAAAGCCTCAGAAAACGAATTGACGTAATTAACAACCCTCTTCATCCTCCCTCACTTGATCAGACTCATTTTTATTATACTGGTGTAGATGCTTTATGTGGAAAATTATGGATTTGTTAAAAAATGGAACTTTGATCAAACTTGACAAGAGGATGAAAAAAGTGGGTCGGTCTTTTACGGCGTGGGTCAGCTTTTACGGCGGGTTTGATTTTCTTTTAACTTGGTACCTCGGGTTTTTCGTACATCCACTAAAATTAACGGTACCTGTAAAAATATTTTTTTTTCCAGAAACGATTGATTCCCCCGGGAAGGATAACGATTTCATTTCTTTTTTCAACCAAAAAGGGAAATTATTCCTTTGGAATACATTCTCCTTTTAGCCTTATACATTTTTCATATCGGTCAAAAAAATTATATATGCCATCGAAAAAAATGTTTTGTCAAATCCTTCAAAATAGGCAGAAATTGCCGACTTCACTTGTTTATCGTTGGGAAAAATTTTTCTCGAAGGTTTTTTTTTTCAATTTTTGAAATAAATAATAATCAGAAAGGGACAGATCCAATTGGGCTGATTCAATAGTCCGAACCCACATTTCTGTAAGGAATAAGAAGCAAGGGAATCCGTGGAAGCCTACACGTCAAAAATACCATCTTGGACAAAATACAGCATGACCAAATTAGCTGATACTGTCATGTACAAGGAAGATGCCATGAGAACCCAGTTCAAAAGGCAATAGCACAAGACGTTTCAACACTATCGCGGAAGAAAGGCAGGCGCAAAAACTCCTGGATGAATCAAATGCAACGACACCTGCATTTAGTTGGCCTCAGACATGGGACAATCCAAAACCGGGAGGCCTGTCGACGTTTTCTGAGGTCAACCCGGCGAACCCCACAAGTGGAACCTTAGGTGAAGCACAGTGGAGTGGGAGAGTTGTAGTCCCCCTCGAGATCATGACAATCGCCGATAAAATGAAGAAAAAGAAGTCGTGGCAACATGACTCTTGTCAATGTTGTATAAAAGCAGCAGCTTTAGTCCATTTTCCACTTCTTTTTTCTTTGATGGCCGCTTTCAATTTATGCAGCAGGTTCCCTTAGTAACCACCGGTAATATTGACAGCTTTTTTTTATATTCGCTTGGAACAATTGCCTCCAAATTCAGCCGATTATGAGACAATTTCTTAGGGAGTGCTTCTCCTTTTTTGAGCCACTTCATTGACTCCTAACTCCATTGACTAATGTTCAAATAATGAACTCAAGTTTCATCTTCAGTCACAATTCGGCCCATTATTTCAGCCATGCTCCCGATAGAGACAAGGTGAGCATGTAGAATATTAAAAAAAGGCTGTCGATAGTGTCTGAGAAGTCACCTCAATTGGCCGGCCCGGAGCGGCGCAGATCATCTTCGATTGACTAAATGCCTTGTTAAAAAAAACAATGGCACTTATACAGAAATTATTTCAAGCAATAGGATGAAGCTGGTCTCAGTAAAGAAGATTCTTTTTAGTTCTTCTTTTTCATTCTCATTCCAGTCTTCTGTTTTTCTATTTGTAGATTACTGAGGCGAAATACTTTCAGATTCATTCAATATTGAGATTTTAACGACCGCTGTTTTTAACATTCCTTTCCACAGGCCATGAACGATGGCATGACTATGGAACATTTCTAATCCAATGGAGTCCCAAATATCCATGTCCAAGCAGTGACATATCCATACAATTCAGATTCTGGATTGGATTCTAGATTGGATTATGGCCATGGCCAGTGGAGGTGGCATGTTAATTTGGTTGGTTTTTATAAAATGTATTAGTTTATCGTCGGGTATACGTCGTAGGTTATAACGTCATCGATTCGTCGGCTGCAACAACTTTTCGCTTTTTAAGACGAATGTCATACACAAAATACTTCACTTCCGTCGCTTTCAACGACGGAATGGAGAAAAATGACAGTAACTTCGAATACAAACTTGAGCTAATTCGAAAAGAAAATTCATCCCTTCGTAAATGAGTCTAGCTAGGATCTTTATTATTCTGTTCAAAGGAACATACATACGAGTACATTATGTACTTCAGGTTTTCATTTTCAATTTTTTGTGCGATATGGCTGGTCCCTTATTGGCGGTCGTTTTAAGCGGATTTGACTGTAAGTTCGATTCATGAATAAAAACGTAACACCAAAAATGCTGTTTTTCTCGTAAATGCTATCCATTACGTGTTGTTTATGTTTTATTATTTAACTAATTTCTTCTTTTTATTTTTTTTTTAGAGAGAAAATTGCCTTCTTTACCCGCAAAGGCCTTTCAGTGCCCGAATTACCAATGGAATTCATTGTAACCGAAGAAGATGTCATTGAAGAAGACGAAGCTGAGTATGAAAATGATGGCGGCTACACCACCAACCAACCACCCGCAATTGCTATCAATACAGCTCTTGTAGAAGCCAGCACCAAAAGTCTACCAATAAAGAATCTCATAGTTGCACCCTCATTGCCAGCCGTAGTTTCTTTATCAGCTACATCTGTGTCTGCATCAACATCTACATCCACATCTAATACACCATCAGCCAATAGCATGCCAAGGGAGTTACCAACTTATGCGGCAGCTACAGCCGCTTCAAAATCAAGAGCAGCGGCGGCAGCTGCTGCTGCAGCCCTAGCTGCATCGACAAATAATGCGTGCCAACCATCAACATCAGCAGCTGCTCTAGCAGCAACTGCATCAGTCACAACAACGTCCAGCAATACAGAAGAAGCTTCGGCCGAGAACAGTCGGTTTGATTATGTAGTAGATCGAACTTATGGCGTTGAGGTTTAAGAAGCTTTTAAACTGTTTGGAATTTGTTGTATATATTCATAGATACATACTTTTTTGATATTTTATTAAAAGCAAAGTTGTTATTATTAAAATTATAAAATAATAAATTAACAAAATTGATAAAAGGTTTTCAACAACAACAAAAATCAAAGAAACGAAAAACTGATAATCTATTGTGCCTTAAAGAAGATTAGTTTTTTTATTGTATTTTATCCAAGGACATTTTTGAATATTTAAAAATTAAAGAAAAAAATTATAACAAATTTTGTAAATTTAAGATTATTTAAATTAAATTATAGAAATGCTAATATTATGATATATATTTTTATACAAAACCTATATAATTATTCATACATATATATATATATATCTATATAATTTAAACTTATATTCATAGGCATATGTACCAATTAAAAAAAAAAACTATGTAAATAAATAAACAATATTTTTTTTTATTTTATAAAACAAAATTTTAAATTAAAGCTTACGTTTTTGTTGAGCTGTATATAGATACATACATATATTCTAAAATATTTAAACAAACAAAAAATGAATTTAAATTTATTATTACACTATATTTGCTATAAATTTAGTTAGCGAAGAGATATTACTATGTAGTATAGCTGCCTATTCATTGTTATTTCATAGTTATGTAGTTTGTAAAAAAAATAAATAAACATTAAATATTAATAAATTATAAACAAAAACAAAAAATTAAACAAATCTAACAAATTTGAGTATATTTTTATTTTCTCTTACATTTAATAATATTTTTATATTAAAAATAAAAACAACAACAAAAGAAAAAAAAAAGAAAAGCCCTTTAAACCACCAAAATTAATTAACTAAAAATATAATAGATTTATATTTTTTTATAAAATATAAATAATCAACAATCAGGCTCTAAAATGTCTGTATCTTGTAATACATAAGTCTTCTATCCTGTATTTTGCCTTTATGAAGAATTAACAATTTTTTTAGCAATTGTGCAATAAAACAATGGAAACATAAACTAAAAACTAATTTAAACAAAATATTAAGTACTAGTGTTTTTTTTAATATATAAATATAAATGAATATAGACCTACTAAAGAGAACGATGTGTCTGTATTCAAATCAGAACAAATTAAATTAATTATTATTAAATACAAACAACAACAAAAAAAACTCCTTAATTTTGTGTATGTTGTTTAGAATGAGATGAAGTGGAAAAAAGTATACTAGTTTTAAAAATATATACATATAAATAATATGAGAGACAACCAAACTGTTAACAAAATTAATATAATGCAGTGGGAATTTGTTGAACATTATTATAAACATATGCAATGCATCAATACGATATATGCACGTATTTTATTTTTCTAAGCTGTGTGTGAACGGCAGCTAAATGGAAAGGACAAAACTCTTAAGTTTGTCCATATTTTTGTTGTATTATATAATTATATGAATGAATTTATTTGATATGACATGGAATGATTAGAAATTAAAATAATATAATAATTAATATATATAAACAATACATATACATATATTATGCCAATTGATGAAAAATATACAAGAATGACATAAAACCAAAAATAAATTATTGTTTTATTTGATTGTGGGACGAAGTTCTGAAGACACACAGCTTTGAATGACAAAGTACTTAAAAAAGTACGGGGGCATAAGTCTTCGGGATAAAAATATACACAATTCATTTTCAAAATTAGTCTCAGGACAGACATTTAAGAACATAAAAATAAGCTTTAATCCAAAACTAAGCTTTGTTAAAGTTTTCTCGAAGTCAATTCTTAAAAAGCTATAAAATTTTCATGCGGATATCAGACGTGCTTGTTATCTTACAGTGTTTCCAAAGGCCCCTAAAACAATTATCCATGATAATAGCTTAAATTAGGTATGTATACAGGGTGTCCCGTAAGTAATGGATAACCCTGAAATGCCGCATAGTAGACTTTATGACCGTCCTGAAAACTGATAAAAAAAAGTTCTATCCCAACCACAAGAAAAGTTATATGCATTTTTTTGTTCAGTGCATTTTTTTTTTTTTCTTACTTTACATTTTTGAATACCACGACTACAAGTGAATGAGTTCCATCATTTTTTTTTTTGCAGGAATATTTTACATTACTTGTGCCAACACGTAAGTAGAAGAAAATTATTATAACTGTTGGACTTCTTAGAGAAAAAAATTATTTAACATTGAATTTCAATGCAAAATGTGAAAACAAATAATTTTTGAAAAAGTTAAATCATAGCTGGTATAAAAAAAATGCATGAATACCTGAGTGGCCAACTATTTTAAAAATATGCGCGTTAAATGCAGATTTCAAAATGGTATTACTTATTATTATATTTAGAGTCAATAGCAAGTTATTGGTAAAAATCTGCAATACTAGAGTAAATTTAGCAAAAACAAAAGTTTTCAAAATTAGCACAGTAAACGTGAAAATAATAATAGCGTTGAACATAGCAGATTTTTGATTTATTGGCTGTTTCTACGATGTTGTCCTTATGATAAATCCAAGCTTTCAACTTCTAGGGCCGAATGCATTATTGATAAAAATGTCAAAAAAGTGCAAAAAACGGTTACATTTTCGAGCTTGTTTTGAATTTTACCTGTTCTATTGGGCTTTAACAAACCCATCAAATATTTTGTTGGTTGCTATTTTTTATTTGTTATTTTCTCCAAACAAAAAGTCTTCTGATTCAATTTTAATTGTGTTTTTTGAATAGTAAATTGTAAGATCCTGAGAAAGTGAGAACGCATAAAATCGTAAGTTTTTTAAATTTTGAATTAAAGTTTTTGTAATTTGATCTTAATTCATAAGATTAAGACCACGACGAACACTTATTTATATCGTTTTTATTGTTCATTCTTCAGAAAAATTAACGGTCTAAATAGCTGTTTTCCCGAACCTGCTTTTTGATAATTAAGACGTTTGATTGAACTTTTTCGATGCCACGTATTGTGTATTCTGCACAAGAATATGCAAACATGCATTTCATTTATGGAGAGTGCAGAGGCAACGCAAACGAAGCTGCGACTCTGTATAGGGAAAGGTACCCTAACGCACGTCACCCGGATTATCGAGTGTTTATTAGAGTCCATAGCTGTTTCTCGGAAGGAAGGCTGCCTGGTAGTGGTGTTGGTGGTGCTCGCGTGGGACGACCCCCTCGAGGAGATACCGAAGACTTAGTGCTTGCGGAACTTGACCGAGATCCTACAGTATCAATCCGAGCAATAGCACGACGCACTGGGATCGGAAAGACGACTGCGCATAATGTGCTAAGTAAATATAAATATCATCCCTTTCACCTAACACGGGTGCAAACTCTCCAGCCGCAAGATTTTGAAACGAGAATGAGTTTTTGTCGACAAATGATAATGAAAATTGAAGAAGATCCGCAATTTTTTGACAAAATTCTTTGGAGCGATGAGTCGACATTTAAAAGAGATGGCTACACTAATCTCCATAATCTCCACTTCTGGGCACTACAAAACCCAAACATCATGAGGGAAGGCAGGTCCCAGTACCAATTCAAAATAAACTATTGGACTGGGATTCTCAATGGGAAAATAATTGTACCCTTTGAGTTGCCGGGGATTTTAACTGGCCAAGGTTATTTGGAGTTCCTCCAAAATGATCTCCCAACCGTGCCTCAAGAACTAAAGGAATCCCATTGGCTTCAAAATGATGGTTGTCCAGCACACTATGCTGTGCCTGTGCGGGCATATTTAAATGCCAGATATTCAGGCAGATGGATAGGACGTCTGGGACCAATTTTATGGCTACCCCGTTCAACAGACCTAAATCCACTTGATTTTTTTTATTGGGGATGCATTAAGGAAATCGTATACAGCAAGCCGATCAGGTCTTTAGAGGAGCTAAGAAGTCGTGTGGAGGCAGCTGCATTACAAATTTCTGAGCAAAACCTTGCACGTTCACTAAGACGTTCATTTATTGGGAGGTGCAGAACCTGTATAAGAGTGGGTGGAAAACAGTTTGAGCATTTGCTTTAAATAAAAAAAAAATTAAAAAATTATCTATTTTTGTTTTTGTGTTCTAACTAAGTGATCATGTGATTAAAAGCTGGCTCAAAAACTTTTTGTTTAGAGAAAATAACAAATAAACTAATAGCAACCAACAAAATATTTGATGGGTTTGTTAAAGCCCAATAGAACAGGTAAAATTCAAAACAAGCTCGAAAATGTAACCGTTTTTTGCACTTTTTTGACATTTTTATCAATAATGCATTCGGCCCTAGAAGTTGAAAGCTTGGATTTATCATAAGGACAACATCGTAGAAACAGCCAATAAATCAAAAATCTGCTATGTTCAACGCTATTATTATTTTCACGTTTACTGTGCTAATTTTGAAAACTTTTGTTTTTGCTAAATTTACTCTAGTATTGCAGATTTTTACCAATAACTTGCTATTGACTCTAGATATAATAATAAGTAATACCATTTTGAAATCTGCATTTAACGCGCATATTTTTAAAATAGTTGGCCACTCAGGTATTCATGCATTTTTTTTATACCAGCTATGATTTAACTTTTTCAAAAATTATTTGTTTTCACATTTTGCATTGAAATTCAATGTTAAATAATTTTTTTCTCTAAGAAGTCCAACAGTTATAATAATTTTCTTCTACTTACGTGTTGGCACAAGTAATGTAAAATATTCCTGCAAAAAAAAAATGATGGAACTCATTCACTTGTAGTCGTGGTATTCAAAAATGTAAAGTAAGAAAAAAAAATAATGCACTGAACAAAAAAATGCATATAACTTTTCTTGTGGTTGGGATAGAACTTTTTTTTATCAGTTTTCAGGACGGTCATAAAGTCTACTATGCGGCATTTCAGGGTTATCCATTACTTACGGGACACCCTGTATATCATTCTGTTGGTGTTTTTAAGAAACATTAAAAATTCAATATGAGCGATGTTTTCAATTTCACATTTTGTTGCGAGGCAAGAGGAGGGGAAGGAGAAGGAATTAGGAGGTAGGGTAAGAAAAAGGAATAGGTAGGAAACCAAAAAAAAGGAAGTGTTCGGAAAAGGAAACGAATGCTAAGTTCCGAGGGAGGCGGCCTGCTTGCGATGCACGGCAGTTAGCTCGCCGGAATCGGGGGGATCTTGCCTCCGAAACTTAACCTCACCGGCAACAAAAACACATATCAGGCCTGAACTCACAAAAGGTGAAAAAGCGGACGGACACTTACCACACACACCCAAGGGCACTGCGGATGTTGTTGCAGTGTGGCCTTTACCCACCAAACCATAGAAATCTGCGGCCATATTTAGATTTCCCCAAAAGATGGTGACTGATCGGTTTCAAGTTATACCATCTTCACCTAAACTCAGCTACCATCGACACCCCTGAAAATATTTCCTCAAACTATCATGATTTCAATCATGTGAAACAAAAAAAATATAGCCATGAGTTTTTTTCAACTATACAGGCGTTTGGAAGTTTTATTACATCGAAAAAATTTATTATCAAAAAGAAGATATTTTAACAAATTTGGCAAACAAAAATTTACCAAAAATGGAGTCTATCCAAACAAGTATCAAACAAAAAAAAAAAAACAACAAAAAAAACCGATGCTCGCAGTGCCTAAAATTTAAACCTAAAACTAATCTACCCTTTGTGGTACAATTACTTTAGGACAAATGAAACGCAGCCCTGGTTTTGCCTACCTCTAGAGAGCTCTTTAGATGTATCTAATACCCAAGGTCAAACAAAATATAAATTAATCCGCGATGACACTCGAACTGGATTTTAAGTTTCACTTTTAACAATTTAAGAACAAAAAATGAATAAATTAAATTAAACTTAAATATTTAAGAAAAGAATAAACTTCAACGCCCTATCGATCTAAGAAGTGCTTGAAATTTTACAAGGTGCCAAAGGCCTGCAAAACCTTTACAGAGTTTCATTCAACTCAACGGTCAACGGTGTCGTACTTTGAAAAGATTAATTACTTAGGTATAATTTACAATATATACGAGTAATTTTCGTATATTTTATAAGTCTGTGGAACTCATTACCAGCCAAGTTGAGGAGAATTAACAACTGCATTAGGTCTAAATCGGTGTTAGGTAATCATTTGAAGTGCTAATATAAATTTCCTTCCATTCATGTTTTATTTTCTTTGGTTAAATTTTATTTTTCATCTTAAAATATTATATTATATGATTTTATGTAATTTAATTTAAAAGTTGGAACGAATCCAGCTTAGTTGTTAAAAAAGTATATGAGAATAAACCAGAAATGAAGTCATTTTTCTCCCAACATCAAAACCCTATTCTGTTTTGTGACTTTTTCGACAAAAATCTTAAACGCAGTGAGTGAGTTAAAAATCATACTTGTTAAAGGAGCCACTCGTTATAGGTCAGCTATAACAAAAATTCGAATAACACATATTTTAGGAAAACAAAAAAAAAAAAACAATCTTTGGGAAATCTCCATTATCGTTATATTATTTTGATAATCTTGATTTCTTTTTATAAGTAACCAAGACTTGCAAGTAACCAAGACTTGCAACTAATTGCAACTTAATTAATTTACTGCAAATGAATGTATCATTTATGATAGCTCCGTTTAGACAACCAACTTTCAATAAATAAATAAATGAACCATACACTCAGCGATGAAAAATGCCTAAAAGGCATTAAAAAGCCTCAGTTGGCCTTTTTAATGCCTTTTATACTTTTTTTCATATATGAAACTCATGTGTTTTTCAAACAAGAATGGAACAAAATAAATTTAATTCAGTTCAGAGAGCAGTTGGAAAGATCAATGTCTTGAAGTTCATAAACCAACATTTTATTTTTAACTATCGCACATTTTGGCCAAGACATACGTTTTCAGCAGATGATGTGAGTTTTGCGTATGACACTCATAGATGCCTTAATCTTATATCGGACATAATTAGGGACCTTAGCGTAATACAAATTTGGTTTGCAGAGCACAAATTCTCTAAGAATTATAAAAATTATAAGCTCTAAATCTAAGGAAGTGTTTGTGTGGTCGAAAGATTTTTGATGCTGATCTCTGTTTCAGGCCACCGATTGTCAAAAATTAAAACTTTTTAATTGAATCTGCAATTCACTATTCCACTTGAACTGATTAAATTGATTGTAATGATAGATACTTAAAACTTGAAAACGTAAATGAATGCTAAAAATATGTGGCAAACCTCGCGCCGGCCCTAGTTTATTGATTTGAGAATTTTTCCAGTCTGACATCTGCATTGGTATGTTATAAAAATAAATTTAATTTTAGGATAATTGCGAATTATAGTGTACGTGGAAACTTTTTGAACCAAATATCTGTACCTATCGTTATTTCGAACAACTGCTGTTCGAAATTTTGATAATATTGCATCAAAGGGAACGATCAAAGATTTAAGTTCCCTTTATTCAATTAGGGAAACAAATCCGTATTAATGATAAACAAGGTAATGCGACGGTGACCCGATATAATATGAAATACGAAAATAGTTTTGTTAGATCCCCATTTAAATTTTTGCCGAAATTGGATGCACGGAGTATTTCACGAACTTGTCTCCGATAGATACCTTTATACCTAGATGGGGCATTTCCCATTTTTTTTTGTCAGAGGTAGGCTGCTATCATCCTGATCTAATACAACTGCTTCTCCAGCACTACTTACTTATTGTATTTCTCACGATATCCAGGTTGCTTGTTTTGGTCTCTAACAAAAAACCCAACACATATTAGAAGATTATCGCCATTATAAAGGCTACCTATGAGGGTGCATCATGGCAGGTCTTACACAACGGAGTCACAGCGGAGTTCGTCAAGGATGTTTGCTATCTCCACTACTTTTTTTGGTGGTTAAAGGGGATGTCCTTCATGCAGCTCTAGCCGAGCAAGCGCGTGGAATTCGATGGACGATGTTTTCGTTCCTGCAACATCTTGATTACGCTGACGATATTTGTTTGCTCTCGCACAACATTATGGATTTTGATCATATGGTGAGTAATCTGGAATGCGAGGCAAACAAAGTTGGTTTGAGTATATTAACGCCGGGAAAACAAAAATCCTCAACATTTCTGAATCTTCTTCTCAAGTTGTCGTTGCGGGACAGCAGGTTGAAGTGGTGGACAAGCTCCTGTACCTCGGTAGTGATGTCCCAAAAGACGGCGGTGGTACGGATGAAGATATTAACTGCCGAATCGGAAAAGCTAAACCTGCTTTCGGCATGCTGTCTTAAGTTTGGAGAAGCAACGTCTACAGTACGAAGACCAAGCTGCGACTGTTCCGCTCGAACGTAGTCAGTACTACTTTATGGGTGTAGTACATGGAAAGTGACCCCCTCTGTCACAAGGAAGCTACAAACTTTCGAAAATAGATGTCTTCGAAACATCCTAAGGCCTTTTTGGACGAACACTATCTCCAACCAAGAACTCCTCCGGAGAACGGGCCAAAGTCCTATTGACATCGTTATTAGAAAAAGAAAGTGGCAGTGGATTGGTCACACCCTACGTCGTGGTGCAGACTCTATTGCAAGACATGCAATCGAGTAGGATCCTCTCATCCAAGATGGCAGAAGACCTGGGGGCCAGAGAAAATCTTGGAGCAGAATAGTCGACAAGGAATCACAAAAGCTCGATAAAAGTTGGGGAGAGCTAAAATACATTTCCAGAAACAGAACGAGATGGCGTGTAGTGGTAGTTGACGCCCTGTGCCCCTTGGAGGGGTCAAGGATCTAAGTAAGTAAGTAGTAATACATATTTTGTATTACAATAATTTAACTTCATACGAAGAAAGTTAGAAAATAATTAAACTAACTACCTGCTTACCTGATTACAAATATTAGGTACTCACAATTCGTATAGCTCATAAAGCAATATGAGCGAATAAATTAAAAATATGTTAACACTGTTTCTGTTGTTTTTTTAAGCCAAAACCCCAAATATATTGTTACAGCGGTTGTGGAATAAATTTAAAAAAAAGGAAAATCCGCTACTGCCTACAGACATTTGCTGAAGAAAGGTTAATGACCCTACGGACGATGTGATGCTCGTTATAAGCAATTGGCGTGTTCAGGAAAGGGAGATTTCGGAGGGCCTCAGCAAAAAATCTCAGTTTGGCTGTCAAAATACTAAGGAAACAAATGTTTGACAGAGCAAAATCTCTGATATCTCTCTTTCCTGAACTCGCCTAATGTCAAGAAATATAAGCACTCCAAAACTGGGTTGAAGAATTTTATTGTGATATGTATTAAGTCTACCCACCACAAGTGAATAGAACCTTATATACATATCTGCTAGTTTGTTCTTTGGCAAAATCATTTAACAAATAAATTAATCATTTGTTTTTAATGATTATATAGGTATATTTTTTTTTTATTTATATGAGATGCTTAATTTACTTATTAATGTTTAACATTCTAAAATTATTTCCTCAAAATAAAAGATTTGTCCAGAGCTTTTAGCGAACTATGCATAAGCATGGTCCATACGTTCCATGTCTCTGATTTCCATGAAGTCAGTTTTTAGACGTTGTTTGACGATTTCTCGCCAAATTGCTTCCCTGTCCCGGTAGTCGGAAATGCCCATTCTCAAGAGCGAGTGGTCGGTGATGCGAAGCAGAGCTCGACCAGTTATTTCGTTTTTCGCGAAATTTTCAATGTAGGAAAGATACTCACTGCAGTGTCGTCTATACCAAATTTGGACATCCGTTGCACTCCACAGATATACGGGCTTGGGACGTGTTACTTTTACACGATGTTTGGTGTGGGTAAACATTTCGTTGATCATCTTTTTGTTGATTGGTTCGTTTATTTAACTCTTTTTTAACTCTTTGATTATTTAAAACGAATACTACTTTATACTTGAATCGAAGCACTATACTTTTGTTGAACAAGTGTAAGATGGTTTCCTAAAATAGATATAATGATTGTTAATGAAGTTATGTTTATTAATTTATTTATTATTATGCAAATATTTACGTTTTTGTTGTAATAAAAATAATTGCAAGTTTTGGTCTGTTTTGGATTTTGGTGGGTATCTGATATGTCACTTTTGAATTCCATAGGTTTACGTTACGTTACGTTTGACATTTGTTAGTGAAGTGATACCAAAAAGTAATAATACAGTGATACCAAAATCGTTTTTCAAATGTGGTGGAATTTTAACGTAGTTTGAATGAATAAGGGCGTGTGTGAATTGGGTTAAAATAGTGGTTAAATTTTCAACCACGATTAAAATTTGACATTTGGTTTGAGGTCATCTCATCTTTCCGTTCGTTTATCGTTTAAAGTTTTAAATTATTCTATCTAGAGAAACGTTTATCGTTTACAGTTATAAATTATCTATCTTGAGAAACGTGAAATTTTAACACATTTTAACCCGCTGTACAGGTGCATAAATTTTAACCCATTTTGTTCACCACGTTAGTGTCAAAATTCAAACAAGATAGAAAATTTAACCAACATTTTAACCCAATTCACACACGGCCTAAGGTTATAAATTGTTTTAAATTTGATCTGTAATTATAAATTTATGACTTGATAATAATAAACTTTTGGTGTTTTCGATTGGTTAAATAAATCAATTTATTTTTTATTTAAATCTGTTAATACGCAGATTATACATTCCAATGGGCAAATGAATTGATTTATTTTTTTGAATTAAAATCAAATTTGCAGATCAATTTTTCGGCAGATTTACCCCTCCTACACTAATACCAATACAATTTTTAGTTGTCACTTTACAAATTTGTTTGTAGTGTTTGAATTTATTTCGGTCAATGCAAATTGTGTTCTAAATAAAAAGGGTAGCGTTTCTGATATAAAATAAATTAATTAGTAAATTCATGAAGCTCATTGTTTTCTTCTGAAAGTGCATCAAGTGATGACGGGTCTTGTGATAATATCAAACATACATAACATTACACAAATACAATGAGAAAAATAAATCAATTTTGAATTGGCGTTCGATTCACCACGAAATAAATCAATTTTAATATTGACATTTGAATTTACCAATCGAAAACACCATTTATTTTCCAATTAGTTTTATATTAAACACTTTTGACTTCCAAATAAGAACTGATCCATTTTTCCAGAATCTCATTTCTTATATAGGTACCCCTTTTCTTTTTCTCATTCCCTTTTGTTAATTGCTTTTATTTTTCATTATTGATGGATTTTATATACCCCTGATGGAGCTTATCCCACATACGTCAGTGGCAAACGGAGTTAAAATAAGAAAAAAAACAACAACAACAAAACAGCAAAAAAACAGCTCTGACTCGAGGGAAATCAAATAATTTCGTATACATTTGTAGATTGTGTATTTGTATTTGTTTGTATTGCATTATTTTCCCTCGAATAAGGTTTTTTTTATGCATTTTTTTTAAAGATATATGTATAGCTATAGTTTCGCAAAAAGCCCAATTGCTTCTCTATAGGGGCGTTCACATGGACGAGCATGCTCGACAACATGGCTCGATGGCAAAAATAACGGTACGCCCAACATTGCGTTCACATGGATACTAATGTTGTCGAGCATCATTTTTTTTAATTTTTCGATATAAACGAACGAAGGATGTAGGGACAAATCTTAGCTGCGTTGATTATAAATGAAATTCTTGAGGATGAAGTGAAAGAAAAAAAAGAGAGGAAAAGAAGAAAAAAAGGATAGGGGTTAAAAAATGGATGAGAGGCAGAGGCAAATACTTCCATACAAATTTGTTGAACGAGCATTTGCATCGACTTCTTTGTATTTTTCAAGCAGCATTTCGTAGCTTTTTAAATTTAAATTTTTGTTTAACAGCGAAATTTCGCTCTTTATTTTCCAAACCTCTGGTAAGGTTTTATATTATTCAAAAAAATCTCTCCATAACTCATTATTCGTTAACGCTATAGTTGCCATTTTTCCCTGTAACCATGGACGAGACAATTTACCGAATGAAAAAAAAAAAACAAGTTGTCGAGCTTCTGTTTACGCAAGTTGGCAGGTTGGACGAGCCAGCAAGTTTTCAAAAAATCTTGAAATCCATCGAGCATGTTGGTCCAGCAGTTGTTTTCGTGTTCAAATGATCGAGCATGGCTCGACAGCCAGCCATGTTGTCGAGCATGCTCGTCCATGTGAACGCCTCTAATGACTTTTAAGATCTGTTTATTTCTGTTATGTTTTGTTTCTACGTAACTACTTCTCAGATCTGTTCATTTGCTTGATTGCTTTTTGTGGATGAGTTCAACAAAAATCTCTTAACACCATTGTTCCTCATCAAAAATAGGTTTTTTGAAAATAACTTGAAAACGGTTTGGTTAAAATGTTCGATGGCTATAAGGATCAGCGAAAAAATATTTTTTTTTATTTTTTTTTATATTTCGGGCGCACAAAAGGGGTTATGATTACCCTTAAAATGTTTTAACACATCACAAGCCATTAGGTAAGTAGGAGCAGCGTCGTCGGTGTGCTTCAGCTCCTTCATTAGCAGATATTTTGTTTGATGCATCAATGACGGCGTCAACTTACCAACAACAATTTCTCGCTAATGCAAACAACAAAATTCGACTCATTGCTATGCTTTCTGAAAAGTTTAAGGCTGCTAATATCCTATTGAGGCAAGCCAAAAATGATGCTGACGTTTTCATTATCCAAACGGCCATAGATTGTGCTGAGAAACGCACGAATATTGTTGAACTTGACTTGAATATTGTTGATGTTGACTTAATAGCAATACTTATAGCACGGACTCCTGGAGACAAAAAGATTTACTTTCAAAAAGCAGGGAATATGCCGTTTTCACTGGGCCAAATGAGGTAAATTTCGTTGCAAATTTCCAAACGAGATCCGAAATTTCCTAATTTACCATACAAAATCACATTTCGAAATGAGGTCACTTCAACCTCATTTGCACAAAATGAGGTTGGAAATTAGGTGAATGCATCCAGCGGGAATCAGTTTCAAAAGCTCTTAAAAGCTTTGGTATGAAAATATCAATACACTATACTCTACAACATAAAACAGAAAGAGAAAACAACAAAAATAAACCGCTAAACTGCCATTCCAAATTCAAAGTTTAGCCACTTACCCAAAATGTCAAGCCCACATCTTATTTTTGCATATGCATTTACTGATTGGGATTCGACTTCTGCTCTCTACAACAAAGGAAAATTAAAATTCTTCAAGCTTTTCGAAATGAGTGACGATCTAATAAAATATGCTGAAGTGTTTTCCAGAGGCAATTGCCCTCCCAATATTATTTTTGAAAACGGTATACGTTCTAGCATTTTACAAAGCACCTGCAAAAGAAGATAGTATCAATGCACTAAGATATTATACATTTGTCCGATTGACCAGGCTCAACAAGGCTGTACAATTATCTTCCCTTCCTCCAACATCTGCTGCTACTCAACAACACCTTTTAGTCCAATCAAATTAGCAAAAATATCTACAAAAATTCGGGAGAAGAATTTTATTGTTTCATTTTAAAAAGTATTTCTTGGGGATTCTTAAACCACAATTTTCCAACAAAGAACCCGCTCTGCGTCGTCTGCCATTTTGAAAAACGTGTTTAAAAGCGTGTACTCAATTTTCTCAACCGCTATTAGTCGTAGAGTAGTTATTTTTGTTTTTTTTTTTTGTAGGTTAATATTTTCTCTATAATTTTTGTCTTAAATTTTTTTTAGAAAGCTCCTTCCTATAAAAAGTTATTCAGCCCTATCGAGGTATCCGTTGAGAAAAAGTTCCGAAACGATAGTCTGTTCCGATCGGAACCTAGATTTCGTTCGAGGTATCCACTTCGGAACTAAAAAGATAAAGCATACAATCGCATTCATTTTACACATTCGTCCAGATTAGTTCTATAAGTGAAAATCGTTGTGATGTTTAAAAGTTTATAAATTGGTCCTCAAAAATGGATAGTGTTGCTTTATCATCTATTTGTTATTTCAAGCAACCTCTCTTGCTGAGTCGTCTTCGTTGGTTATTGCACTGACGAAACAAAATTATATTTATTTATATTTTTTTGCTTACTTTTCTTTAAATATTCCGCAACTATTTTCTGTCGGAGATTTTCGGAAGAAATTTAACGCACAACTGTCAAAAATTCTGGACTGAACCAATTGATCGCTATGCGATGATAGTCATTACATTTTAGCGGAAGATTGTCCGATCTGTCAATCGGAACGGATACCTCGGTAGAAAATTCTCCGATTTCGAATAGATCGGAAAAAAAATGTCTCCGAACGGATACCTCGATAGGGCTGATTGTTGAGAAACCCAGCAAGTTTTCGATTTTAAAAATGTTTTTTAAGTTTATCTCATCCAATGTCCATCCGAACCAAAAATCAATACTTTTTATAGAACATTAAATTTCCTACATTTTTGTTTATTTAGATTTCATGTAAGTCAAAAAACTTTCAAGATACAGCACGGCAAAGTTTCTAATATTACATAATAAAGTATCGATTGATTTTATTACACTGCCCCTACTTGCTCCCCGTTAGATTAACAAATATAAAATTACTAACATTGTTGTAGAGAAAGGTTATACCTATTATAATATTTTACTAAGGGTTCGCAAATAAAACTTATTTCAAAATGAATGCAAATGAAAACACGTACATAAATTTTATCCCGACGCGACGTTTCGCTGGAGTTTCTCAGCATCTCCAGGGGCGTTTATTGTGTTTTAATAGCATATTTAAAATTTGTTTAAATTGCACGTCCCTAACATCTTACATCATCAACTTCATTTAATTTAGTACAACGACTTCTTAACACAAAACATAAATATCACAGTACGGCAATGTTTTATAAACAGAATTGACCAAAAAAGACCAATAACAATTCTACAAAACTAAAACTTATTTCATTTATTCAAACAGAAACTGCAATTATTTCACAAAATAAAACGCTTTTTATTTCAAATAGCTTTACTTCTAATACTTTTTATTGCAACCAAGCACAAGTATGCAACTCTTTATTCACACCGACACCTATTCGTTC
Organism: Melangyna quadrimaculata; assembly: GCA_949320155.1. NCBI lineage: Eukaryota > Metazoa > Arthropoda > Insecta > Diptera > Syrphidae > Melangyna > Melangyna quadrimaculata. The sequence goes on from OX439483.1 coordinate 420,188,163, forward strand.
ACTGTTAAAATAAAACTGAAGTTTTCGAACTGGTGGCCCTGTATTTATATCCGAAATAAAGGGTTCTAGAATTTTCGAGGGTTCTGGAATCAGCTAGATGATTCTTTTCCGTTTCGTTCAATTATTTCACGATCCACTTCCAGTATGACGAAATACGAACAAGCCTAGCCGATTTAATTATTCATTTCATTCAAAGATGGCGCGCAAAGTTGTACTAATACCAGTGTTTTATTGGAAATATATCCTTAGCAGTATTCCATAGTAGCTATCCATAGTAGGATTTTACATGAATAACAAAAACAACATTGGCAGTATGACTACTGCCGATTAATGTTAAAGTAGAATCATACTGCGGATAGTTTTCCGAGTCTCGAATGGATTTTTGGTGATTTCATTCTCAAATGTTGGTTACTATTAGATTTTTCGTGAAGTTAATTTTGACTGCTTCTGATTCTCACAAATACTATATATTTTTTTTTAATATTCTGACAGGTGTTCTTTCAGTTAAACCAATTTTGAAATACAAAAACCAGGCTACTGCGGATGGGTTTTTTTGGTAATTTTCTACTGTACTATTTATAGAATGCCAAAAAAAACACGGGTAATGTGTCGTTGTTTGCATAACTGGGGCATGTTCACCACACTATAATTATGTATAATATTATTCTAAAATTTTTTTAAAATTTCATCATATTTTGAATTCAAAATAGTATATATATAGTGAATTTTGGTTCGGATGGACATTGGATGAGATAAACTTGAAAACCCATTTTTAAAATCGAAAACTAACTGGTTTTTCAACAATTACTTTTTATAGGAAGGAGCTACCTAAAAAAATGTAAGACAAAAATTATAGAGAAAATGTTAACCTACAAAAGAGAACAAAAAAACTACTCTACGACTAAAAGCGGTTGAGAAAATTGAGTACACGCTCTTAAACACCTTTTTCAAAATGGCGGACGACGCAGAGGATTTTTGTATTGGAAAATTGTGGTTTTAGAATCCCCAAGAGGTACTCTTTAAAATAAAACAATAAAATTCTCCTCGCGAATTTTTGTAGATATTTTCGATTTTTTTGGATAATTTGATTGGACTATTTATAGAGTTTCAGTTTACTATCAAGTTCAAACTTGGCTGTCAAGAGATAGTACTAATACTGAAAGCCGGGGATGGGTATTGAGAAATAATGTTTTGGAGCCTTTTACCACTCTGCTCCAACCAGCACCTGATGAACTTCTTACAACAAATTGTAGTAAAGATTGTGGCTCTAATTGTGGGTGTCGAAAACTGGGGTTAAAATGTTCAATTGTTTGTGGGCAATGTCATGGACAGACATGTACAAACTCAATTCAAATTGATTCGTATGAAGTGGACATTAATGATGAGTCATTTCTTACCACGCCAGCCATAACAAAACAATCGGACTTTCAAACATTGATTAGTATCTAATGTTGACTAAATTTTATTTGAAAAACATAGTGGAATAAGCCTCCTGGGGATACCAGATTAAAAAAACACACCTGGGCACTTGACCTCTATGGTGGTGTGGAAGAAAGTGCAAAAAGGGTTAATTTCGTGATAATTGCGATTTTTTGAACTGCTACAACTTTTTAACGGTAAATGCTACGGAAAATGTATAAAACATTTTTGTGGGAAATTTACTCAGCTACAAGTTTGTGGTACAATTTTTTTTTCTAAACCAAACCGTTTTCAAATTATTTTCAAAAACCCATTTCCATGACCTTTGACCCCTTGTAACTGAGATAGCGGTCCTCGGATCGATGAGGAACTTACTCAGTCTATAAAGAGTCCCATTACCAATGTTCATACCAAATTTTAGCCTCGAACTAATTTTGTCCTTGTAAAGGATGTGAGAGGTTTCTTGTTTGTTGCTCCCAAGAAGCAGTTTAGCCTTCCTCAGCTTTGGGAGTGATGTGAGAGTTGTGTGAGTGCTGTGGATCTTTTGCCCTCTATTCTTATCTCCTATACCACAAATAGGGCTCCGGACCTATTAGGGGTATGAGTGCTCTTTTTTACCAAGGTGTCTGCCTCTTAATTCCCTGGACACCTATGCATACATATGTGGCCTGGTACCCAAAGGAATGCCCACTTCAGTTTACCTGTAAAAATTTGTCCTTATATAAATAATAATACAATTACACAAACGTTTTTAATTAATACTTTATTCGTCGAAATAAAATTTTCTTAGAGGCCACCGTTGGGTACAAAGTTTCTTGGTAGACTAGTTTATATATTTCTATTTACATCTCATATAGCATAGATAAACAAATAAAGATACAAATCTTTGGCTGTCAATCCGGTTTGCCTACAAGCTAAAAGGTGGGTTTAGCCGTGGTGGAAATCAGTAAGTTTTACTTGTGTGCTTTAAAACACGCATACTAGTGCAACTTACTGATTTCCACCACCGTAACTTTGTTGTTGGATTTCACATTTATTCATGGACACAGAATTAAATTGCAAAAACAACAATGTAAAGAAATGGGTTTTGGGGGGTAAAACGTACGAAAGATGTGTGTCTTTATATTATTTATCTATGCATATAGTTACATAAAATTCGGTGTTACCAAAGATACATTTCAATCTTAGATAAATAATAAATGCTGCAGTTTCAGTTTGAATAAAGGAAATAAGTTTTATTTGCGAACCCGTGGCAAAAAAATAACATTGGTGTCAGAAAAAGTGGAATAAAACTTATTTAGTCTGTGAATTTATAATTGATGGTGAAAAATTGATAAAGTGTGTCGATTAGATAAGAAAAGTGCGTGTGAAAAGTGACATACAAAAATGTAAAAAAAAAAAATGGGTAAAATTGTGGATGCATTGTGTGCTGAATTTAAAGCAGAACTTTACAGACTGCTGGAACGAAAAATGACCTCATTATTCGTCTGCAGGAATATTTAAGGCAACACGATGAAAATCCAGACACGTTTCTATTTGAAATTGAAATACCGGAAGAGCAAGTAAGTACAACCATAGACATGACCAATATGATGGCTCAGCTGCTTGCCCAGTTTCAAGACCAACGAAAAGCGGAAAAGAATTTTCTAGAAAAGCAACACAGTGAGCAAAAGATTTACTGGAAAAAAACAGAAAACAATCTTCTCGAACGATTTGAAGAACAGAAACACGTCCTCGAAGGTAAACTAGATGCCTTTGAGGACAAGTTTGTTGCCCTTGACGATCGTGTTGAAAAACAATTTTCGTCAGTGGATGCGAAATTTGAGAAGGTCGAAGATAAAATTCAGAGCATTACCGATGAGTTAGAAAAATGAAGGTTCGAGAAGATAATGCCAATTTTCCACCAACTTTTGATGGACAAACTTCTTGGTCGATCTTCAAGAAGCAATTTGAGGCAGCTGAAGCAACAAACGGCTGGGATGAAGAAGACAAGTTTATTGCCCTGACGCTTGCAACTTCAGTGCACTTGTTCAGGCCATTGATAAACGCTTTGATGATGGCCATGTGCAAGGAGTCTTCCGCGTCCAGCTCAATACCAGAGTCCAGAAAAGAGGTGAAAGTCTGCAACAACACCAAGCAGACATTGAACCGTTGGCGCACTTAGCATACCCAAATGTAGGAGATGAAATTACCAACCAGCCAGCAACGGAGGCTTTTGTCTGTGCAGTTTCCGACATCAACCTCCAGCGAGCAATTCGAACTGCTGGAAAACGCACGCTTTCTGAAGCATTAGCGTTCGCTCTGACTATGGAAGCATCAAAACAGGCTTCCTCAGGAGTTCATCGGGTAAGAGAACTTGAAGTTGAGGAATGTTCTTGCCAGAGAGCTGAATTCCATAGAAGTCAGCGAGAAGGACCTGCTCGATGCTGGAATTGCAAAAAAACCGGACACCGCCAGCGCCAGTGCAGGTTGCCACCAAGAAGAGTCGCCTGTCAACATTGTGGAAACAGGAATAATACTCGCGAACAGGCGAGCAATAACATCAACGCTCCTGCCCGTCCTGTTTCACAGTCGAGAAACGAGTAAGAAGCAGCTTCGAGGGTCAGAAGCTCGATGCTGAAATTGCAACAAAACCGGACATCTCCAGCGCCAGTGCAGGTTGCCACCAAGAAGAGTCGCCTGTCAACATTGTGGAAACAGGAATAATACTCGCGAACACGCGAGCAATAACATCAACGCTCCTGCTCGTCCTGTTTCACAGTCGAGAAACGAGTAAGAACCAACTTCGGGAGGCAGAAGTTGGTTTCTGGTATCGACGGCCCCAGAACCACCATCCAAGTCTCGCAGACTAAACGAAACAATAAAAGTCCGACAGTGGATGCAACATTAAATGGCAAGAAACAGTTGGCTTCAATTGACACCGGTGCAACAGTCTCCATTGTTAGAAAAGAATAAGTCAAGATGACATGGCTACATAACACCAATACCTACCGTCTGAAAACTGCGGCAGGTGAGGCGGCAAGAGTATATGGAGAAGTTCGTCTGAGATCCTGTTTGGCACAACAATACGGCTGCCCAGTGAAGTCAAATTTGGATGCCATACCGTGAAACCGGAAATGTCAGATGAATATGCGGATCACCTCAAAGAAAGACTTATTGACATTCATCAACAGACAAGGAAAAACATAAAAACCGCTAGTGATAGGATGAAAACACGGTACGACGCCCGTGCAACAACGATGGGATTCCAAGAAGGAGACCTGGTGTGGTGCGTAACGAATCAATGATGTGGTTTACCGCATTCAGAGGGGAGTGGAAGTGGATCGTGGAATAATTGAACGAAACGAAAAAGAAACATCTAGCAGATTCCAGAACCCTAGAAAATTCTAGAACCATTTATTTCGGATATAAATACAGGGTCACCAGTCCGAAAGCTTGAGTTTGATTTTAACAGTGAACGAATAGATGTCGGTGTAAAAAAAAATAAAGAGTTGCATACTTGTGCTTGGTTGTAATAAAAAGTATTAGAAGAAAAAGTATTTGAAATAAAAAGCGTTTTATTTTGTGAATTAATTGCAGTTTCAGTTTGAATAAAGGAAATAAGTTTTATTTGTGAACCCATGGCAAAAAAATAACAATACTTTCGATCTTATCAAAATATCAAGTAAGTCTTCTTTAAAACCGATGTTAAACTTATCGGCCTCAATGACTTTGGATGTGTTATATCTCTTTAATGTTCCATTTAATACAGTTATTTTTTAAATTTTTTAAATCCTTTAATTTGCGAAAAAATCTGATTTTCAAGTGAAAAAAAAATGAAATTTCTATGCAAATTAAGCTTTGATATTTTGGAGTCCATAAAAATCGATGAAAGTGTTATTTTGAATCACTCTACTATATAAATCCGTTCGTATTTTGTCTTGACTACGTCGACGTCGAGTAAAAGAAAACTCTTTAAATTGATATAAAAGTTTATTTTAAAATAAATAATACGTAATCAGAACATAACAATTCACTGATAAATTAAATAACACCTTAATATTGAATGAATTTTAAAAAACAAATTTTCATAGATAATGTTTATTATAACCATTGGACAAACTTTTGGATTCTTAAAAAAAAAAATCATAACATTTATTTGTCTTAAACCAATATATAAAATAATTTTTAACAAAATAATTAAACGAACAAAAACTTCAAATAATTTACCCTTTTAAACTAATCAAAACAAATATTCAACCTTGAAAAAAAAAAAAAAAACTGAGAAAGGATGCACATGCATACAAGAAGAGAGTGCAGTTTAGATGATGTTACAGACTAAAGTGTACAGGAGTGTGCCCCTAGAATCCAGACTGCCCAGCCTGGTATCTCAGATTTTCTTGTGCGTACGGATTTATACCATGATTGAGTGCTAAAACTTTACTAATTATATTTAGTTCAGGGGTATGATCAAAACGGATACCTGACTGATATGCGGCTGCGACATTTTGCAATTGATTACTATTCGCCGATAACAGCTGCTGTCTGTAGAAGTTCTGATTCTGACTTGAACTTAGTTGATTCAAAGCCAAATTTCCTGTTTGAGATTCTTGACGGAATTGACGTGTGCGATGCTGCTGCTGTTGATTTTCTTGTTGTTGCTGCAAGAAATTGTTGGGCCCGTTCAAGAATGGTAGATTTCGAAAAACTTGATAGTTATTTTGAGGAAGGCTTTGAAATAGTGAAAGCTCAGGTGGCTGTTGGACTAATGTTTCTGATAAGTTTGGCACGAAAGGCAGTTGATTTGATGGCTGAATTTGAACAAACGACTGCTGTTGGGCGCCATTTAATTCAAAAACATTTGGATTTGGATTTCCTAGAAATACCTGGTTGCCATTGCTGCTAGCTCCAAAAGCATTGTTATTTGTGTTCAAAAATTCATTGGAATTGAATTGATTTCTATTTGAATTACTGTTGAACTGTGAGGGTTTCGTGAAGGGCAATTGTTGGCTTGATGCAAACCCAAAACTATCTGGAGTGTTACTAGCATTGGGTATAAATTCAATTGATGGTCGAATAGTGAATCCACTGTTTGAACCTTGTTGGTTTTTGTTTGAAGTGCTTTGGATTGGCAGCGCAAATTCTTGTGTTGGAAGTTGTTGTTGCTGTTGGTTTTGGTTTTGCTGTTGCTGTTCGAGGATCTGAAGTTGTCTTCTTATTTGTTCCTGCTGTTGCTTAGCTTGAAGTTGAAGCTGGTAGATTTGTTGCTCCAAAGTGCGCTGTCTTTCAATGAGGTAGTTATCCGCTAAAGGAAAACCAGAAGATTGTTGGAGTTTCTAAAATACAAAAATTAATAAAAGGATTTGTAAGTGTCTTTTTTTTTAAGAAATTATTGTAAAATCAAACCGTATCGGAGCCAGGAAGTTGGTTATCTGCTGTTACCGCAGAATTCACCTTTGGTTGTAAAACAGCGTTTTGTGAAGTTAATGATGTGGGAAGGACTGCGCCAACTGGTAGCACATTAAGCCTAGCAATGGTCGCTCCAAGCCTAGATGCAACCTCTGGTTTCTTAGTTGTTGAATATCTATCAATAATAGGAATTACATTTTTGGCAGCGCCTCTTTCGTCTAGATCAACTGTAAATGCAGTTACGAGAGGAGCTGCTTGAATTTTAATGTCATCCTTGGAAACAAGTTCAATATTTTCACCATCCTCATTATGAGTTGGCCTCGGAGTGGTAGTTGTTGTTGTTGTAGTGGTTTTCGTTGTTGTTGGTACTGGCTTCTTTTTCACTTTGGTGATTTGAAATTGAATTTCACCCTTGCTCTCAGACGAAATCTCATTTGTACGATCAGATGCTATGCTACGAGTTGCCTGAAGTTTATCAGGTGAAATTGATGCAGTGCCATTAAGAGCATCTGGTGATCCTTGATTTACGCTAGCTAAGATTTTATTCTTTAGTTGTTTTTCTTTTCTGATAAACGATATAAGTGGCTGTTCTTTTGATAATTTTTCATCAAATGCGGCAGTGAAGAATTGCACTGTTGGTGCAACATCATCAGAAGTTGTGCTCTCTTCGAGGATTTCTTCAGGTACACTTGTCGTTGTTGTGGATATTTCAACAACTCTTGCTGGGACTTCTGGCTCTTCATCATCCTGATTGTTCGCTGAATCCTCCTCGGATGAATGTGATTGTGCCGCTTGCTTCTCAAGTTTATCTATGGCACGAATGAGAGCTTGACGAACCTTATCTTCTATTTTTCTAACTGATTCTTTGGGAATAACTTCGTTATTTTCTGTTGAAGTGTTTTCATCTCCAATGACCATTGATGAAAGGATCAAAAGTAGAAAACAGGTGAAAGCGTTCTGAAAAGAATAAAAATGTCATTTAGATAAAGGTTTTAATGGATTTTTGAGTTAAAAAGGAAACTGTATTAAGGTTGGTAATAATGAGTCAGAAGATGAATTGTTATACGTATTGTTTTGCTATTCGTGTTATCTTCGTACCACAGTTTCATCTCCCCAAGAACCCTTTTCTATTTGATTGGAGAACTTAGGAATTCAACAAAAGTCACTATGTTATCGGAAGAGTTTTCTTTGAATTAATACATTCTATAAATTTCTTTGCTACTTTTTGTCTGGTTTCTTACAATAGAAACCGAAATAGATAGGTAGAAGAAATGTTGAAATTTCGTTAAAGTTTAAAGCTTGGAGGCAAATTAACTACGGTCGTGTCAACAGAAGCAAAGTTATTTAAACAATCGGTGGTAACTAAAGGCCTAAAGGAACTAAAGTGTCAAAAGGCTATATTAATAAATTGCTCTTTGTTTGCATCTAATCATTTGTTAAGAGCTGTTAACAAGTTATCAAGAAGATGTTATAAATGATTATGTTAAGAATAAAATGTTTAAATAAATATTATAAATCAAAGAATAAAGAAAACAGAAGACCTTATTTAAGAAATGGCATGGTAAGAGACAATGTTAAGGAGGTTCTATTCTTTATATTTTGATAACAATAAATATTTAGATTAAATCCAAAGAAGGTAAATCGAACTTGTAGATATTAGTATTGAAAACTTAGCGCATTTTTTAAGCAAAATCGTTGGAGCCGTTTTTGAGAATTAAAATATTTCTCTCTATGGCTAAACAAATTTGTATAGCAGGTACAGTTTATATTTGGCCCTTAAAATAAAAAAAAATAAAAGATCGTATGGGCATATTGAACAAAAAAAAAGTAGATACCAAGTTTAAAGAAAATTCATTCAGCCGCTTAGGCTGTCGCTGTAGTTATGCGGAGAGCCACAGAAAGAATTGCGAGACCCATCACTTTGTTCGAATTCTCTATCATCGTAATGGTAGGCAAAAATAATTCAATTTTCAGTTAAATTTTTTACGAATCCATAACTTGCCATATAGAGCCTCAAAATCGAAAAAAATGGGCACGACTGGACCGCACAAAACTTGCTCTCGTAGCTAACAACTTTAACGTAGCTTGAAATTGACAATGTACATATTTATTGGTTCCATAACATTATGATTTCATTAAAAAGAAAGTTTTAAAAACAATTTAAAATATATGTAAATGATAACTATGAATTATTATAAATTAGTTGTTTCAATAGCTACAAAAGAAAGAGCTAAAAAAAAAGTATGCCATCTGATTTGTTTAATAAATATGAATTTATGGAAAAACAAATTCAAAAATCGAAAATTTTTGAATGAAACAACAACAACAACTAAGTGTTCTACCACCAAGTTATTTTGGCTGAAGTTATAGCTATTTCACGAGTGCCACCCCGATCCCAAAAATGGGATTGGCGGTTAATGAGGACAAGACGAAGTATATGCTGTCATCGAGAGAGGAATCTCAACATCGTCGACTCGGGCAAAATATCACGAAGGACAGATATAACTTCGAAGTTGTCAAGGACTTTGTCTACCTGGGCTCCACTATTACATCGCAGAATGACATCAGTGCAGAGATCAAGCGAAGAATTACTCTTGCCAACCGCTGTTTCTTCGGTCTAAGAAGGCATTTAAGTAGTAAGGCCCTCTCTCAGAGAACCAAGGAGACTTTATACAAGACCCTTATCATCCCGGTCCTGCTTTATGGGTCAGAAGCATGGTCACTGAAAGATTCGGATAAAAATCTGCTAGGGTGCTTTGAGAGGAAGATTCTTCGTGTGATTTTCGGTCCGGTGTGTATCGAAGGAGTATGGAGGAGAAGATTCAACGACGAGCTATACGGGCTATGCAGCGACGTTGACCTGGTCAAAAAGCTGCGTCAGCGGCTGCGATGGCTGGGGCACGTGGAGCGTATGGACAGCAACGCACCTGCTCGACGAGTCTTCGAATCCAACCCCGATGGGATACGCAGCAGAGGAAGAACCCGTAACAGGTGGCGCAGTCAAGTGAATGACGACATCAAAGCACTCGGTGTGCGCAACTGAAAGCGGCTAGCTAGGGACAGAGCTGGCTGGAGGGGCTTGTTAGTTGAGGCCGAAGCCCATTCTGGGCTGTGAGCGCCATCAAAAGTTAGTAAGTACCCCGATCATCAGACTTCTTTGTGTGGTGCTGAGTCTTAATATGTTCATTTTTAGTTGAAAAGCTTTGCGCGTCATGGGGATTAAACTTCAAACATCCACTGTGACTGGAATTCGGAAGCCGACGGCCTACCCATCGCGCTACCGAAGTCACATGTCAAGCTCCATCTCAGTGCAGGTTTTGTTGCTTATCAAATGCATTTGAACGACTAGCATTTTTATGAGAGCACACCAGCTTGCTGTTGTCACATTCGGTTTCTTTCTTTTTTCTCCGTACCCGATTTATATGCCAACAATTCGTTGGTCATACAAGGGGAGAGAGTAGTGAAAGATTTGACGCTGGTCAAAAATCGTTAGAGCGTTTTTTTTTTATTAATTCATTTTGAATATATAAAAATTCTTGAACATTTTTTAAAATAAAATTTGGTACGCCAGCTTTTAGTATTTAATAAGATACAGTTTTTCACATAACTAAAAAAAAATTTACTAGTCGGTTTTCAAGATATTGAATTTTCAAAAAAAATTTCAATATTTATTATTTTTTCAAAAATTTTTATATGCAAAATTGTTAAAATTGTAAGGGACCTTTTGTATAAAAAAAATGGTAGAAATCGGTGTAGCAGTTAACGATAAATTAGAAAACCAAAAAATCGGTTGTATGACAGGTACCGTTAATAACCGTTATTAACATTGTTTTTTCTACCAAAATATTTACTTCAGTAATTTTAGTAGCAAGTAATTTTTTTTTTTGAAAATCGTTAGAGCCGTTTTTGAAATCTAGAAAGGCTCTAACTGGTTAGTCGCTTAAAAACTTTTTATTGAATTTCATTCAATACAGTCCACTTAAATAAAAACAAAAACAATATAACTTCTATTGTTTAGGTTTTTTCTTACTTTATTAAATCAATTTTTGTATATTGGTTGTACTGTTATTTTTTGAGTTAAAATAAAAATTCAATTTTCCCTCTAGGGAATCACATAAGGAGCTTAAGTCAAAAGTTTAAAGAAAATCGCTTCAACCGTTTAGGCTGCGCACCAAGTTACCATTATAAAAGCTTCAAAGCTTGCTAGAAATTAAAAGTCTGAAATTTCATAAAATCTAGAAGAACTTTTTTTCGCAACAAAAATTAGCATTTACAAATCTAAAATTTTGGACATCAAGAGACTTATTATTTTCGTCTGCTAACTTCAGACACAATCAAGTTTTTCGACGCTAAAGAGCATACAAATTAAGGTGCTTATCATTTTTTTAAAATCCTTATTATTTTAAATTTTCTCCGCTAACTTCTGGTTAATTTTACCGGAAACTTCAATAACTTAAAATCTATGCATGCTAAAAACGTTTGGTTTGTGCAAAAAATTGCCATCTATAGTCAGCTACAAATTCAAATACAAAATGTATTGGAAAGCTCCAAGAGAAAAACAACTTAGGTCCATTTTTTTCAAAACTAAACTTATATTGATATTTTTTAGCGTTTTGAGAGTAATGCTATGATATTCAATTTTTTTTTTTAATAAATATGCCTCTTTGCGGAAGATCGACTACCATAAGTCAACAATTTGCATAGAAGAACCGCATTAGTCTATTACGGCCAATTTCTTGACAAAGTTCTAACTCCTAAAACTCGGTTTATCGAAAAATTAAAACTTGATTGAGTTCTAACTCATTTCTTCACTTAGTTCTAACGCTTTAGAACTCCGATTTAGATCTCAGATTGAGATAGAACTTCGATATATTTGGACCCCCAAATTTGAGGATCTAGGAACTTAGAATTCAGTTTAAGAATATTTTTATTTGTTCAAGAACTGATATTGATAGGAATTTATATTTGCCGCATAAAGTAATGCAAATTTATTTTTACCGCATTAAATAATGCAATTGTAATCGATTTGGGATAAATTTGCAGGAACACAATTACCGTTATGGTGCAATGTTTAAAAAAACCCATGAAAATCAATTTCACGAAATTTTAGAAGAACACATCCATTGGTTTGATATATGTATATGTATAATTGTACATACATAGAGATTATATTTATGTATCCAAAGGCGCGGCGGATGGTTTTTAAAAATAATTTTCCCTAAACAATCATTGCAAAACCAGCTGATGTGCAACTCAAATTATGTTAATAATGCGTACGAGCCGCAACATATCAACATTTGAGGTAGTGCTCCGGTGACAATGGGTAATACTAACCCACCATATTTTAAAAATTAAATCTGTGACGGCAATTATTTCGCAACACATTTCTATATTTTAGGAAAACATCTTGAAGAATGCTAGCTTGACGGGAATTCGTTTATTATTTTAAAATACATATTTAATTTAGCTACATCATATTATTTGGTGTTATGTTTTTATTACTGTGATGTTTTAAAAATCTCATTTGATGGGTTTTTTTTACATTTATTTTGATTATGGATCTTAAGGATTTTTGACATGAAAGGAATAAGTGCTTGTGCATTGTTTATCAAACCATATCAAAAGTGTGTAGGTACTATTTTGTTTACGATGTACCAAAACAATATTCATATATAATCATGGATTACACACTTATTCGATTTGGAAAAACTAAATTTTTGATGCACTTTGCACATGCATGCTTAATATTTCTTGGTTTTCTTTCACATCAATAGTCTACCGAGCTTTCATAACATTTTGTACATGAATTTAAAATCAAACAAACTGAAAATCACACAAATAAAATTTAAAAAACGCGTTAAAAAAATTACACCAAGAGTCCAAACAGAACTGGAACAACGAACAATGGGTAGGTTCGGAGAACTTAGGGGACTTGCAAGTAAGGCAAATTTCTAGACTGTGATTGGTCAGCTGTCAAAAAATTGTTTCAAATGAAGGGAACTTTCGACAGCTGGCCAATCACAGTCTATAATTTCCCCTTACTTGCAAGTACCCTAAGTTCTCTGAACCTACCCAGTGACAATATATTTCAAATAAATTAGACAGAATAGTAGGAATATATGCCAGAAAAGGTTACTGCCAAAACATAACTGATAGATATTTTCAAATTTGTCAATAGAATGTCAGAAATTTGTGTCAAAACAATATACTGGGGGCTACGAAAATTATAAAAACACGTTAGAACTTTAAAAAATAAAATGAATTTATTAATAAAATAACTCTAATAATAAAATTTATTAAACAAATTGACAAATATTTCATAATTTAAAATGAATAAATTCATATCATCGATATCACAAATCAATTTTTTTTAGTTTCACAAAATGGAGATCTACAAGTTCTAAAGCTCAATAAATAACTTAGACCGATTTTTAGGGAAATGATTTGAAGTGTAGAAATGCTCCAGTTCTAAATAATTTATAAACTGAGTTTCAAAAATAAACCGAGAATTACAAGATTGACTTTTAAATTGATTTTAGAACTTTGCCGTTAGTCTAAGAGCAGACAGCAAATTTTGGAAGTGGATGTATAACCAAAATCTGAGTATGAGGGTTTAAAGGGGCATATTTTGTGATATCGAAATTAATATACTGACAGGTTTTTTTCTTAGTCTTTGGCGAGGGCAGGGAGTTGAAAATAGAGATTTTCCAATCCCACACAATAGCATTTGAATTGAATTTGATGATAATTCCATTGAATTCAACAACAGACAAAACAAATTGATTCGTTTAACTTTGACTTTTTGGTCTGGGAATACTGGTCATTTGTCTATAAATCCTCATAACTCCTGCAGTCAATATTTGTACAGCAGAAAATGATCTACGAAAAGACAGAGTCATGAAACCATTGTAAAAAATTGATTCAAAGTTCTCAAAACTGCCCTCAATTTTTTGAGAAAAACAAATAAAATTGAAGCTGAATAAACCCCCTTTTCTGACGTTGATCGACTCAAAAATAAAATATTCCAAGAAAATGAGAATCTGAAAATCTGCTATTTCCTATGGTTGCGCAATTTTTTTTCTTTTCAACAAAATCAAATAATCGAATAATGAAGTCTTCTACTATATGGCTGAAGTATTTCAAAATTATTATTGTAATAAACCTTCTTAGAATAACACTTTACCTATGTACATATATGTATATAACTCAATTTAAATTTTAAACCCTGCAACAACATATCGTCACTTCTGACACACTTATACGATCAAACATCTTTAAAGTACCTATACTTAAAAGAATAAACGTTTTATTGCATAAACCTGTGGTGACCCATTTAATTGAGGTTTGCCGCTTCAGGTGGGAGTGAAATTTTTTTGTTTAATGGTCTACCACGTCTCGGTTACTAAATTTCTGCTATTAACTATCAGCAATTACTTTGAACTATACAATCTTCTAGAGTTCACGCCAGAGGGCGAGACATCTAATATAATAACTATACACCCAGGCAAATGATTCATTGCTTTGATTATGTACCGTACATATAGGTAGGAACATTTGCTATGATGTTTTCATTCAAAGAAAAAATAAAATTAAATCAAAACTCAAGCTCAAGTACCTGTTTTATGGAGGGAATTTTGTAATGTATCTCTCTTAAGAGACCTTTGCCATACTCAAGTCAAACTTAACTCAATCAAATGGGAATTTAATCAATTCAATTTTTAGTTGTTGCAGAACTTAAGGCAGGGAGGCTTTTTGAAACTTTGTAAGAAGCAGGGTGTGTTCAATTAACTTTAATATGTATTTCAAAATATTTTTGTATGTTAAAAGGCAATATGCCTCCAGTTTAAATATGAGAAGTTCGTTTGAGGGCAAGTGCATGAGAAAATGTTTGATAATTTCGTATGACAGGCAATTGCAAAATGCGCTGATAATATTAAAAGGGCCTTAAGCGGGGTACACATTATCAAACATGTTTGACAAACCTGTTGGACGTCACACTTGCGCAAAATTTGCGTACACATTTATCAGTTTTGTTGGCTGTCAAACAAGAATTAAAAAATGGATCAAGAAAAAATAGATTGTACTACAATGATTTTGTTAGCAAACAAAAAGAAAATTAATACAAAAAAGTGGGTGAAAGAGTGGATTAAAACAAGAGAACCGAACACTCATTAAGTTTAACTTAAGAAATAGGAAATTGTGAGCCCTTTGATTTCCAAAAGTCTTTCCGGATGTCACCCGAAAATGTTGAGGATTTGTTGAGGATGGTTTCCCCTTTAATAAAAAAGCAGGACACAACTTTTCGCGTAGCCATTACACCGAGAGCAAAACTATTTGCAACTCTTCGACTCCTTGGTCCTTGCCACAGGTAGAAGTTTCGTGGACATAAGCTTCTCGTATGTAATGGGAAGGAGCACGGTAGGGGAATTTATCCACGAAACTAGTCAGGCAATAAATTATGTTTTGAAGCACTATATTCAGTTTTGTATTTTATTACTAGTTTTTTATTTTATTACTAATTTTTGGTTCTTATTGTCCGGTAAGTATATATTTCCTAGATCTTGGAGATC
This sequence comes from Melangyna quadrimaculata, assembly GCA_949320155.1. Taxonomy (NCBI): domain Eukaryota; kingdom Metazoa; phylum Arthropoda; class Insecta; order Diptera; family Syrphidae; genus Melangyna; species Melangyna quadrimaculata. Next base: position 420,203,540 of record OX439483.1, read on the forward strand.
TTTGTGAAATATAAATTAGTTAATAAATCGTAACAATGAATCAATTCAGATTATGAAGTTTAAAGTCTCTCCCAAGCCAACGCGAAAGCGGGGCGGAACATTCGCCGATGGCGGACTGTTAAGGCTATCCCAAAACTAACGCGAAAGTGGCGCGGTACATTCGCCGACGGTATAGTTTTTGTTGTTGTTTAGCACTGTTTATTTGTCATTTTTGTTATCATTGTGCATGATTCGCCCTGCATAGCGAATGTTCCGCGTTGGTTTGGGAGAGCCTTTAATCCGGCTTCATCAAAGTTTGCCGGTAAAAGAATTGATCCAAAGCCACAAGCAAAGGCAAAGCTAGGTAACTTTTCGTTGAATGTTGGCCTTGCTTTTTGAACAACCACTATCACGACATCTATCTCGAAATCCATCAAATCGAGTTTTATTTGGAGTGTACTACCCCTTCTAAATATTCTTTTTCTGAATCCACATTAACTATAGCCAAACTGATTGAATAAACACAAATAATTGAGCTCATTCAATGCATCAAAATTTTCAGAACTTTATTTTCAAATGGAGCTTCTGATTGGCCAGCTGTCATAAAAAGTTAGCTGACATTCAGTTACGTTTAGTGAAGTTTAGTTACGTTTCATTTTCAGCAAGAAATTCCCAACTGAAAATTCAGCTGACAGCTTTTCTGTACAAAAAAAGGCTCTCCATACAAAACTCACATTTCATATAATTTTACGTTCAACGACAAAAAATTAAGTACTTTATTTTCAGCAGTTGTCAAATTTTGCATTGAATGCGTCCATTGCTTTTAGAATGATATTTGATGCGTTTGATGAATGACGTGGGTACACATTATCGATCAAACACACCAACAAACCGCTGATTGTCAAACATTATCAAAAAATTTGTGAACAACAGATTTGTTTGTCAAACCATCAAACAGAGAGTACACACTATATCAAACGTGAACAAATTTGTCATACAGGTTTGATAATGTGTACCCCGCCTTAGGTATCTAAAGTCTTAACCAATTCTTTAACATGTACGATAGAATGCCGTTTGAATTCATTCATAGCAAATTTCGCGAAAACAAACATTTTCACTTCGATAACACAGTAAATTGAAATGTGTTTACGAAGATCAAATCATAAATGGAATGTAAATAAGACCAACTGACACTTTTATAAAAGCAATTTATTGAGACATAAATTATTGACTCATTTGAAATTGAATGGAATCACTTATTTATACGGTTTGTTGCAAATAAGAACTTGATTTTTTTTATAAAAATAAATAAAAACACAAGTTTTTTTTTAAATTTCACTGCAATTCAGGACAAGGGTACACATTTGTATTTGAACCACAAAGTAGCAATTTAAATACAACATTTTGTCTGTCTGAATAACCTACCCATATCATTATTTTAATGAATGCCATTAATTAATTCAATAACATAAAATTGAAAACATTATTGTTTTTCTTAGATGGTTTGATATGCTTTATGCTATATGTGTTGTAAAGATGCTACAAACTAAACTTTCATTGTCAAACATTAGAATGCATATTCAAGTAAATCAACATCTATACATAATCCTAGTGACCAATCCTAATTTAAATGCTTGTTTTATTGGCTTATTATATTAATCATATACAAAAACGTTGCGTTTGAGATGATTGGATACGAATTCGTTAATCTATTCCATGTATCATATTTATATTATGAGTATAATTTGAATTATCATGTCAAACTCATTCATAAAATACACATAGAAATCGATTGTGCGATAAGCAATGAATATCTTAACTTTTAATTTATAAACAACCTCAATATCATGTTTAGGCGCGCGCATACTATTCATAGGGCAAAGAGTCCAACTGTTGGCAGATTTCAATGAATCCGCCTTTTTTTATCATGAGTTTTGTAAAACTAATATTTCATAATTTTGTTTGGCAAAAACCTGATATACCAGATTTATTGAAATTATATTAGAGATTACAAGTTTAATCAAAATCGTAAGTGCCGTTTTTGAGAAAATTTTATAAAACGGAAATAGTGTTGTATGACAACTACTCGTTCTAGATGACAAAAATTTGAATTTCCCCTCTAGGAAATAGCATACAAATGTTTCACACAAAACACAAATTTGAAGCATATCCGTTCAACTGTTTTGGCTTGATGAATATCAGGACACACAGCCAAACAGACTGACGGATGTCTGGTCGAAAATCAATGTTTTAGAATTCTTTATCATTGTAATGTTAGTTTTGATATGTACAGTACATACGCCAACAAAATTTTCAGGTGGGGTTTTTGCAAAATGTAAAATGTTCATAAATATTACACTTGACTATTAGTTTTACTACACAAATAAAGATTTCAGAGTCCATCAAAATATTTTGGTTCCAAGGGGTGTTCCGTTGAGGGAGAGAGGGGGAGGTAAAGTCTTATCGAGAGGAGAAATGTATTTTGATACAATTTACCTACTTTACAATTCTAAACTTATAATGACATCTTAACTGGGGCGATATTATTGTGATTTGCTTTCATGAAAATTCCTTCAGAAACTATAGTCACACAGTGAAAGTTTTTTTTTGTGAAAGCGTTTTCAAGAAAGCAAATCACTTGAACACTTTGAAGAAAGTACAAACTTTTCAGGTGGTCATACTATGAAAGTTTTGCTTGTAGAAAGCTTTTTGCTTGTATTAGTTTAACTCAACTTGTTCCTATTGGATTCAGCCTTACAAAATATTTAAACACTGTCCTTTCTTCTTGAATACATAACCTTGGAACTGGCCGTTAGTGTCAAAGAAATAAATAAATGATATTGATTTCACCGTTAAGATACTATCTGCTGCCATTTGACCTTGAACATCGTAACTTCATGTAAAGTCGAACACTAAAATTATGCCGAAGTTTTATTATTCATAAGATCGACGATAAAACAGTGGTAGGTACACTAGGACGTATACGCAATTTTCTTATTTTATTGACTTTTTAAATAAATAATATACAATTTCGGCTTTGATGAGGATGTATTATGTTTATTGATACAATTGCATTTGTGATCAAAGGTCATAAGTTAAAAAAAAGTTTATTAAAAGGAAAAGTTTTGAATTCGTAACAAATCAGACGCCATGCTTTATTTAGAGTTCAAACTGTCTAGACGTTTTTTTTTAGCTTATTAAATAACGAATTTATAGTTCTTCATAGCAATAATTTAAATTTTAACTTAATTTAATCACTTTCCTTGTACCGATATTATAATATGTACGAGCATTATTGAACCAAAAAATACTTAGTTAAAGTTGTTAGATACGAGAGCAAGCTCCTGCGACCCAGTCGTGCACTTATTTGTTAAAAAAAAAATATTTTTGAAAAATTTTGGAATGACATATTTTTGCTGGCGCTTTGTAGTTATTATTTCTTAATTTCAAGATAAAGTGGTTTTCAAAAATCATGACTTTATATAACTCACTTTACTAATCTATATTTTATATTGTTTACCTAACCTAGACACAACAGTTTTAACCTTTTTGAATCCGATTCAAAAATGATCGTTCCTTAACGTAAATATCATTTTTTCGCTATGCTTCAAGGAATTTAGGATTTGTACAAAAAGAATAGAAAATCGAAAAAACTGTAAATTGGTTTTATAAAGGATATATAAATACGTTTTTCTATATCAATTGCTTGTAACGTTGCATAACCTCAAGTACAAACATATGAAAAAATCATTTTATATTTTATGGTTACAATGAATGCGAATGAACAGTTTTTGAAAAAGAATATTCTACTATTTACTTAGTTAAAATAGGATATTTGGAGCAAATTTTGTTTTCCAAATTTTGAGTTTAGAAATTAATTTTTCAAAAACTATCCATTCAAATAACTTGATTTAAAAGAAAATTCAAGAATGGGTTTCTGGGTCTACGATGAACTATAGAAGAATATTGTAGGTTATACCATTTTTTCTTCTTCCAGTCATTTTTTTCAGCAAATTGCCCCTTCCATCTTAGCTATGATTGTTCTATTCTTTTGGCCTAACCTACACGTTCCAGTGCTTTGATACATTTATGTCAACCATTCTTTATTTGCCATTATACTCTTTGGTAATACTACTTGTTATATTAAATTTTGTATCGCTTAATTTTGAGATGCTGTATTTTGGAAACTACAAAGATGATTTCGAACTCAAGTTGAAGCAAATTAATTTAATTTGAAATCGTACAAAAATGCTTTTATTTAAAACTACATAATTCCTTAGGACTAAAATAACCAATAACTGAAAAATGTGCGAAAAAATCGTGGTTTTCCTGTTTTTTACCATGAAGCGTTCGCCGCTCGGGGATAAGGGGACGGACCCCAAAGTGAATCACTTATTCTTTGCTGATGGTGTGATAAGACGGTCATAAGTGAAGATCCTGTGTCCTTGCAACGAGCACTTGATGTTTGGGTGGATGTTCTGGAGGGAAATCGATACCGCATTAGCGCAAAAAAGATCAAATGCCTATGCAGTCAATTTCCTGATCCATACCGGCCTATTCCAGATTCATATACATATTTTAATGAAACAGTGCTTCCCAAATGCGAAAAGTTTAGATATCTTGGATCTGTGATCAATAGCAAAGGATCTTGTGATGACGACATCAAACATCACGTAGGTTGGATGAAAAGGCGGGAAAACTCTGCCATCTTCTGTGATCGAAAAATGCCCCCTAAGCTGAAAGGAAAGCAGTTGTTCGTCCAGTGCTTAAAAACGGTTGACAGTGTTGGACAATGTACAAGTATGAGAGTAAATTGACGACAGCTGAAATGAAGATGCTTCGTATGACAGCAGGAGTGACAAAGCGTGATCGAATAAGAACCAAGAGAATCCGTGAAAGCCTACACGTCAAAAATACCATCTTGGACAAAATACAGCAACTTAGCCAGTACTGTCATGTGCCATGAGAACCCAGTTCAAAAGGCAATAGCACAAGACGTTACAACACTATCGCGAAAATAGCGAAAAAAATCAAACCGTTGAACATGGCGACATTGCTCTCGGTACCACTCTTAAAACTTGTTTTTCTAGTAGAAATAATTTGTTCAAACATATAATAGACTAATAGCATAGATAAACAAATAAAGATACAAATCTTTGGCTGTCGATCCGGTTTGCCTACAAGCTTAAAGGTGGGTTTAGCCGTGGTGGAAATCAGTAAGTTTTACTAGTGTGCTTTAAAACACGCATACTAGTGCAACTTACTGATTTCCACCACCGTAACTTTGTTGTTGGATTTCACATTTATTCATGGACACAGAATTAAATTACAAAAACAACAAAGTAAACAAATGGGTTTTGGGGGATAAAACGTACGAAAGATGTGTATCTTTATATTGTTTATCTATGCTAATAGGGCCCATACACGACACAGACTCGTCGCTGCAGATCTTAAATCTGTGCAAACATGGATTTGCCACACACGGTGCAGACAATCTGCACAGAAATTAGTGTTTATCGTGTCGTCGTGGTCGTCGGGTCAGAAAAATGGGGGATACCGGATGCTGATTGTGCTGCTTTAATCATTGATTTGACAACAAAAACAAAAGAAAATATGAATCAAATACAAAAAAAAGAATTAAGAGCAAGGAATTGTTTAAAAAAAATTCTTTCACTATTGTTTTCATGTTTTTCCACAAATTTTCTCGCTCGTCTGTGCACAGTTCTCCATACAGACCAACGACAAGTCTGCGTGTTTTCCAAAAATAAAACTGTATTCACGCAGACGGCCGCTGCAAACAGTCGACATGGATACAAACGTTGTAGGCGGTCTGTGCGGATTTGTGCACAACAATAAAATGTATTGGTCTGCAGCGACGTGTCTGTGTCGTGTATGGGCCCCATAAGAGCCCACAGCAATTTTTGTGTGTGAATGATAGCAAAAATTCCTTTTGGAAATATGAATGTCTGATATGTGTGGTTTGGGTCCTTGGCATGTAATACTGCATTTAAAGTGCAGTGCATAGAAAATGCAGTGGAGGATCTTCAAAATTATATTTAATAAAAAAGCTGAGTGCCCTAGACATGGCTATGAAGTGCAAAATATTTTCCGAAAAGCCAAATGGCTGCAAGACGCGCTCAAAGAGTGCGTCTTGCAGACATTTGGACCCACAGAAAAGGTCTTAAACCCCATATTCATATCTAGGGCGCTCAGCTCTTTAATAAAATACAATTTTTAAGTCCCTACCCTTGGTACCTGGGCTTTAAGAAAAAAATGCATTTTCAATGCAGCATTACGTACAAAGGCATATGCAAAGTATGGACATACAGATGTTAAAACAAAGGGAATTTTTGCTATCTTTCACACCCAAAAATTGATGTGGGCTCTCGGGCTATAATCAAAAACAAAAGTTTACCCACCCAAAAGTAGGTATGGTTTACATTTTCTTAACGTAAAAAAGGGTTATAATTTTTTTGTGTAGAACTACATGAGCTACAATGTGTAACCTATAACTTTTTCCAAAAGAACCTATAGTTTTGGAGTATTTTGGAAAAAACTGAACCTTATCCCTTTTCCCCGCCCCTAAAATTTAGTGCTCCAATCCAAATTTAGGGTACTTTAAAGGAAGTGTTAAGGACGGAGAAATGAAGCTCTGCACCAAAATTCAGCTCTGTCGGAATTTTTTCGAAGTAAATATCTTATTTTCCTGGACTATCAAGAAACTTCAAAAATGTATAGTCTGGTTCTAGATAAAAATAAACTACGTTGAATTGTTAATTTGAGAGATGTACCCTATGCTCTAACTTTTAATAATAATTTATATTCCACTTAATTTTCCAACTCGTAAATTTCATTGATGAAAACCTTGTGATCTAATTTGTATTCTTCACATTAATTGGATAAATTAAATAAGTTAAAAATTGACGGTCACAGAAGTTGTTTGAAATGTCATTGTCCCTTCTTTTTTTTTTTGAATAATATATTTTAATTTTCCTGATCTGGTCGAACGATTGTAAGTGTTGCTTATAGGTACATATACATAGATTTATGTACAAATTATTATTATTGAAGAATGCACTTAGTAATTTTTTCGCTTATACATACAAAATTGTGGGGGAATCATTTCGAAGAAATGCACTAGCATGATGTTTCGTGCTTTTCTTACTTATCTTAACAAAAAAGTCTGCATGCAATTTTGGTTGCAGGGAAATCGATTTTACTTTGCGTTTATTATTTTTGAGGAGATGCCAGATGCAGCTTGAAGTGTAATCGATCAAGCGCAAAATATGCATAAGCTCTTAAAGGTTGTTATACCTAATGCACTCTTATATAAAATTAAATAAACCGGTAAGAAACAAAGACATTTGTGTTTGAAGTTCTGTTCGTTAACGGAGAACTACAAGGCTCTAGTTCGGTATTAAGCTAACTTCACTTCTTATGTTTTGATATTTTAACAGATTAACAGAAATTCAAATTTTCTTTTTAAAAAATTCTTTTAGGTACCTAGTAAGTCTGAAATGTGAGATTTTGTTAAGTTATGTTGGTTTTACGCCGCCCCGGAACAACCATATCGATTGGTGTGTGTATTATTTATGATGATGTTGTGGTAAAGCCTTAAATTAAACATTAATGTTTTTATGACACATAAATCTGATGACGCATAATTCACAAATATTTACCATAGCAACATAATTCACTACAAGAAAAACAATAACTCAAACGCCTACTGGCAAACTCAGTAAGATACACGAATAATCTCATATAAGTTATTATTTCCGTAGAATAGTTATCTTTATACGCCCATTTTAAAGCCTTCGGAACAAGTTAACACAATAATAAAAATATAAGCGTTAAAGAGACTACCACTTGGAAGCGATCGCAATCAAAAAAGCATCACCTCAATTTAGATGAGTTTTGAATTCATAAAATGCTAATTTAGCTCGTCCATATACGACTTCGATAAAGGTATGCAAATGTATACATGGAATTAAATGAAACCTTTTATACATCATGTCTTGATGTTTGCCTTATCAAATTCAGTTCAATATTTATAGCCAAGCAGAGTGATTTAGATTGATATTTATTGTTTTATTTAAGAAGAAATTAACATTTTGTTTATTGATGAAGGAACTTCAGGAACCCAAAAGAAACTAGTCCAAATGAATATATGGTTGGTTATATTGTTCACCTGCTGACAAGTTTGCAATGAATAGAAGGAAAGCCTTGGCATCAGAAATATCAATTTCCATTGTTTACCTCCGTCACAATATGACTAAAATTGTTTTGCACTGTAAAGTGTTTTTTGATGTCCATACAAAGAGGCTAATGGGGTTGTGTTGAGTTGAGATAAATAAGTCTGATAGAAATAAGTCAAAAATTTAAATTGATTTTGACCTGAATATAGTTAAATCTAAAATCCTTGCACTTTTATAAGGTAATGTATATAGTAATCTATTTTAATCCATAATAATATGTAGGTACCTCATTAAATGTTAAATGTTTTTTCTATAACGATTTATTTATTTTTTGCTGAGCTATGAAACTATTTACTTAGACGTGTAAGCTCAGCAATAAATATTATAATAAGCCAGTTAAAAGTACATGTGACCTCAACTCCAGAAATTAATGCGTTTCGCCTATGTTTATGATAGTGGGCTCTTCTAAAAACGTCTAAAACGCAAATTTTGATAGGGGAATTTGTTTAAATTCGTGGACCTAGAAAATAAATACCCCCGGTGTTTTTTATAAGAAGAAGAAACTTGGAAATTAAATTAACTAAAGTCTTAGGTGTGCGAGGAATTGACAAATCCTCCAAGAGTATCACTTGTCACGAATAAGTGCTTCTCGTCTAGCCGTTCGGATTCGGCATACAATTGTAGGTCCCTTCCATTCCTGTCGACAGGCGCACACAGGAATGGTTCCGAGTTGTTAGTCACTAGGCCCTGGTTCTTCATGAGCCGTTGTGCCACCTAATTTTAAATGTTTTAGGTGGAGTGACAATTTAATTTGAAGTACTAGTGTAGTGACCAGGGTTGCCGCTAAGATATTTGAAAAGGTCGCAAAAAAGGGGTCCCAAGAAAAAAAAATCGCATTTGGAAAATTATTTAATACATAGCCACAAGATCCGTATTGGTTGCAAAAAATAACATATTTTGGGTTTTTTGAAGTTTTTTTTAATTAAAAAAATTAACAAATGCAAAAGATATACCTTGGTTCTTACTCTTTTAAAATTAGTTTTAACAAAAATAAATTCTTATAGATATCTATATTGACATGTTAGAGTAGTTTTTATCCCAAAGGTCGGTAGGCGGGGCCATGAATTCGCGAAGGATTTTCGACCAGTTAGTCTGACCTCTTTCGTGCTTAAATCGATGGAGCGCATCCTAGACAAACACATCAAGGACATCCTAGTTGGATGCCCTCTCGAAAACTCTCAACACTCATACCTAAAGGGTAAGACCACGGAGCCGGCCCTTCACGAGGTAGTTCGTACAATTGAGAAAACTATTAACTTCAAAGAATATACACTCGCCACCTTCTTAGATGTAGAAGAGGCTTTCAAAAACGTCCTAACTGAGTCCATTCAAGAAGCCCTTATTGACTTTGGTGTAGAGTTCTATATCCGGGAGTGGATAGTTTCCATGCTCAGGGATAGAAAGATTCAATCTACGTTAGGAAAGATAATTTCAACCAAATACGTCAGTAGAGGAACACCCCAGGGTGGTGTTCTGTCTTCTCTTCTTTGGCTTTTAGTCATGAATAAAATTCTCGCTAAGTTTGAGAGGGCTGGAGTGAAGGCGGTCGCGTATGCCGATGATTTGGTGCTACTAGTGTCGGGTAAGTTTACCCCTGTGATAAGTGAGATCACGGAGGTGGCTTTAAGGAAGGTCAGTAACTGGGCTGCGAGCTGCGGACTAGGTATTAATCAAAGCAAAACTGAACTTGTGCTTTTTACTACCAAAACAAAGATAGACCCCTTCAATCTACCTCGACTCAACGGTCAAACACTTTCACTTCCAGTGCAAAATATCTGGGTGTAGTTCTCGACCCTAAATTAAACTGAAAATTAAACATTGAAGAACAGGTTAAGAAGGCCTGCATAGCTTTCTATGCCTGTACCCAAACTTTTGGTAAAAGGTAGGGCCTTCAGTCAAAAAATGATTGTATGGACATATACAGCCGTGGTGCGACCTATTCTCACGTATGCTTCGATTATATGGTGGCCAGCATTAAAGAATATTTATAATATCAACAAACTTAGGAAGGTTCAAAGAACAGCTAGCATTGGCATCACGGGGGCTATTCGATCTTGTCCAACAGATGCTTTGGGAGTTTTTCTGCACCGTTTACCACTAGATTTACACATTAAATACCTGGTATCTTGCATCGCGATAAGACTAAAAGAATCGAACTGCTGGTTTGCCAAACCCCACAACAACATCACGGGTTTAATTCCAACCGAAATGTTTTCGACTCCCACTGATTACTGCACCCCTTCAATGAGCCTCAGTAAAGATTTTACAGTTATATTCCCATCTAGAAAGGATTGGAATGATGACGTCGTGACGAAAGACTTCAAAGAAAATCTGGCCTACCTATAATAAATCCCGAACTATTAAACTAATGTGCACGCTCAAGCGAGACATAGCAATGATTGTTGCAACATGCACTAGACAATGGCCAATAGGAGAACATGCGGCGAAGCTTGGCATCCCCTACAATACTCACTGTCGTAGTTGTGGGGACCAGCAGGAAAAGGAAGCAGTCTTTTATTTCCTCTGTAAATGTCCCGCTTTGGCCAGAATGAGGCAACAATCTTTTGGGAAGCCCTTTTTTGACGACCTTAACGAACTCTCCGGAACGAAGATCAAAGATTTGACTTCTTTCCTCAACGCGACGAAATGGATCTAGGATTTACTTTGGTTTCCTCTTGCATCATCTTCTTCCCCAAACTCCTATGACTGCGAGCTAGCAGACTAACGGTTTTTGAAGGTGGCTCATGGTGCACGAGGACCGGACGATCACACAATTAGGCCGATCTCCGCTTCAATACCAGCCAACAAGTGCCTAGGTGGCACAGTGTAGATGGGTCTTAGTTGCGGACTTCGACTCTTTTGAGTGTTTTCCTATTTTCAAGTTCAAGAATGTTTCAATGGATCTAGAATTAACTTCGGTTTTCTTTTGCACCATTTTCTTCCCCAAACTCCTATGACTGTGAGCTAGCAGACTACTGGTTTTTGAAGGAGGCTCATGGTGCACGAGGACCGGAGGATCACACGGTTGTGCCAACCTTCGCTTCAATACCAGTCAACAAGTTGCCTAGGTTGCACAGTATTGATGGTTTTTAGTTGCGAACTTTGGTCCTATCGGGTGTTTTTCCTATGTCCAAATCCTTAATAAGTTTCATCACATGTCTTAATCCAATAAAAGCGTCTGGTCATACAGGCGGATGGTACTTTCTCTGGTAACCACAAGTCATGTTGTGCAAGACGGAGGTGTACAGAGTGTGCGACTAGATGATCACCCTAAGGGACCAGATCGTATGCGTCCCGGGCAACTCAGCAAATTGCTTAGCGTAGCATACTGCAGCCGAGCTCGGGCGTAGGCGATGATGCGTTGGGAGATCTATCACCAAATACCCTCATTATCTTTAAAAAAAAATGTTCTTTTAATCCACAGGTCAAACGAGTTATGGTATCAAAATGGCGCATTACAGCATTAATTGGGTCATCGAGCGAGGATGCTTGTGACCGCCTATGATTTTTTATATTTCAGTGTCACTTTTTTTTTTTAATAAATAAATAAGTTAAATTAACATAAGTATAAGCTAAAATAAAGAGATCAGTGTTCAATTTAATTTATAGAAAAACATTTATGCTGTTTAACTTGTGTTTTAAATAAATCAATTTACATTGGGGCATATTCATAGTCGCAGATAGACCCAGGTTTAACTAAACTACAGTTTAAGACAATTTTGGCTCAATGAACACATACCTATTTTAATTACAAATTGTTGGTTTTATATTTTTATAAGATAACTTACTTAATATACTAAACAAATAGCTTCAAATATTTTGAAATGATAACGTTAAAAAAAAAAGAATCAACGTCTGAAAATTCAACCAAAGCTATGTTCAAATTAGACCCAGGTCTAAAATGACTATGAATATGCCCCATTCTATTTTCAGAATTTCTTTTTAAATCAATATTTTTAGGAATTATTGCGCATTTCTTTTTTATTTATTTAAATTTGTACTGATTTTTTAAAATTATTTTTACGTTGGAAAAGACATTATTTTGTTGTTATTTCCTTACGGTAAATTTGTATAAACTCCTTTGAAGGCAATGATCTAGATCTTGTTTTTCAGAATTATTTACTGGAGAGAGCATTGCATTGCATGTTTCCACACACTGGCGGCTGGTCAGTCTATGTTTTAAAATTGTTAACTTAGAGAATACCCTTAGAGAACACGTACTGCTGGGTGAAATATATATTTTCCAAGAGGGTTTCTTATAGCCCCGATCTTATGTCTTAACTTCTCTAATTTTGTTCTTGAATTTTGAACTCGAAAAGTTTAAACCTACTCTGCAATGACTTTTTCAGGGTGAATTATAAGGTGTTGATACTCTAATACTAGATCGTTATAATTAAACTTTTCACCGAGTTTTATTACTTGAGGATCTAAGTACCTCATTTCTGCAAACTTCATTTTTTTCACTAATATCCCCTTAAGTAGAGAAGGATTTCGATTCAACTGAGCGAGCACGATCGAGTCGAACTTAATACATTTTAACTTGATTAAGCGGATTGATTTTCTGTGTGACTGTTAATGGAAGGTTGGAAAGAAAAAGAGAACTTTTCTACAGATGGGGTCAGAAAAGTCGCAAGATTTCAAAAAAAAAGGTGTCAAAATAGACACTTTTTTTCAAAAGGTCGTATCATGGTCGTACGGGGCAAAAAAAAAGAGTAAAAATGCGACTAAAGCCGCATAGCGGCTGGTGACCTCACCTCCAGAAATCAGAAAGACACACAAGGAAACTGAGTTGCCAGAAACTAGCTAGATTGTAGACGAGAAGAGTGTGAGGGGAGATTTTGTTGTCTTTCTTTTACGCCCTTCTCGCCCACAAACTAAAAATCGCCGGCAACTCAGTTTCCTTGTGTGAAAGGGGTCAAATAAATGCGCTTCGCCCAGATATGACAGAAGTATTTTAAGTAGAGTTATACCGAAGAACCTCAAAATTGTTAGAGAAATACGTTATTTATTTAATTATTACTGACTTAAAACTTGTAGATTGACTAGTCAAGTTTTCATTTCGAAATTGTGTAGCTAGGTAATAAGAGAAAAACTTCATAAGTAACCACATGCGGCGAAGGTAGGTAAGGTAATAAAGAAGACAAAACAACTGAGTTCCGAAATGCATCATATGTGCACTTGATGCAAAGTCATAAGTTCCATAACTCAAACATGAAACGCATCCGATGCTTAGTCGATGCGCATTAACTGAGCAAACTCCCTTAAGTCAAAAAATAATGATAATGAACTAGAGCCAACATAATCGTTGTTGGTTATTGAAACTATTTTATTTTATTAACTCCAAAAGCTAGCTTAAAATCTCCGCTTTGTGGTGTTTTTAAATCCACTTAAGTGAAATTTTTTTTTCATTTATCCGCTCTTTGCTTAAGTGAAAATTGTTTTCACTTAAGCGGGGTTCGTTTAAGTGAAAACCCTCTTAAGTGAAGAAAGACTGTGACATTTTGCTGTTTCTCTTAAGCGGGTTATACTGTATCTTTATATGGTCCGGAGATATGGTGAACGAAAGAAGTTAAGCGACCATACGAAGACACGTAATCACAGACACAACCAACTCTCTAAAAACGATGGATTCGGATTCGGACTCTAGGGACCTCTAAACGTGGAAGTGTTCGATTCTTCAAATCGGCCCAATAACAACAACTTCCAATGGAAAGTTAATGTTTTGCATCAAGATGGTTTTAATGCTGCTAATCTGCTTCTTTTCGTCGGACGACTACTTTAAATAGACTTCTTCTCTCCTTCCTATCATTAATTTTCCCCAAATTTTGATTGTTCTTACCCCTGCTTGAAAAGATTACTCAAAATATCTTTTCTTCATTATTTCAAAAAAAAAATCATTTTTATTCCTCTCAAACATTATGCTATAAATGTATTCGTTATTAAAAGCGATATGAGTATCAACTGTCGAGTTAGCAAAACAACATTCCTGGAACTAAAATGGTTAAATGGATAATTTGTCGTTAATTATAACTGATAGTTTCAAGTTTACCGTTTAATGTTTTCACATGTTTCTATGTTGCTAACTTGATGTCAAATTAACGAATTAACAGAAGAAAACATTGAACGATAAATTTTAAATTGTCACAACTAATCAACGACAAATTTTACAATTAACAATTTTTGATCGGCGAAAAAAACGATGCGAAGCAATTACAACTTATATAGGTAATAGTAAGATCAGATAAAATTGCATAATTTTTAATGCGAAACGAATTAAAATACCTCTACCTTGGTATCCCTAAACCAAAAGCAATCTTTTGGAAAAATTGAAAATTTTCCACAGCCATAAAAAATAGCCCATCAGTAGGGCCATCATCTGCTTAAAACAAAAACCATTCCATTAACATAACACTGATAATAGTTGCACATCATCTTGTTGATTTTAAATTGCCACACCATATTACGTAACTTAAAAACAAAAAATACTGGTTACGCTTTTGTATGTAAGCAGATGACAGCACGTTTTACCAAATGAATAAACCAACAACTATCAAGTAACAAAAAAAAAAAAGGCGCTACGAGGATGCATTGCATTCCACTATATAAACTTTCTCCCTGTCGAAAGCAGCATCTTCAATGAAAGACGGCATCAGGAGTCCCAAACATGCTTGAATACGACCACCGCACCGACACAAGACGACACATTTGCTTAAAATCTGTAATAGTCTGTTATGTCTGTCGCCTTGGGTTTTGCCCAATTTATACAAGATTTTTTCCCTGAAAAAAAGGGACTCATAAAAATAAACTGAACCAAAAAAGTAATAATACATCACATTATTTTTTTTTTTTTTTTTGTGAAGAGCTAACCAGCAATCTTCCATTTAAGTTCGATTTACGAAAAAAAAGGATTATGACTATGATTGTAGTAGATTGCCCTTTAACAAAATTAAAGCTGGTTTCATAAAACCTCTGGCATTTTCATTGATTGCAATTTTCGGTTCAGTACAAAAGTTTTTACAACAAAATTTCACTACGTCTGAAGATATTTTTTTGTTGCTAACCCAACTACCTACCTACCTACCATCAGTAAAGTCAATGGCATCTCAATGGATTTGGATTTCACTTTGTGCGGTTAAAACAACATAAAAAGAATAATATATTATGTACGTACCCTACACATCAAGTGAGCATCTTCACCTTGCAACTTACCACTATGAACCAGGGTTGCCAGCATTTTTACAAATTGTGGGAGTTATTTGTAATAATTCATTTTAAAATTAAAAGCATCAGCAGATCAGATTACTGTTTATGAATTTCAAGAGTGCCAATGCTGAATTTTAAAATTTAACCTGAGGTTACTAAAATCTTAAACATAATTGAATGAAGACAGAATACGTCGTAATACTACGTTTTCACTGGGCCAAGTAAATTTCGGGCCGAGGTAATTTCGTTGCAAATTTCCAAATCAGATCCGAAACTACCTCATTTCCCATACAAATTCTCGTTCTCAAATGAGCTAATTTCAATCAAGTTTGCACGAAATGAGGTTCGAAATGAGGTAAATCCGTCCATCAGCAGTCGATTAAAACAGCTTTGAAGAAGCTCTTGCATGAAAATGTCAAAACACAAAGAGAAAACAACAAAAATTAGCAAATTTGACAATGAAAACACTTTATTGCCAAATTCCGAAATTACCTCATTTCGGCTCTAATGAAAACGTAGTATAAAGCGAAAACCAGAGCTAATGCAGACAAGTTAGAGTGTCTACCATGGATAACCTTGCTGGCAACCTTGGCTTATATTACAGCTTTAACTGATGTACGGGGAGCAGGACATAAATAAGATGCTCGCTGATAATAATAAGTCAATGTGAGGTCTTAAATTAATTTCTCATTTAACATCAAAACTATATAAAAAAAAATCATTGATTTTTCCCGTCTGATATTTTTACCAGATACTATATTCGATTTGTTGTGGCTTAATTGTGATTCGTAACCTCTTCGAATCCGCACATGAAGTCGATAATGAAAATGGAATTTATTGGATAGGAACTATATTCAACTCGGAACGTGCGAGATGTAATTATGATGTAACATATAAAAATAACTTTAAGTTGGTCATTTACTTCCACTTTCTACATTGGATCTTGGATGCTCTGCACGATGAGGAAAACATTCGCACAAAAGCAGTCATAATTTGAAATTTAATTTGAAAGAAAGATGTATAATAATAAAGTTTTGCAAAACAAACAGGCAGAGATGTGAGGAATGTTGGTTATACGCACGTAGAGTGTTCCGGTACAGGCTCAAGTACTACTTCTGCAAAACGCCCAAAATAAAGTAATTATACATATGTATGTATATAAATAGTGTCAAATCAACAATTTCACTTTTTAACTCCTAGATTAAGGTATCTAGAATTTTCGACAACTCCTTTCCAACATTCTAATGAACTTCTGTAGATTCTAATAAATTGAATATTAAATTGCACTTTGTATGGAAACTTTAAGTACCCTTTGGCATATCTCTTAACTAATAATTCAATCATGTCGATTACAGAATACGCAGAATTTTATTCCGGGGCGTTGCCTGGATCTGCAACGACTTTGGTACGGATTTGAAATGGCAAAAGTTATATGGAATGCGGATAAGCATATACTCATACAATTTTCAAACAACGTTACCGACATTCTTGAAATTTGTTACAGCGGATTCTCTAACTCTAAACTGAACAAAATTGTCGGAAGCCATTCATCGGATTCTGCAATCGAGGTAAATAATTATTAAATAATTAAAATTAGCAACGCTTTTGGTAATTTTTAAGAATTTTATGGCAGGTTTTTCCATAAGCGATTCAATTGGTTCACGAGTTAAAACCAAATGATCTACAAATAGGTAGGTACGCATTCAATATATTGTTCTGAGGGAAATTTTTCGTTGATCAACGCGAGCCCCGGTTTTACGGCTGCAGATGTGGAGCAACCTAAAGGGTATGAAAAGAAGATGCTTTCTGAAAGCTTTAAGAAAGCTGAATTTCTGAAAGAACTTTTCGGGTCATCACACCATGCATGTGAAAGCGTTTTCTGAAAGTGATTTGTGTGTAAACAGGTGTGGTTTTTACCACTGTGAGTTTACATAAGTTCATTTATTGTTTTACCAGAATAGGTGAAAAATAAAGATAGCAGAGGAAAAGTTTTGGGCGGGAGAATTATTAATATTGAGAAAATTAACTCTTATGGAAATCATCCTACGGACTTCGGAGCGACCGTTTTGGGTAGTATGTAAAACTCAATAAATGCACGCCGTTTCCAAGCGAAGTATAAACAGACAATGACGTCAACTTTTAAACCGCTTAATAAATGATTAAGAATTAGAAACATGGAATCTTTACATGCACTTGCTGCAAATGATTTTTAACTGTGCTTTTGTGTAAGCAGAACGAATAATCCTGGCGGGAGTTAAGATTCTTTGAACCCACGATACAAATGTCCAAGAAAGCTGTTGACATTAGCGCCTTTCTGGCGATATTTATCAAAAACGAAAAACCTTCACGATCAGTTTCTCAACTTCTGAACGCTTTTCGCTTTTTGACGGCACCTTAAGAAAAGTGTTGAAAAATGTAGGGCTGGCCACGAGACGAGACTCTGCGAGACTTTTGTAAGCCTCGCCTCGGTCTTGTTAAAATTTTCAGTCATGTCTCGGTGTCGTGTCGGTCTCGTATAATTACGTCTCGTCTCGATCTCGTCTCCGAAAAATACGATTTCCGGCCAACTTGTTGATTATTATTGGACCGAAATATTTTCGATTATAGTTCGAATACGTAGAGAAGATATTTAACTGAAATTTGATTTTTAAATTTATTAGACTGGCTGAGTTCCGAAATGCATCAGATGCGCATTTGCTGCAAAGTCATAAGGTCCAAAACTCAAACGTCAAAATGTTTACAAAGCGAAAGCAGCATGTTTGCGTAGCAGATGCGCATCAATAGAGTATTGCTGCCGCATCAAAACTTTTTGGAACTCAGCCACTCTCTGTAAATGTTGGTCCAAATATACAGTCTCGTCTCGATTGCTTAAACCAGTCTCGTCTCGGTCTCGCATGAGGAGACCGAGACTTTTCTCGTCTCGTGGCCAGCCCTAGAAAAATGCTCTTGACAGTGTACATCAGGGCGACCGAAACAATATGGCAGGGACTGTTTTAAGAAAAAATCAGAACTACCAACAAATCATTATTGAACAAAATTATACAGAAAATTTTCGTTTCGATTTAAACAGTTTTTTCTTAGACGTAGCCCTTTTATCCGTTAGTTCGACACTTTTTCTTAATTTTGTTGTTCTTACCTAGCGTAATTTTACCGCGCTATCTGAAATACTTTCCAATAAAACGCGCCAAATGAAACCAAAAATAATTAATTTTTGGAATTGTAGCTTTAAGTGATGCCGAATGCATATTTTTGTAATTAAAATATGAAATTTTGCTACGAATTCCTCACTTTTGGTGCCAAAAGGCTGATGCTGAAATTTGTTTTATTTGCTTGCTTAACAGTTTCTTGTCGCAGTATAGTAATTGAAAAAAAGTGTTGAAAAATCATAAATACGACGCTCAAAAATTTAGGTTTCTGTTTGACTTTCATAATTGTATGTGATAAAGTCGTTGAGACAACAAAACCAAGTGCGCTTGTTCTGTGCGGGTTAGCTTATATCCGTTTAAAATTTTCAGGTCAGATAAAAGTTGAACATGCTTTCTGTACTTAGATAATCCTAACAAATGTGAATAGTAATAAATCAATCGAATTTAAAATAGGCACCGAATGTGATTGAAATTCATAGAAGTACATTATGTTAAACTGGTCGAACAAAGGGCGGAATGTTCAATAACAACTAACAGAAACGTGATTTAGAGCTACCAATTTCAAATAGCAACTACCAGAAAACATAACAACTACCACTTAAAGCAGTCCCTGCAATATGGGTACCATTTGAGAGATAGGGTCAGTTGGGGTAAATGAGAACACTTTTTGCATTTTCTTGAAGACACTATTTTTCAAAGAAATACAAAAATATTAAATGTCTACTTTTTTAACTTTTAAAACGGATACTATTTAAAAGAACACCAGAAATTCGAATAATGATGCCTAAATAATGATATAAAAACCCAAATGTGCTGTATAGTGTTTACATTTACCCCTGCCTTGTTTTCATTTCCCCGATTATTTTTAAAATTCTGGGGAAATGGGGACACCTAGCTATTCTTTACGTAGTGTTAGGAATATTCGTATGCGGTAAAAGTAAATAAACAGGAGTTTTCTTTGAAAAACAGACATGCATTTGGCAAAAAAATATCATTACCGCAATGTTTCCATTTACCCCATATAGCATAATACCTATCAACTAATACACCTAGGATAATCAGTTTTTGAAGAATCTGTCCTCCGAATTGCTTTATTATTTCTACCTTCCAATATATCGAATTTAAAGTTGGACACAAATTTAACGCTTTATTTAAGGTTATGTTACTGTCAGTTTATAAAAAAAGCAAAGAATCTAGTCTGCTTAGTAAGGATTCTTGTTTGTGTATTTAAGAATTCTTAGCTAAGCTTATTTTGTGGTAGTTTTAACTTAACGAACTTGCTAATGATTTCGTGGTGAAATTAAATTTTTTTTTGTAACTTTACAGTAAATTTATCTCGAAAACATTTATTTAGTTAGCAATTCTTATGTCAGATTCGATTTTTGGCAAGTTTTTATCCTTTTTTCTCAGTTATATAACATAAAAGTCTATTAGCACAAATGATATATGTATATGAGGCTGTGAGTGCAAAAGTTGCGTAACCCACTTTTTGTAATTGGTCTTAAATCGACTAAAAGAAGCATTTATGCCTTTAAAATAGTGATGTTATATCTTTTTTAAAGTGATAAGATATTCAAAAATCTAAAACTATGTTTAAAATAACTTATCTCCCTAAGACAAAAAAGTGAGAAAGAATAAGGGACGCAATAGTTGGCGCAAAATAATAACGGATTCTGGTAGAGGGATAAGATACAAATATTTTGCACGATGGAGGTAGGGGTAGGGGAGGGGAACTATTTAAAAAATACTTAAAAATGAAAATAAATCGTTTACAAAATTATTTAAAAAGAACGGAAACACTGATAATAAAGAATGATACATTTTTTGAAAGCTAAAAGTCTGTTCTTTTATTGAGTTTTTGAATCAAGTTATTACTATTAATAGTTTTCGAAAAAAATATCTTCAAACTCAAACTTGAAAAAATATGAACAGATTTTTTCTTTCAAAAATGTGGAATTAGGTAAGAAATTGGCCTAAATTCCTTAGTGGATACGTGTTTCTATTGATTCTTCATCAACCACTGAAAACTAGATGACTTTATGTCTTCTATTTTTATAGAAAATCTAAAATCACTAAAAATACTAATTGTATGAAATCATTTTGTTTATAAAATTGACCGTCCTAACTTTTACTTTTTAACGTACATATTATTTGTTAATTTTGCATAAATATTTATGAAAGAAAAAAACATTTTACCGAACTAATGCAAATCAAAATTATACTTGAAACTTTTCCAACATTCGTATTCTTACATTTGTAAATAGGTGTGAAGTTAGTTGCGTTTACAAAAAAATCAATTTTGTCTAGCAACATTTTCTAGATTCCATTTTCGTTTCTCATAATCGCTCTACGCCATGACTATCGTATTTCTGGGTTTCGTTTTTCGTTTCGTATTTCATAATAAGGGCCCTGAATTTAGCAATTTACAAGTCCAGGATAATGTACGGTTCTTAACTGAAGTTAGTAAGTAACTGTAACAAAGGTAACTGTAACAAAGATAGAATGATATTGATGGATTTTTATGTGTTTTGTGATAGTGCGGATTTTGCTTCGATGACTTTGCTAAGTTGCTATATCATTTTTTTGTTCAATTTTATCTCTAATCGCAAAAAAAAACTAAAAATTGGATCATCGCTTACGCCCCGAGTTCGGCTGCAGTATGCTAAGCTAATCAATTTCCTGGTTTGCCCAAGACACATACGATCTGAAATCTGATCCATTAGTGGGATCATCTTGTCTCACACTCGGATATGGTAATCTCTGTACACCTCCGTCTGCTTACACAGCGTGACTTGTGGTTACCAGAGCAAATACCACCCGCTCGTATGACCAGACGTTTTTCTTGGATTTGGACAGGGGACAAAATTCAATAGGATTTCGTCGTATAAAAAACACTCAATAGGACCGAAGTCCGCAACTAAAAACTATCTACACTAAAAACCATCTACACTGTGACATACATTAAAATACAGCCTTTTTTTGCTCCTTGAACAGTTTTAGTCACAAAACCGACCTTATTTGTTGTATCATTCGTTTAAATACACCTTGAAAAACAACCTATAGTAGTTAAGAAAAATAGTTAAAAATAGCATGCAAAAAATCAAATAATAACAGTTAAAGACATTGGCGCAAAATTTTAGACGATTTAGTACGATGTTAAATCATTTTTAGTATTATACTAGGTTAAAAATTGTGTTTTGCTAATTTTAAACGAGTTTAGCATCAGCCCCTTAACATTTTACTAAAGTTAAAATCACCAACTGGCTATTTTATGTTTTTAGTATGGTACTAAATCCAAATGTGAATTTTACTTCAGGACCCGAAGGTTCCAAGTTCGATTCCTGCTGGTAGCAAACTTTTTTTTTTGTGAATAATGAAGTTAAAACGATATAAAAATAAACATCGAATACTTATTTAAAGCACATGATGGGTTTCACTCAAATATACTCAACATATAATTAATTTACAACGCATAAAAACAATAAATGTGTTCATCAAATTCAAACCCTACAAATGCAGTTTACTAGTTAGCAAAAGGTTTACAATTTTGGAAAAGATAGTAAATTGCTAAATACTTAGGAAATTGCTAACTAGTAAAATGTTAAGCCCTTAACAATAGGTTGTTTTAAATTATGCACCATTTTCTCATGACTTAACCAATTTTGACAAAAGGAAGTCTTCTAACCGTATATAGGAAAAGATTCAAATTCGAGTCTATTACTACAAAGGTCATGTCAGTCGCTGTATAGGTCACAAGATTGGACTGTATCTAGCTAGCTACCTTCGAAATAGGGAACACTATGAAAAAACAACAAACCACCTGTACTTACAATTTTTTTTTAAATATTTATCTATCATTTCAAAAATGTCATCCTTTAGCGCTATTAAATCTTCATAAATTAATTTATGTAGATACATATACCAAGCCTACTCAAAGACACAGATTATACCTAATCAACAATCATCATTGATTTTTATTCAAATTATATTATTATAAACATATCAACATAAATGAGCTAGTCAATATTTGTTCTACATAATGTATAGTCTACAAAAATTGATAAATGTACATAAACACTTTTTGTAACACAATACTATTGTGTGTTGTGTATGGGTGTTTCAGTTTTGTTACTAATAATGTAAATAATACCTATTTATGTATATTGATTTGAACAAAAGATCAAAATCAATAATACAAAAATGAAACTTACAACCTTTTCTTAACAATGAGAAAATATTCAAATTTACAAAAAAGCTGTTGTGTAGAAATCATTAGAAAATTTTGTTTTACAACCGAATCTTCAACTACTGTTTAAATCTGTTGTTATTAATCAAACAGATGGCACAAATATGTGTGATGTGTCTAATAATTTATTCTAATAAATGTGTGGGTGTATCATTTATAAATAACAAAAGGCTTGTAAATTAATTACTGATAACAGCGGAAATAATGAATCTATATTATATGAATACGCTTAGCAAACCTAAGCAAAACCTACGGTACACTTTTCTCTGTAAATACTCAACGCAACTACATAAATTATATAACTTTGGAAAGGTTTTGCCCCACAGTTTTGCAAAATTATATCTGTATGTAGCTTGTAAAGAATTTAATGGACATTTGAATTTTTCCAGATAAATGATTTTTATAATTTTAAGGGTTGGGTTTAGAAGTCTGAAATTTTGAGAGACGATGACCATTATTGATTTGGATTTTTGGTGGAAAATTTGTAATTCATAATTTATCGTTAAGCACAGAACATTTATTTTTAATATATTTTTGACTGAAATTAACTTCAATTAGAATAACACACATACCTACACCATAATGTTTGACAGTATTTGAAAAAAGGCGATTTTTTATTTTATTTACCTATTTTCCAAGGCCGCCAAATATATACATATATAAGGATCTCTCAAACCAACGCACTGAATGCGTCGGAGAAACATTCGCCAGTCAAAATTTATTTACATACATGGTGATAATTGAGAGAGCCCACACAAACGCAATGGAGCAACATTCGTCTTTCAAAATGTTGGCAAATGTTTCTCCGCCTCGCCGAATGTTTCGCGATTTTTTTTTTTGGGAGCCTTCAACGTATTGTTTCAAAATCACCTCCGACTTCGTAAAAGTAAACAATCAATCAGTGCTAAAATAATTACGATCTGATTTTACTATTAAAGCACATTTTTGGTAAAATTTGATATTATTGCTGAGAGCAAACAAAGAGTAAAACAGATTCCAAAAGGATCATATTTGCCTGCACAAATGGGAATTGAATGTGACAGTAATTCAGGTTGTTTAGTTTCACTAAGACTGCAAAATAAGTAAATTCTAGAATTCAAAAATTCAAAATTGGTAAAAGTTTGAAATGTTGAATGTTTTAAAATTTTTTTTTTTTTTTTGGGCAGGATTTAAACTTCCTTTTTGTATCCTCTATCCCGCTCATGCAACTCATTTCAAGCATTTAAAAGAGCAATGGTTGTTTGAATTTTGTGTGTATGTAAATTTGCCAACAAAATTCAAATTTAGCACAATATTTGGTTAAACTAAGTCCCGGTCTACATTGAACGATTTTTCCAGTGCCGATCTTTTGTTCGTTGGTGAAGGGAGTGAAAAGTGAGGGGTAGGGATAAATCGTCTGTACCACAAAACTCGAACGATTTTTCCAGTCTGTTTTTGGGGCTTATTGCGAGAGTCTATTCGACTTAAGTCTTTCGACTTTTTTCGATTCTATCAAATTTGAAATTAGTATCGCCTTGCTCAGTAGACTTTTTGAATAGAATCGATTTTCGAAGATAGAATGGGTAGGTTCAGAGATCTTAGGGGACTTGCAAGTAAGGCAAATTTTTAGAATGTGATTGGCCAGCTGTCAAAAGTTTCCTTCATTTGAAACAATTTTTGACAGCTGATCAATCACAGTCTAGAAATTTGCCTTACTTGCAAGTCCCCTAAGTTCTCTGAACCTACCCAATATTAAAAGCTCTCGACTAGAGCTTTAGACTGAAATGTCAAATCTCCCCAAGAGTTTTAGAAAATAAATATAGTTTGACGAAAATTTTTTTCGATGAAATAAATAGTTTTTTTTTTCAAAAAAATAATATTTCATACCGCGAATAATTGCAAAAATGAACTCCGGTCCTTTGGAATTTAGACATTAGATGAAAATATGCAGACATACATTTGTACAATATTATTATGGTGTATACATATTTATGATAATGTGGTAGCTTCGCAGACTCCTTTAATGGTGCAGTGGTGATTTGTGCATCTTCAAAATGCACTTTCTCTAAAAGCCTTAATAACAGTTATAACAACTTGAAAAATCATTGCGCAGTTGAATGTAAAGCTCCTTTGTACCAAATATGACATTGCAGCTTTTTGCAAACGGAAGGACATTGAGAAAATTGTTGGACATCCATATAAATATCAATAAATACATCAGCATAAAATATTAAGTCTTTTGGAAAAAAGTGCATTATATGATGTATTTTAAAAATGCATAATTTCTAAAGAATGTATTAAGAAGTATATAAAAATCTTTAAACAACATGTATTATGGTAGCAAATTTTATATTGCAGCACATGTTAAGATGATTGAGCATCTTGAAGGAAGGACACCAAACATGGATGACGATATGAAAGTTCATATTGTACCAAAAGATATTCTTTTCCACTAAAATACATTCGTATTATAGGTTTAAACAAAAATTTACACAAAAGTCCATCAGAAATTCTTGATCGAAAAAAAATTCGATTTAGTAGAAAAAAATTGATTCTAATAGAAATTCGCAATACCGATGATAGACTATAAGTCTATTCGACTTTAAGTCTATAGACTCTCGCAATAAGCCCCTTTGTTCGCTTTCGCCTGCTTTCCAGTTTTTTGTGTGTGTTCGGTGTCAGTGTGCCGTTCGTTTGAGGTGTGAGTGAATATCAATGAAAAATGAAGAGCACAGCAATACAAAAATGAATAAGATAAGGAAAAAATCGTTCTGTGTGTACATTTTACACGATTTCTGGAAAAATCTTCGTGGAAAAATCGGGCAATGAAGATCGGGACTAAAAGTAAGGGTAATGTTTGCTTGACAAAACTATTGTATTCTTTAAAAAAGGCAACAAATCAGTTTAATTATATCCATCCCTTTTGAACTTACTAAGTGGAAACACATATTTTTTTTATTCTAACGCTATACAGTTGGTCATTTATTCAATTTATAAATTTAAAAAAAGTACGTATACGCCAGAGTATACGCAATCTCGAATTTAATTTTAAAATTCAAAATTTGATAATTCAAGCAGAACAAAATTTGGTGCTTTTTAATGGCTCACTTATCGGTTTGATAATAATTGAAGTATTTTCTCATCATGTCACATTGTCATCGTGTTGACAGATTTTATTCATTATCTTAAATCATCTATAAAAAAAAACAATAAATAATACGCAATAATAAAATTTGAATGTATACATAATATTATAATAACTTAAATTATTTTACGTATGGTTTCGTTGGGCCTTTTTCTGATCGTTTATTTGTGTAAACATTCACAATTTTCTTTTTTTTTATTATGCTTATAAAAATCACGTTTACACCATGAATATTCCCAATGTCACATAAAGCTTATCAATATTTCAAAATAAACATGAATTAAATTAACTATAACCTAATCAAGCGCATCACTGCCAAAAATATGATCATTAATTTTTAAATGCAAAATAGTATAAGCTTATTAAATATTAACCATAAATTTTGATAGCTAATTTAAAAAGGGGACCTCCCATTAATGATCCATGTGTAAATAAAACATATAAATACATGTGTACATAATTGTTTACATAATTATTAATAACAATGTTAATTACCACAGATTTGCAATTGACCTCAATATAATAATTTAATTTGCTTGAAATTGATGAAGGTTTTCTAGGTAAACAGTTTGATAGAAAAACAAATGTTTGAAGATTTTTAGGTGTTAATTGCTTGTGAAGACATTATGTTATAAAAAATTTCTAGGAATGTTTATCACTTACAATTTAACTAAACCTCACCCATTTCATTTAATGGAGATTTGTTTACTGAGAAAGCTGAAAGTGATTAATTTACGTTAACAAGTTAAAGTCTATAAATAAGCCTCAATAAAAAGATCTTATTTGTTTAAAAGATTTCTTCCGTCACATCGATCGCAGCAGGTAATCTGAGAGAAGAGCCGTTTTATTTAACGACCATAACTGAATTTTAACCCTTGATTAAATTTGTATGCATATTGTGTGAAATATTAATAATATTAATATAAATCTACATATCTGGAGGCGTTGATAAATGATGATTGCATTTAAAGAGTAATGTGTGTATACCTATATTGATAAAAACCCACATGTACCATGTTTCAATTGAAAGGCGATAAATATTACCCTCGACTTTACCAAAAGAAAGATTTATCTACTATATTTTTCTGTCTGATGTGTATTTTACATACATATATACATACTAATTGTATTTTTTTCAATTTGTTCACACACTATTCACTTCTGTTTAAAAAGTATTAAAATGACAGAAAGCAACAAAAAATTGTAGTAAACGATTTTTTCACGTCGGTTTGGAATTGCCTTAAAGATTAAAAATGTCGTTTGATTAATTATTATTGGCAGTAATACTGAAATTTATTCAAATTATTGCCATTCAAAACACCGGGCCCATTTTTACTAAAGTTGGAATGTGAGCTCATTACAAATAGAACATCCATAAATTAAATATTCTATTCATGTCCATTACAGAATCCGCATAACTTTATTCCCGTGGAGTTGACTCGATCCGAAACGACTTTGGTGCGGATTTGAAATGTCAAAAATTAAAATGGATTCAAATAGGCTTTTCAAACTACGTTACCGACATTCCTACAATTTCTTACAGCGGATTCTAATAGAAAAAGCTGAACAAAATTGTCGGAAGCCATCCGCAGATCATTCATCGGAGTTTTTGTCAAAAAGTTCACACAACAAGAGTTTTTGCCATGATTTGAAAAAGAATATGTTCGTTATTATAACGTAACCTTTAATACAATTTAAGCTAGTCTTCTCTCGACTACATGGCCAGCGGGACATCTGTTGGGGGTATAGGATATACTCAAGACTACAAAAATCAAGAATTGCAATGAAGGATGTGTAGTTGGCAGGGCAACTTTCGCCTGGAGTTATAGGAGTAAAGGACCATTCACATGAGAGCGACCAACGACCGACGAATAAACAAACAAATGGGAATTACAAAATTAATAAACCTTAATATTTCGCAAAATCTTGGCAAATGGTAGAATTCGATTGAAGATTAATTTTAAAATTGTAAAATCTGAATTTTTATTTGCTTAAATATGAGAAATTTGAGAAAATAAATTGGTCGTAACGAATTGCGGCTATTCGCGACGAACAAATTGTTTTCTTAAAATTCTCTTGTTTTAGCAATTAAATTGAAAATTTTAGTATCTTATAATAATCCTCAATTATATATCTTCTTTTTTGTCTAGATTTTGTAAACAATTGGGCTTTATTAATGTTTTAAATCCCATTTGTTCATTCATTCGTCGGTCGTTGGTCGCTCTCATGTGTACAGTCTTTAACGAAGTAATTTGCAGTTTTAGTTTGCATTTTTTGTTCACATTTCTATTCCAAAATTTGCAGTTCATCAAATAGTCAGTGTAGGTAATCGAATGACCTGCTTAATTCACAGTAAAGTTAGCAGATCAATCACGCTAGGAATTTGCAATATGGCTCCAAATTTGAAAAATGTTAGTAGACATTGTCTAATAATGCTTCCATAATAATATTTTTATCGTTATAGAGAAATATTAAAAACAAGTTAAAAAAAAGAACAATTTTAAAAATTTTGTATGTAAGTCAAAAATAAAAACAAACATAATTTTTAATTAAATTTGTATTTAAATGTTAAATGCTTGATTTTTACTATCAGCCACAGCAATGCAATTAAATTGTACCCAACATGTACATAAATAAATATGGTGGCATCTTATTGCAATTATTTTCAAGGAGTGATATCTATTGCATGTTTAAAATAAACTTGTTTTAAAAGCGGGCAGATACTAAAAAAGTCCGTATGCCGAATGAGCATTTTCATTTTTCTATCAACCAAACAAATCCCATAGCTGTTTTGAAAAGAGACCCTTTTTGTAAAATAAACTATTCTAGTGTTATTGAACCCGTGTTAATGTATTGTTTCCTCATATTCGCACAAAGCTTTAGTTACCAACCTTCAAAAGAAAGACTCATAATATGCTTCAACTTATGCAACTAAAACCTAACTAGCTGTTAGTCTCTTTTAATATTTTACCAATAATCATCTTTTCCGGCACGTCTGATCGCCTTTCAGTTTGTTTCAGCAGCTTCGTTTTGTATGCAAAATCATGTTGAAAAGTAATTTGTTTAACGAAGATATTTCGCACGCAATGTTCACCTCTATATATACACACGTCGTACTTCCTATGCACATCTTTACGCCTAAGCCGCCTTTTAATCAGGAATGAATGATTACTCGCAGGTCATAAAGATGTCCATATTTCATCAAAGTCCGCCATAGCTCATAGGACAACTTGTGGGAGCGTAACGGCATTTTGTTTAGCGCTCTATTGATTCAAAATGTATAGATACTCATTGGTTGGTTTAAATATTTGACTTGCAAAAAATGTCTTATACTTTTTTTGTTTCAACAAAAAAACTTCACCTTTCCTCATGTTATGACAGCAAGTTCGTGATGAATCTTAAGATGACTCTATTCATTCATCTATTTTTGCATTCAACTTGAACAAAAAAAAAAACGTGTTCGGCACAAAATACACTCAGTTTCGTTTTGATTTCAAATAACAAATAGTAACGTCATCTTTTGCTGAGCATGACAAATGTTTTTTTCTTCGTTTGCAATGAAGGAGACAATAAATAAATAAACAGATGGATGCTACACCGACCTTCTGTCTGTACGAGCGTCACGAAGACCACATAAGATCATAAACAATCACGGTAGGTAAGGTATGCTAAAGTTGGTACTTTTATATTTTCTCGGATTTTATTAAAAGATTTCTGTAATTACTATACAAAGTCACGGAGAATGAATGACTATTGGCGACCTAGAAATGTACACAGATAGCATTCAGAGACAGAAGCTGATGGTTGATGTGGCCGCCCAAAAGCCATTAATTAATTTTAATTAAATAACTTTGAATTCACATAACTGTGATGCCAACAATGCAATTGGATCTTATCAATGGATCAAATGATATTTGTTAAAATAAAATCATCTTCAATGAATTCCCTTTAACATAGTACACAAAGTAGACTTCTTTTTGCTGAATAGAAGAAAGTTTGGTGTGTATTAATTATTTCCTTTTATATTAAGGAAGATTGGTTTTTGAAACCGCCGTTATAAGCTATTCGCATAAGTGTATAGGGTTCTACCTCCTACACACTATAAATTTGTATTGACAATAATTATTGAAGATTTTTGCTGTCAAAAAAAAATTGATGGATTGATGAAACGTACTGAAACAAACTGTCTTTTAAATTCGCTAGAATTAAGTCGTAGATCACAAATTGAGTTTTTATTTGTTTGCCTCCAACTGCACAACAGAAAGTAAACATCGACAAATAAGTTGATGCTGCTTAGAAACCATCCTGACATTGTTTCTCATCAATATGTGCTCAATCTCTATTGACAATATACGAACGATCAATTCCCTAGCGAAAAATGTCTTAGCGAATATTGATAAGAAACATTGATGGTCTGTAGGGCCCTTATGGTACCATATTAAGTGTCAAATGGCTAAACCTAAAACCGTTAACAATTTTGGGCTATCCAAACACAGACATTGTACAAAAAATGTAAATATCAAATCGCACAAAAATATTATCAGCTATGTTCCAGAAATCACTTTCTATCGAAATGAAATTGAAATCGTTGTGAAATTAGATTTGGTGTCATTTTTTTTTTGAAGCAGCAATGAAAACAGCACTCATTTTTGGTAGATTTCATTAAAAAAAAAACAAAATTGAAAATTGAAGAACGAATATCAATGAACATGGCAGATGTAAGCTGTTTTTGATTTCACTTAAAAGTGATTATGAAATCGATCGAAATGTGGAACATGGAAAATAAATTCACTCGATTTGCAATTTCAATTTCATTTCACATGATTTTTGGAACCTAGCTGTATATATTTTACATTATGTAGTTTGCATTACTCGATTTATAAATTTTTGGTCGTTTATGGTTTCAGGCGAGAGTAATAAAGAATTTTATAAGATCTGGGACATACAATAATAGAATTATGGAAGAAAAAAAGATTTTTAATCAGTGTTCTTTGGCCGATTTCAAACAAAATTGAAACAGGTTTTGTTTATACCTCGCAGCTATAACATATTTCATTTTCATCGAAATCGGTCAAAGAACAAGGAAGTTGACATTTTTTGAACCACCCTTATTAGAAAATATATATAAATATATATTTATATTTTCATCGAAATCGGTCAAAGAACAAGGAAGTTGACATTTTTTGAACCACCCTTATTAGAAAATATATATAAATATATATTTTCAGCAATGACATATTTCATTTTCATCGAAATCGGTCAAAGAACAACGAAATTGAGATTTTATTCAACCACCTCATCAATTGTATAGAAATCGGTCAAGGAACAACGAAGATGGAATTTTTTGAATCCGGCCTCGCCGGCCTCGTACCGTCATAGATATACATCTCCCAATGCGACCCCATCTTCCAATTATGATCTATTATAGATTCCTCATGGATAATTTTTGGTATTCAAAATCGCGGGCGCATGCTAAGCCATTCGGGATTTTGACATTCGGGATTTGACATGCTGGAGGTCTCGGTTCACTTCCCAGCCTCGTCCACCTAAAAACTAAGAAAAAAAAGTCTTAAGACAACCAACTCGTTTACGAAATATTAAACTTTAAAAAAAAAAGTATACAAAAAAAAATGTGTGTGTACCGAGACTCAAGATGATGATGTGTAAACACCAGTGTAGTATATAGTTTATACTATAGCTTACAGTATATAGTAAACTGATGAGGTTGGCAAAGGCGCCCGTCGAACATGTTATGTCATTTCATGTGATTCTATGATTGTATTTAATTTTGTTTCTAACCTCACCCTCCACTTTCAAAAAAGGTACTTTTAGAGAATGTGGCAACTCTTAAAATCATACCCAATTTAGACCTTAAAATCATAACAGTTGCACCATGCCTTAAAAAACTGCATTTTCCACAATTATGTGATGATGATAATTTTCCCGACACTATTTAATGCACAAACCCTTGGCTTGGTTGGTGTCGTTGGTGTATTACTATACCCAACCACATTAGCGACATTTACCACATTATCTCAATTTACTCTATTCATACACGAACCATTCGCATCCATTATTTAAAAATCTAAATAAACAAGATGGTGGGGTATCCGTAATTTTGTCTTTCCTCTTTCAAGTTTACCCATACCGAGAGTTTGTTTTTTTCTTAATACCTAGCGCTAAGATGTTTACACATCAAAAAAAAAACATTAAGAAATTTCGATCAAAGTGAATTAAACCGTTTTAGAAAAGTCGAAATGAAAAGATCGTTCTTTTGAAAGAACCATCGGTGGGAAACCATTTTGCGAATGAAAAAAAAAACATTTCGAAAAGTAGCCCATTACAGCTGATCCCTTTTGTCTCTTCCTTATCACCGTGACTTACGTACATACGGGGGATTTTGTTTTCCCCCGAATTTTCATTTTTCCCAGGAGTCAATCTCCCCCGGATTCAATCTCCCCCGGAAATTACTTCGAATCAGTTTCGAAATACTTTGAAATTATTTATCTGTCAAAGTTTGAAAATTATTTTCTGAAATCAAACTATCGAACTATTTGTGCTGATAAAAACCTATTTTGCATCATAAATTCAATTCTCATGTAATGGAAACGCGTACAAATATTCAAAAGTTAAAGAAAAAAGCATACTTTGTCTATTTTGTTGTTGTAGTATTTTTGTTCTCTCTCTCTGTGCAAAACTGTGTTACTATATGAGGGGTAACTTCCGAAAGTGTTAAGTGAATTTGTTCCAAAATGTGTTAAAAATGTATAGAAAGAAAAATGAAATATAGATCGGTTAAAACAAGACCAATTCCTCCTCCAAGCCGTACCACACATACCAATACCGATAGACTTCTGAGTAAACGTAATGGTGGATTTTATTAAAATGCCTTTAATTTAGAACCGAGACCAAAACTTGTCCTTAAGAGCAAGTACAAAATTATAAAACCTTCAAAAATAGGTCCACCTAAAAACTAAAAAAAAAATTTTTTTTCAGGGCTACTGCCTCTTGCGAGGAATTGACAAATCCTCCAAGAGTATCACTTGTCACGAATAAGTGCTTCTCGTCTAGCCGTTCGGATTCGGCATAAAATTGTACGTCCCTTCCATTCCTGTCGAAAGGCGCACACAGGAATGGTTGCGAGTTGTTAGTCACTAGGCCCTGGTTCTTCATGAGCCGTTGTGCCACCCGATTTATTTTTTTTTTTTTTTTTAAATAGGTAGTAATATGATTCTATTTTTAAAATTCTCCAACTAAATTAAGGCGAGTTTTTTCCAGGGAAACATCATTAATTTTTCCTCGGAAAAGAGATTTACGATATCTATTTTTTTCATTGGAGTTTTTTCCCATTTTTCGAACATTGTTTATGATTGGAGAGTCTCATACCGGGGACAAAATCCAGGGGAGATTTTATTCCCGCTAAGGCTAAATATGTACATACCAGAACATAACTAGATAGGTAATCAATAACTGAATTTCGGACAATTTACGTTATTTATTTTGGTTTCAATTTTTGTTCTCTGTTCAAATTTTGGTTTGTTTATTTTATTTCCAATATACTTGCGAAATCAATTTTAAAGCTATTACTAAAAAGCTCATATTCGTTTAGATTTCCCTACCTTCCTACTTTTAAATATGAGTTTTGTTAGTCAAAAGATATTTTCGCTCACTTTTTTAGCAGAATATAAAATTGAATTGTCTTCTTTATTTTTATGCATTCATTCAACTAATTATACAAAAGTGATGGTATTTTACATTTCCAGTGGTTTTTGCTTGCAACTTTCTGCAATTAATCCGTATTTATAAGTTATTCTTTCATTTTTAAAAATTCTATCGAATTTTAGTTATTGTTATTTTAATCCTTTCGGGACGCAATGGTATAAGACAAAGAATATTTATATGGACTTGTACCACATGCGCACCGAAAGGGTTATATCAAGTCAAATATATATTTTGTTTAATATAATCCTTTATTTAACTTAATTCTATTTATCCAAAACCAGAAAAATCAAACTACATTTCAATATTAATATGTAAATAATACTTTCCAAATGTATTATAAAGCTCAAATGTTGCATTTTAAAAAACAAATTGGCTGCTGGGGGCCTAGCGAAGCAGGCGGGTAATAGCTTATAATCAAAATTTAAAATGAACACTGTGGCGTATACGTACTATTTCAAATTTTTGGTCATTTTAAATATTCACAAACAACATAATTTTTGTTGTTGTCAAACAGATAAAACACGAAGATAAAATGAGCTTTCTGAATCATTGTTATTCCTCCACTGACATAAATTTTATCTAAAAGATAACATCTTGATGGGCTATATAAAATTCAAGCTCAAAATAAACAACAAAATTATGCCCATAAAGTTAAACAATCACAATTATTACCTACATTTAGTATTTTAACAAGGCTTAGCTAAATTATAACGTTTAAGGTGTAATTCCAGTAGCTCTATTACAATCATAATAAATAACACAACAATAAAATCACAAGACTAATTTCCCACATTCATCTTCCGAAAAAAAAAACACAAATTCCACCGAAAAAGTAATGTGTATGAAACTTAGAAACTTACCATCAAGAGCATTTTAAATTTGTCTGTTTTTTTTTTTTTAGTTACGATTTGAAACCGACAAATTATAGTAATTTTCGTTTTCTGCACACGAAAAAGTTAAAAATTTCTACAAACAATTTTAGCGCAATACTTGTAAGAGTATCGTTAAAACACAAAAAAAAAAACTCCAACCGAGATCGTGTCTCACAATAATAATTGAAGATCACCTCTTAACGAAACAATGTTTAACCACCAGATTTCTTCTTTAAAAGTAAACAAACCGTCAGTCACTCGTCACAATAATAAAAATAAAATTTCAAAAAGAAAAAAAAAACAAAGAAAATAACGGTTTAATGTTATAATTGAGTTCGCGGTTTTTTGCTATTTTTTAGGTTGAACATCAAAACGAATAAAATCATTTAAAGTCTTATGGGAAAATATTGGATTTCATGAGGATGATGTTTAGAAACTCCTCAAGAGCGCTCCGGTGTTTACGGTTGGAAAGTTATTTGCAGACTGTTTGTCTGCAGGAATCACAAGCGAACAGAAGACGTTTCATGTCATACTAACAAACAATACGAACGAACCAAGCCAAAAGATGTTCGACTTCTTCTGCGGGTGGTTTACTATACTTTGACGTGGACGGTGGAGTGGAGAGTGTAAGTGAAGACCAAATGATTGAAAACACCTAAAAATTGTCCGACGACGACGGTAAATAAAAATGTGTGATGATGCTTGCAAAAGATACTTATTAGTTTTCACCTTGCTTGCAACTTTAAACTTCTATCAATGCGTTGTTGGCGTTGTTGTTGGTTTATCACCCGATCCGCACCCCTTTCTTATTTCGACTTTTGACATTAAAGAGCCAAAGTCTTCTATGGTTTTTCTGTAATTGCATTCAAAGTGGCTAACATGAAATTGTCTGGGTGTGGACTGTGGAGAATAAGCTGAGCTTATATTTTTATCATGATGGTGATGTGCATCTTTTGTCCGAATAAACCCCAGAGAAGGTCGTGTGACTAAAAACTTATACTGGCGATGCATGCACTTGGTCGACTAAAGTTACACTTACCTATAGATATGCCATCAGTATTTCTGGAATTTCATGTGTTTAAGGGCCTGAGTCTGGTTTTATTTAAAAAAAAGACAATTTGTTTGCTGTGATGATCAATAATTTATAACAAAGTGTTGATGAAGAAAAAATGCCTTCTCTATGCATCTCTTCCACTTGGTTCATCAGAGAGAAAGTTTGACATTTATTTTATCAATACCTCAAGATATGTGACTTGTATCTTATACAGTAAAATTAGTTAAGTACCTAATTGGACAATTATAAGCGTTCGTATTTAACACCTAATATGGTGTAGTTATTAATTTTCTAAACCGTTCCAGACGAGTTAAAAGATTATACAATGTTTATAAAATAAACAGCATGGCGCATATTCTTAGTCGCAGATAGACCCAGGTTTAACTAAACTACAGTTTAAGACAATTTTGGCTCAATGAATACAGACCGATTTTAATTACAAATTATTGGTTTTATATTTTTATAAGATAATTAACTTGGTATACTACACAAATAGCTTAAAAAAATTTGAAATGATAACCTTAAAAAAATAGAACCAACGTCCGAAAATTCAACCAAAGCTATGTTTAACTTAGACCCAGGTCTAAAATGACTATGAATATGCCCCCATTAGTTTATATGTAGTAAACAAATAAAATAAACTTTTTATAAAAGGTAATACCGTTTTAGTTAACTACTGAACCGATTTTGTTTAGTTTTATTAAAATTGGCCTTACAATTTTTTTTTTTTAATAATGGTTGCGTTTTCAATTGTTGTTGTGTATTGTTTGCAGTTTTCACCTTGTTTTTATTTTTGCATTTCTATCTGTTATGCTTCAAAACAACAATACCGAATTGAACGGAATTGTTTGTTTGGCATTTTTTTAAAGCGCAGTGTTTTGGTTCTTAAATGAAGCTAAGGGAATTATGAATTGTTTTTTTTTTTTGTTGTTGTCAAAAACATATTTAATTTGCTTTACTATTTTCTGTTATTTGAATGATCGAAATCGTTTCTAATGAACAACTGACATTTTATTCCCAAAAGTGGACAACAAACATTCCAATGATTTGTTTTCGTGTCTCTTCCTGTTCTCGTCTGTCAGTATTTCCCTCAATGAAATACTCTTCTTAAAAACTCTAACCTCAAAGTTGGTTTTTGTGTGGACACGTGAATTTTTCAATGACATACCATTGTTTTTATATACAAGGGACATACATTCTCAATGATTACTATCCAACAAGAAAAATTCGAATATTTAACTTGGGTGTCCAGGAAAACGAAATATCGGAGATTTTGCTCCATCAAAAGCTGAGCAAGCGTGTCCAATTTTGTTTTACTTAGTATTTTGACAGCCAAAATGAGATTTTTTGCTGAGGAATCCTGTTCAGGCCACTAAGATTGCTTAAACATGAATATGCATTTTTGTTCCAAATAGGAAAAATTTCTCAGTTTTAAGATATTTACATCTGACGGGATACTGAAGGGCAACACTAATGCCGAATTTACAGAAAGATAGAAAACTGTGTTTGAAGTCGAGTTTTGTTGGTTATGTCAGTTTCCTTGAATAGCGACGATATGAGTGTTAGTACATTAAAATTGTGGAGTGTATGTAAAGGGGAATTCTTAGATTTTCTTGTGTAAAGTTCAGATTCCGGACGGATCTTCTTATGATTATTTTAAAATCATATACATACATATATGCATCAAAAATAACACGCGAATAAATCTTTGGTATCAAATGAAAGGTAAAATTGAATAATTTCGTAAAATCACAATATGCATTTTTTTTTATAATTGACGCGCACTCAAGGGGTTTTTACTACCCTTAACATGTAAAACACAGTGCGAGCGTTAGGAAAATAGGATAGGGTTTAAAAGGAGATACCACATATTGGTTTTGAATTTCTGAATATCATAATGAGAGCGAAAAATAGAGTGAGGTATAACGTTCCACATTCGTGTTATGGAGCTAAAAAGAAATCCCTGTATTTGACTGTACGTCCGAAATTGGGCTCAAGGTTAAACTGATGAGCATTCCTAGAAGCGCGAGTATTACGTTTAAATTGTTTAAGGGTGAAATGCAACTAGCTATTTCACTGGAACACTGTTTGTAAAAGTAGCGATAAAATAAGACAAGACATGAAACATTTCGTCGGCGCTCTAGAGATGTTAATGTTTCTGTTATGGTTGTAGCACCTATCATTTTTAAAGCTTTTTTTTGTATACTATCCAAAAGACTCAAGTATATGTTGAAGGAGCACCTGCCCAGATATGTGAGTTGTACTCAAGCTTTGGACGTAGCTTTAGATTGTAGCCAGATCAGACGAGGAAACAAATTTTTTGCATCGCCTTAGGAATCCCAAACATTTTGTCGAATATGTTATCATTCCACCAAAGGTGGTCTGTGATACACATACAGAGAACCGAAAGCTGTTCAGTTTCCTCAATTTACATAAGTGCCACTCATGGTTAGCGGCATAGCGGGTGGGTTTCGCTTTAACGACAGAAGACAGCATTGAGGTTTTGAAGCATTAAATTAAATTTAAATACAAAAATCGATGTAGGTACAGTAATCGAAAAAAAATCATTTATCGATCAGCAAATCGCAACCACAATCGGGGCTTGTAGTTCTTCTATGTGCCTAAGATAATGCGTTTACGAAAGGTACATCATGTTACTGTCGTTGTCTATAAGAGCGCCTTTGCATCTGGATATTAATTAGTCGTGAAATTTAGGAATATGTTGAATAAAGTTCGGCGAAGTGCGAATTCACCTGAATAAACAAGTTTCTTTTAAATAAATCTTCATTTCATTATTTTTGTTTAACTTATTAATATGGTGGCCATATTTTTAAATTTAATTAAGCCCGGTAACTGCTTGACAAATAAATAGAATCAAGTGTTTGCTGAAGATTAAGTACTATATGATGTTAAACTGACATATTCCAAAGTTGGCACTTGGACCATTTTAAAAATAGACAAAATAGTCACAGTGACCCAAATTTCGGGGAGAGTAAGATAACTTTTGCACCGCAAAATAATAACTGTTTTTTCTATGGGAAGGAGGGGTATAGGGGAGTTGGAAGTTTGACAATATGAAATATTTGTTTTTCTAGAGTCTATTCAAAAGTCAAATAGACTTAAAGTCTACTATCGATATTTCAAAATTCGTTAACACTTTTCTGTCAGATTACTATGCCGGTGTTCACATTCGACTGACTCTTCCGACTATTTTTGACTTCTCTGAAATTTATCTCACCACCTCACATGTAAAATACTACCCCCTCGATAAAATCGCCCTTCCCTCCTAAACATTTGTTTAGACTCTTTTGATATCTTGTGAGAAAGGTGTTTCAATTTTAAAATATGTAATTTTTTTTGAAACCCGTGTAGGCCTGTGTAATCGATCAATTTTTCTAAGATTTTCAGAAATTTTTCGAGTAAAGGCTCTCCCAAACCAATGCGGAACATTCGTTGCGGCGAAGAAACATTTGCATGTCAAAATTTATTTACATGGTGATATATGAGTATGCCCATACCAACGCGGCGGAGAAACATATGAATTAATTTTGACTGACGAATGTTTCTTCGCCGCAACGAATGTTTCGCATTGGTTTGGGAGAGCCTTAAAAAGGCATTTTATGACATTTTAAGGGGCAGTTACATGTACTATTTATTTAATTTCTTATTAGCATCCTTAGGGAGGCAAAACAACGCATTTTAAGTAGGTGTAAACACACATCGAATCAGAATTATTGACCATTTGTTTGATTTTTGAAAAAAATGATTATCAACCTAAGAACCGCCGCGGGGTCTGAATTATAATTTCAAAAATTTGCCACAACAAAAGTGCCATACCATACGGTATGCTTTTGAGGAAATCGGTGCTGTCAATAGGAAAAAACGTGAAAACTTCAGCAACTTAGTAAAATCGTAATTGTAAAATTATTTTGTGCGAGAAGTCACGAGGTTCAAGAGAATAGCTGTATATTTCATACCATGTCGTATAAATTTGGTGCTGCAGCTGTTTAAAATGTGAGGGCTATCAGGGTTCTCAAATTTATCCGTGTTTTATCTCAATATTAGCCGTGTTTTTTTGTGTTTGACAACTCAGCAAAATGTTTACACGGAAAACAAATTATTATAGACAATTTTGTTTGTTTTCCGAGTAAAGCTTTTACTGAGAGGCTAGTCACTCTCACGGCTGCTATAAAATCTAGCTCTCATACTGAGCTAACTCATTACCTACTAAATATTAAATTTAAATTAAAAAAATTTTATCTTTTCGTAACAATAATAGTTTTTAATTTATTTATCCTTTAATTTTTTTTTATACAAATTTTTAATTGATCCTAAATGAACACTGTAAAAATAAATCGTATTCCTAAAACCATTTTTTGGTATATCTTTTAGATTGTATAAATATGTTTATAATAATAAAGTTGCTATTTTTATATCTTTAGATGTTTTTATAAAATATATTTTTTTCTATTTATTGCATTTGAATTAATACTAAGAAAATAATATCTAACTTATATTTATAGTTTTAATAATTAAAAAAAGTTAACAAATAATGGGAGCTTAACACGAAGTCAAGAATGTTTAAATTCGTGCCTGTAAATGGACTTTTTTTATATCTTACTCGGAAATATTTACTGCTTTTTTTTTGTCTGCAAAAGTTATTGTCCTTAACAATCTCTACTATATCTCTATAAATGGAATATGTGTATTTTTGTCTTTACTTAAGAATTATAATGATAATGTTTCTGGAATGAAAAAATTAGTTGTGAAGCCTCATTCTCATAGAAATTAAACTATTTTTCGTAGCTCGAAACGGACTGTGAATCTGATTTCGAATCTCCTGAAATTGAATTGGTTGATTGTGTACGTTTTTTCGCCGCCCATTCTACAACACAGAAGCATGCTGTGCCGATAGTTCCAAAAACAACTAAAATGCTTAGTTGAGCCCTCAATCCTAAGTATGGCGAATAGAAGAAGCTTATAGCTGCAGCAACAGACTGGAATAAAAAATTAAATTGACGACTCTTTTTATCAATAATAATTACGAGAATAAAGTTCACAAACCTGTGTGAATTTGAACAGAGCAAAAGCACCAATGGAATTCTTAACGAAAACTCCTCCCAACATCGAGTAAATTTGTGTATTGAAACAAGCATCACCGAAACCAAGCAGAAAAGCGCACAGTAAAGCTAACCAAGGCTTTGGTGGGTCCAAATAGGATATATCTGTTGTACTCTCGAAAGGAGCACTATCCGGTAGATTTAAGAAAATGAGGAAAAAAGCTATCAGATGAATGATGTATCCAGCAATGACAATTGGGTCACGACCATATCTCGTAGTTTTCGATCCCAACAGTCCAAAAAGACCTCCTCCCAGCACTTCACCAGCTCCAATGCATATCCCAGCTAGACCAACTATCTCTTTTGGAGTTTCAGCGATTGCAGCTGTGAATCCAATTGATGAACCATAAACTCCACTGAAGAATGATAATTCAAGACCTAGAATTTGTATACAAAACTGTATTATATCTTTTTGAAAAAGAAAACATTACAATTTTTACCTGTATAGAAGAATGCCAAACTCAATAACAACATGTCTCTGGTCAAAAACAATTCCCCAGCTAATTTCATAGCATAAACCGCACTTCCAAATCCAGACTTTTCGTCTTGTAGTTCTCCGTCTGATGTTGAGTTGTCCTCGACCGTTCTAAGAGTAGCCAAGAATACAATACCTAATATCGCAAC
Source organism: Melangyna quadrimaculata (assembly GCA_949320155.1). Taxonomy (NCBI): domain Eukaryota; kingdom Metazoa; phylum Arthropoda; class Insecta; order Diptera; family Syrphidae; genus Melangyna; species Melangyna quadrimaculata. The sequence continues at coordinate 420,244,885 of OX439483.1, forward strand.
AGCAATCAGCACTCCAATGACAAGTTGACGTGTCTCAGCATCGATAGTGCTTTTATCCTGAAACTGAAAGTAAACGAAGAGATTGCCGAAAAACATACTGCATTGTAGAAGGGCCCAGAAAATCCCAGAATTTCTTGATATATTTGTTGGGTTACTGCATCGAGCCAGGTACGTTCCTTGACCAGTCCATGTTATTGAAGCTCCAGCTCCTAAAATTGCACTTGCCAAATAGAGAAGCCAAGTTCTAGGCCATAAAAAGACCACCATAAAAAGTCTGGAAAACATAAAATGATATGTTTTGAATGATACCTATAGTTTGAAATTAAAAAAAAAAAAAAAAACTATACTTACGTATAGGTTAAGGAACCAACTAGCATTGCAAATCTGGGACCAGTAAACGAAAGAAATGATGGTGCTAACCAGTTGCATAATGCAAATGCTGCGTAAATGACAGCCAAACTTGTGTAGCCATCTCCTTTAAAAGTACTGTCTTCTGCCTTTATACTGTCTAGAATGGTTTTCTGTAAATGAGAAGAAATATAAACATTTATATTAACAAAAAAAACATACAATATGGAGGTCCTGTTATGAAATTAGGTCGGAACGCATGACCGTCTTGTAAACGGAACGAAATATTCAGTTTGTCACGAAATAGCTCCCGGTGTCATGAGTTCTGATTACTGCTAATTCAAAAGATAACGTTACTACATCGATAAATTGCTAAAAGGGAAACCAGAATACAAAATAGATTGAACTCTTTCCTGGGGTTTCCTTGAGATCAAAGTTCTTGTCGACTATAAGTGACATTCCCATAACAACAAAAATCATGTGAGATTTTACCCCTTGCAATGCAAGTCGCTGATAGGGGATAGAATAGTTATAGCACAAGCTGTCATTAAAATCGCTCAACTTTCAACTAAAAACTAAACGTGTTTTCGTATATTTCAACTTTGACAGTGCGGCTGCTACAGCGACTCCATTCTGCTCGGCCAGTTAATAGTAAGCCCGTACTATAGAACTACTAATAACAGTTTTTAAATTTGGTTTGTTACAATACCGACACCAGTAAGTATGCTATTGTTATTTGGCGGGTTTTACTCGTATAGCTTGGATGTATGCAATGAAATAAAGCGACAATAATTCATTGTTGGTAGGAAATTTGAATTAAGCGGCGGTTATTATTAAGTTAATTACTTAAAGCAAATTGAATAAAATATTCTCATGAATCGAAAATTTTGATTTATTAAGGGATTCGAAAGGATTTGCATTAAACGATTTATTGTATGGATTGCGAGCTCGGTTAAGAACGTTTTCAATAGAATAATGATTTAATGAGGTAATTTCGGAAGCTACTCGTATTGAAATAGAATTTTCATATCAAATTTGCTAATGTTTTTTATTTGGGTTTGGCATTTAAAGGCTTTTTATTGTTGTCTTTCTTCCACCATTTTGACATTTTCAAACAAAAGCTTTTCAAATAATTTAAAATAAATTTCGATTGGGTCCAATTTTGTTCGATACTTGAAATTTTCTCATTTCGAAATGTGAATTAGTATGGGAAATAAATTAAATTCTTATTGAATTTAGAAAGTTGAACAGAAAAATCAAAATTCTAGGCCTTTTTTTTGTATGCAGACAAAAAAATCCTTGGAAAATACTTTTTCTGCACAAGGATAAAGTATGTTATTAAAAGGACTAAGAAATAATAGAGAAAATGTAATAGTCTAAGAGCCGACAGCAAATTTTGGGAGAGGAGTGATAAACAAAATATGAGTATGAGGGTTTGTATGCAGGTGCATGTATCGTGGTATCGATATATGCATGTATCGTGTATCGATATATGCACCTACAAACGCTCCAAAATTTGCTGTCAGCTCTTGGTCTATATCTACTTTAGGAGTTGCAAGGAATTGAAAAGTATTTAAACAATTCATGATTCGAAAATATCAGAAATGTTAATCCGTCAATCTGACTGAGCAGGGAGAATCAAAGAACTTGTACTTAAATTTCTGTTACTTAAATTTTGTAAGTACAAGTACAATTCCTCGGTTTTCAATTACTTAGGAATTGTACTTGTACTTAAGCTTAAATTATACAGGTCTGATTAAAAAGACTTAGAAATTATAAAAAAAAAATCAGTACCTACTTAAGGAGTTAATAGGAATTGAAAAAATTGTGTTAAGTTTGAGACTAAGGGGCCAGTTATAGCTTTCATTGAAACCCATCATTGAAAATATCAATTGTCAAAAGATTTAGAAGAAAAAACAAATTATTATTTTGATGCCAAAGCAAAGCTAATTGACTTAATAATTATTTCTAGATAATAGAAACTCAATTAACACAAGTTTTTTCATAAAATGACTTTTAATTTTCCAATGATAAACTACCTTAGGTGCCAGTTATAGCTATCATTAAAAACCATCATTGAAAAAGTTAATTCTTGATTTTGAGGCCCTTCGAAAGTATAATCATTGAAAATTTTAACGCAGAAGATAGCTTATGATTTCAAATTATTTCTCCTCGAAAAAAAATTCATTTTGACCCATATCTTCCCCACAACGTAACTTTTAATTTTGTCAATGATCATTGGTAAGGTAGTTCATCATTGAAAAATTAAAAGTCATTTTATGAGAAAAGTTGTACCAAATTAAAATTTTTTTTACCTCGAAATAAATATTGAGTCAATAAGCTTTACTTTGGCATCAAAATAATCATTTATTTTTTCTTCAAAATCTCTCAAAATTGGCAATTAATATTTTCAATGATGGTTTTCAATGATAGCTATAACTGGACCCTTACCAATGATCATTGAAAAAATTAAAAGTTACGTTATGGGGAAGATATGGGTCAAAATGAATTTTTTTTGGAGGAGAAATAATTTTGAAGTCGTAAGCTATATTTCTGCATTAAAATATTCAATGATTAAACTGTCAAAGGATCTCAAAATCAACAGCAACTTTTTCAATGATTGTTTTCAATGAAAACTATAACTGGCCTCTAAGGCTATGATGATAAGAGGGGAGACTGAAGCCTACAATTAATTCGATTTTTTCTTTTCTTAGGGCCAGTTTGTTCACATCTGATTATTTTTAATCCATGATTAGTGGAGCTGGGAAATCCTCAAATGTTTTTGTTGATCAAACAAGTATGAGTTGCTAAGCATGGATTTCACTAATCAGCCAATTTTTGTTGATTAGCGTTAGTTAATTAAAGCCTATGAAAGTCACATACTAAATTTAACTCACTGTGAACAAACTGGCCTTTAATTTATCTGTCGATGTAAGAAATTGGGGAATTTCTAAAAATAAAACTAATTTATTCCTGCATATGTACTTATAATATACTTATGTAGGTTACTACCTTTCCCTCGTTTATAACTTTACTTTGTTGAGACTGGCCATTATTTGCAATATTTTCAAAAGGTCATCGTCACCTACAGCTATTTAGTTCTATGGTTCAACTAAACTACAGATGTAGGTGTTTCATTATAAAAAAAGCTACCAACACTGTTTTGTTTATCTGCTCACCTTAACTTAAGTCTAAGACTACATCAATATGTCAAAGCACCCAAAAACCTGAAAAGATAGCTACAAACTACACATATAGTATAAAGTCGAAGAGAATTTGTTTAGTTTTTTGTTAGCCTCCACATTAACCATCAAACATGAGCACGAGATGTCTGAAAATTAAAACAAATAAACAACGAAGACCAATAAGTTTGCAAATTAAAGTTTGTGTGTTGGTGAAATTCATTGACCTTAGAAAGATCAAAACGAGACGATTTTTTTTTTTCAGGCTCGTTTTTAATTGGTTTTTGTTATTCTTTTTTTTTATTTGTAGTTTTTTTTTTCTTCGTCAAAATATTTGCTACAACTTATCAATTCAAAATAAGCTTAGTTATAAATTTATAAATTTTAAATGGCATGAGATCTCAATTATACATGTATGTATATTGTATATATCTTTTAACGATTTCTAGATAAGTTCATTGAATGAGGGTATCATCCAATCTACGGTTAGTATTTTGTTTTCGAGTACCTCCACCCATAATAGGTGGCTTATTAATTTGTGATATTTTTTTTTATCAGAAAGTGACGCTTAAGATAATGGGCATGATTTAATGACGCAACACTCTATAACTATATGAAATGGAATTTATATTTTTTTTTGTGACAAATACAGCAATATATACATAAGCTCGCATGTTTTTTGATTAGCCTGGTCGAAAGTGCAAAAATGCTAAATTTTGATTCATTTTTAAAAGATGTGTATGTGACTTCTACAGAATCTAATTTGATTTAAAAAGCGAACAAAAGAAATTTGCGAGTTTAAATTAATTGTTCATAAATGATTCCATTTTAATGAGTTAAATTGATATCTGATAAGTTATAAATTAATATACGTACCGTACATACATATAGTATACATAATATGAATTATAGGTACTATAGAACATGTTTTGAATTCATAAACAAAACTGAACTCGTGATTTTTATCAAACTTAGAGTTGATTTTTCAATCTGTTAAATTGAAATTAAATTAAAACGACAGTAAAAGAGCCGTGTCTGTAGAACCGACAATTGGTGTTAAAATAAATCATTGTGACGATATTTGTTTAACTGAATCACTTTTTACAAATTTGTATTTTATTTGAAGAAAAAGTTCTATCTGAGTTTTTACTGACTACTCAAAAATTTGGCTATTAATACGAGTATACCTCACAATAATAGAGAACGCAAAAAAAGTGGGTCTAGCAATTCTGTTTCAGCCTAACTGCTGAAGCGATTTTCTTCTAACTTGAAGTTTTTGGGGAATCTAATTCTTTAGAGGGGTAATTGAAATTTCGCTTAGCTCTAAAAATAACAGTACGTGGTATACAATTTTTAACATTTCACTTTTTGTGTGGTAGCAAATTATTTTTATTTGACGATTAACCTATACAGATACCAAACCTCAGAATTGAGTAGAAGCATCTTGGACTGTTCCATTGGATTTCAGAATTAGTGAAACCGGCATAAGCATGCCTTACCAATCTAATAACATAACGGATACCGTAGTGCACCAGGAATAGTTTTAAGTTTTTTGAAGTAGAAGATACCGGTACTATGGTTCGGGGGATGTTTTTGATAAATTGACATTGTTTTTGAAGGTTCCATATAAGAGCTAGTACGAGCGACTTAGTCGTGCGTTTAATTTTTAACAATTGAACGTAAATTAAAAAAAATAAAAAAGCACTTCAAAACATTGCGATAGATATTTATCTTCGCAAATAAATATCCAGCTGTTCAGATATTTTATAAACATTATTTGATAAGAACAGCTTTTCGGCGTTTATGGAATTATTATATTCAGATCACAAAAAAAGATATAAAGTTTTTTTGTTCGTCAAAATCGGCACGAGTTCGTTAGAGAACGTCTATATGGTACAAATCAGTTTTGATTTTATTCAAGGATATTTCGGAACTGGTGGACAAAACAATGGCTCCGGGATCTTAGCACCTCATATATTGGATATTCATTGTTCGGATATCCCAAAAATGAGGTGCTAAAAGTCGGCTACATTAAATTTGGTACCCATTTAAATAAATATGACCCCAAACACAAAATGAAAAATGGCCCCAAAAATTTATATGAAAAACAACAAAAAAAAAAATAAAATTTGTAAATTGGGGCCAATTTTCATGATTTTGGTCGTTTTTTTTATCGAAAAATCGTATAGAAAAATCGCACGATTTCTTATTTTTGTTTTTGTTGCTCATATACATTTTTTGGGGAAATTTTTAATTTTTTGCTTGGGGGCCATTTTTCATAAGTTTGAGGTTATTTTTCTATTTTAAAAATGGGGCCATTTTTCATTATAAAAAAACCCAAAAATTGGGAGTATTTTTTATATTTTGTTTGGGACCATTTTCCATTGGAAACCCTAAAAGTCTTCTGACCAACTACTGTACTAGCTGACCTTTTATAACCATTTGGTGGCCTCTCGAATGGTATACCTTTTTTGAGAATATAAATGAGGTCATAAGTCTTATAGGGCCTTGAATTTTGTTTTAAGTTTCTAAGAAAAAAATCTATGACTGCCCGGCTGGAAAAATTCCTAGTTTCTGTCTAGTTTGGGCAGCGCCCTAATAAGTTTTCAGTAGGGAAAATCTAGACGAGGAAAACTTGTCAAAAACTTGGGAAGCCCTTGCTGGATTTCGGTACCAAAAATTTAAACGAGGGAAACTCGTGAGGCCCTGTCTGGTAAAAACTTGTTTGACATAATTCGGTACCCCACCAGGAATACCAGGCCCTAATAAGTTTTCAGTAAGGAAAATCTAGACGAGGAAAACTTGTCAAAAACTTGGGAAACCCTTGCTGGATTTCGGTACCAAAAATTTAAACAAGGGTAACTCGTGAGGCCCTGTCTGGTAAAAACTTGTTTGACATAATTCGGTACCCCACCAGGAATACCTCTTGTACACCAACCAAAAATTTAAACGAGGGTAACTCGTGAGGCCCTGTCTGGTAAAAACTTGTTTGACATAATTCGGTACCCCACCAGGAATACCTCTTGTACACCAACCAAAAATTTAAACGAGGGAAACTCGTGAGGCCCTGTCTGGTTAAAACTTGTTTGACATAATTCTGTACCCCATCAGGAATACCAGGCCCTAATGAGTTTTCAGTAAGGAAAATCTAGACGAGGAAAACTTGTCAAAAACTTGGGAAGCCCTTGCTGGATTTCGGTACCAAAAATTTAAACGAGGGTAACTCGTGAGGCCCTGTCTGGTAAAAACTTGTTTGACATAATTCGGTACCCCACCAGGAATACCTCTTGTACACCAACCAAAAATTTAAACGAGGAAAACTCGTGAGGCCCTGTCTGGTAAAAACTTGTTTGACATAATTCGGTACACCACCAGGAATACCTCTTGTACACCAACATTTTAAAAGCACCATGCAAATTTAGCATCATACGACACTTTTTTCTCTCTTTACTTTGTCTTCTTTTTCAAATCACCCTTTTAACAATGGGTGTAAGACATCAACGTTAGACAAAATAGAACAGATAACATGTTCTCAGTTGTTCTACCTATAAAGCATACATAAAATCCTGTTCTATTCTGTATGTATTTGTTATGCAATATGGAATGAAACTTATTCACTTTCGACATTGAGTTTTTGTATAGCGAGTTAGCCAACTGGGTAGCGCTTTGGACTGACACACAGCAGATCGCGGGATCAAGTTGCGCATAAGCCAGCTTTATTTGACGAGGCAAAAGGGTTCATAATCGCCAAGTCCCGTTTTCCAGCCTTTGCTAACTCTTGCTAGTGCCTTGCCAGAATCTATGTAAAACTCTATAGTGCAGTGTCGAAAACTAGATTGTTTTTCTGCTCGGGTACTTATATCGTCGATTGGCAGGTAAAAGTCACTAAGTGCAAATTTTAGCCAAAAATCCTAAATAAAATATGTTGAAGATTTTAACATACTTTTGGAGCGAAATTTGGAAGAATTCGTTTCACTACTTTCCCTTTTAACTCAAAATTACAAACATGTATACCACAATACCCCAACTTCCTCTAATCAAATATTTCGTTTTAATGAAATATAAATAAATCATTCCAGTTCAAATAATACAAATAAAAAAAAAAAACTAATACAAGAATACATACATACCCATACCTGTACAACATATATTTAATATCACATACTGTTAAGTAAGTGCATCAACCTATAGTGAACTATAATACACACATCATACATTTCACATATCGAATCGAATTTCAATCAACATCACTTAAGTTAGCAACTTAACCATAATGAACGCTCTACTCTGCCTTGAAGTGGTTATATTACATTATTTACTTTATATTTAATCCTCTACTTAATTTTCCTTTCTATTCGAACCGAATCCGAATGGGGGCGCTTCCAGCAACCTTCATGATAACTGGTTGGTTGAGCATTGAGCATATAAAATGTCAGTGTGAATTGCAACAAGGCAAAAAGACGATTGTAAGTTTATTGACTTACAATTTAAAAAAAAAAAAAAAACTAAAATATGGAAGGATAATATAACTATAATTAAAATAAAATTTAATTTTTCTGACAAGCTGATAAAAAAAAACAATTAAATTTTTCTTGTCAAACTGGAAGCCATAAATAAATTTAATGGAATAACAATTGGCCTTCAATTAAAATATTTATAGAATCATTTAAAATTGCGAACTTGTTGTTAATTTAATATATGGTTTAAATATTCTTATTTGTGATTGAATTTTGGTTAGTTAAACCTTAATTCATTGAGAGTTAAATGACGATAGTCTTCGTTTAAGAACGTTCTTATACGTTTTGTCAACTTTAAAACGGGATATGATTTTATCTTGTTATGTATATCATATCTCGTATGTTGTATCACACTAAAAACATAAATGTTAAAAAAGGAGCCAAATTCTTCTATATGCAAAAACCTTTACGAAACAAGTCAGCCGTAAAAAGTAGTGAGATCTAAAAGTACGCCAAGTTCTAAGTTTAATAATGTTAAATATCAAATATTTTCGGTAGAGTAATATGGAAGAACCTCAAAATTATCAGAGAGATCTGTTATTTATTGATTACTAACTTAAATTGAGTTAGTTTAAAAAGTCAAGTTTTCATTTTAAAATTGAGTTATTAGGTAATAAAAGAAAACTTGCCAAGTAAACTAACTCAATTTTAGTCAGTAATCATTAAATAACAGATTTCTCTGATAATTTTCAGATTCTTCAATATTAATCTACTTAAAATATTTGATATTTAACATAAATAAACTTAGAACTTGGCGAACTTTTAAATCTCATTACTTTTTACGGCTGACTTGCTACGCAAAGGTTTTTGTATATAGAAGAACTTGACTCCTTTTATAACATTTATGTTTTTGGTGTGATTTCACTACTTTTTGCAAAGATTCTTTTTATCAGGAAAAGTGGGTGGGAGAAACACCCCTGCATGAAAAAGTTCATGCTTTCAACTTTTTATTTTTACACCTAAAAACTAACCACTTTACCAAATTTTATAATCCTGCACAATTTATATTAATTCTGTGAAAATGGGTGGTTTCCACGCCCACTGAATGTAAAATCTCAAAGTTTTAATTGCCCCTTTGCTTGCATGTCAAGTCCTATCGCTCTACCAAATTTCATCACTCTACGACAATCAGAAGTTCACTACATAGTTTATATTAATTCTGAGAATATGGGCGGGTGGCACGCCCCGGAATGGATAATTTAAAATTTTCCAATATCTCCTTTGTATTGACCACATGATTTACCAGTCTACCAAATTTTATTATTCTGCACCATCCGAAGTGATCCACATTATTAATAACAATTCTGAGAAAATGGGCGGATGCCACGCCCTCTGAGTGTAAAATCTCAAATTTTAAAATTTTGAATTTGCTTGCACTTCAAGCCCTACTGTTCTACCAAATTTGATCCTTCTACGATAATCAGAAGTGCTCCGCATAATTGATATCAATTCTTATTCAAATGGGTGGATGCCACGCCCCCTGAATGTAAAATCTCAAATTTTAAAATGTTCCCTTTGCCTGCCCTTTAAGCCCTACCGCTGTACCAAATTTCATCATTCCACGACAGTAAGAAGTGCTCCAAATAATTTATATCAATTCTATGAAAATGTGCGGATACCACGACCCCTGAATGACAAATCTCATATTTTAAAATTGTTCCTTTGTCTGCACTTTAAGCTCTACCGTTGTACTAAATTTCATCCATCTACGACAATCAGAAGTGCTTCAAGTAATTTAAAGCAATTCAACGCCCCTGAATCGAAAATCTAAAATTTTCGATTTTTTCCTTTGTATACACCACAAGGCCTGCCGTTGTGCGAAATTACAAGATTCTACCATGTCGGGAAGTGCTTCATAATTTAGATGATCTGTCAGTGTGTCAGTCAGTCAGTCAGTTACGGTTTTTGCTATTTTTGCAGTCTTATATCTCGGGAACCACTGATGCTAATGAAATGAAATTTGGTGAGTTGTCTAAACCTGGTGAGTTTAGCAAATGCTGCGAGTTTGTTGTTTCTGTTTTTTTTTTTGTATTGAAGTTAGAGGGGGGTCAAAAATCGCCTGAGTTCGATCCTGTAAAAAGGGTGTAATGCCAGAACTTGGCTGGGCACTACCGTGCCCTTTGATATGTATAGCTTAACTTGATGGTTGTCCATAAACTGCGTTGGAAGACTAAGCAAACAAATAATGATATCTTATCAAGACCTTGATTAAATCAATTTTTATATATATATTTATTTATTCTTTGTTCTCTTTGTCTCTTATAGACTACTAAAAGTACTTAACAATCAACAAATAACTTACCTATAGATTATCCATCAGTGTTCATAAATGATAATAGTTGTTTTTTAAAGCTATCTCTGCTAAGATACATATTAAAGTCAAGAACACTACATACCGAGTTCGCCTGTCTTAAACAACGAGTTACGGGTTTATTATTCCCATAATTTACCCTATGAAAAGGGACATAAAAGAAAATATAGTGCCGTAATTCATGGCAAGTTGCGTGCAAATTAATTAATGAAAGCAAATGGGGGCAATTGATTTTGTAGTTGATAACATCCCTTACAAACATTACATCAAAATATTTCCGTCGCGATTCCAAAGTTTGGATGCCTAATAATAAACACCTTGAGCCATAAGAAGGCATATCCCTAGTAAATCGTTTCTGGATTCTTTCAATTCTTGTGGAATTTTTTTTTTTTTTTTTTTTTATATTGAGCGCGTGCAAAAGGGGTTGTGACTACCCTTAAGATGATATACACAGCACGAGCGATTAGGTAGATTGGAGGGGATTTAAAAGGAGATACCGATGCACATTGGTTTTGAACGTCTGTAGATCACAATGGGAGGGGAAAATTGAGCTGGGTAGAGCATTCCACATTCGAGTAGTGCGACTAAAGAAAGAATCTCTGTACTTAACAGTACGTCCGAAATTGGGCTCAAGGGTAAACTGATGGGCATTCCTAGAAGCGCGATTATTACGGTTGAATTGTTTAAGGGGAGGAATGCAACTGGCTATTTCACTAGAGCATTGTTTATGGAAATAACGGTAACGGAATGAACTGCATAAATTGGGTTCCATATAGTACAACAATATTCTAATATTGACCTAACAAAACTAAAATAGAGTGACCTTAGAGTAAAAGGGTCAGAAAAGTCTTTTGAATTTCTGGAAACAAACCCAAGCATTGAGCTGGCTTTAGCAACTACATAGTCAATATGTCCTTTAAACGTAAATTTCCGGTCAAAGATTACACCCAAATCCTTTTTTTCATCCACTCTTAATAAAGATATTCCATCAATATTATAAGGATAGTAGATTGATAAAAAAAAACCTCGGCAAAATGTCATACTCTGACATTTAGAAACATTAAGTTGTAGATCATTTATTGTACACCAGGCACTCAGCTTTGACAAATCATTCTACAGTTGTATACAGTCAGAGATAGTTCGGATACTTAAGAATAATTTAAGATCGTCGGCATACATCAGACAAAACAATTTTTTAAAAGTGCAGGGATATCATTTATAAAGATTAAAAACAGGATGGGCCCCAAATGACTTCCTTGTGGAACGCCGGAAGTAACTTCCACTGGATCCGAAAGTATATTATTTATCCGGAAATATTGAACTCTACCTACAGAATACGATTCAAACCATCTTAGTAAATTAGAGTGAAAACCTAAGTTTTTGAGCTTGGAAACTAAAAGCGAATGATTGACTTTGTCAAAAGCTTTTGAGAAGTCGGTATACACCACATCACATTATAGACCCTTTTCAAGAATGCCTAAGACATAATTGTTGAAGATAGTTAAGTTGGTTGTAGTAGATCTTCCACTAATAAAACCATGTTGCAGAGGAGATATTACTTCTTTAAGAAGGAAAACTAGCTTGTTATAAATAATTTTTTCAAAAAGTTTAGGTATGACTGATATTTTGCAAATGGGACGGTAGTTGGTAACCTCATTTCTCGAACAAGACTTGAAAATAGGTGATATAAAAGAAATTTTCCATTCTCTCAAGAATTCACCTTTGCGAAGAGAACGATTGAAGAGATAATTTCAAGAGGGATTGCAAATACAGATGCGCATTTTTTTTAAATTACGGGAGCAATACCGTCAAACCCAGGATGCTTAACTTCGTTTAATTTCCTTAATTCTTCCTCAATTTCACTTGTGCGTACCTGTAGGTCACCAATGTCTATTATTTCGTGTGAAATATTGACATCGGATACGATCTCACTGCCAGGTGGCTTGAATACGGAAAGAAAAAAATTGGCAAAGAGATTAAAAATTTTTGAGGTTTCACTTGATGTTTCACCAAAATAATGAATCGAATTTGGAATTCCGGTAGAACGTTTTTTATTATTGATGAACATCCAGAAACATTTACTATTTTTTTTTTAGTTTACAAAATCGAACTCCCTCTGTAACTGAAGATATTTATCATAAAGTAAGCTATTATTATTGGATTCGCGAAACAGTTTAAAAGCTTTGTTTTTTCTATTATTAATATTAATTAATTTTTTATTATACCATAAAGGTTTAGAAGATGACTGCCGGATAAATTTAGGAGTACATAAATCAATTGCCTCTTTTATTAAACTGTTAAATATATCAAATGCTTTACATACTTTTAAATTATTTAAAACATTCATCCAGTCAATTCTATTAATAAAATTAGAAACCTCATTGAAATTACATTTATCAAAATTATAGTATTTGTTTACTTCTGAAGTTTGTTTTAAATATTTATAAAATGTAAAGCTCATACAGAGCGCTAAATGATGTTCTGAATTAGGTAAAGGCGGTGGCATGGGACTGTCGATACTCACACTAAATTCGTTATCTATAAAAACAAGATCAAGAAAGCGATTCAATTTATTACGAAAATAATTTTTCTGTTAAAGTCCAAGTTCAGCTAGAGCATCAGCAACCACACTTTCACACTCACTAGTATAACATTAAATGGAATCAAACAATTATCATCAGAATCTAATGACCAGTTTACATTTGGTAAATTTAAATCTCCTAAGATTATAGCATGCTGATTTTCTTCAAGATTATTAATAATAAAAGATTAATTATCGATATGAATTTTATACAATTCAAAGGAACTTTTTGGTGGAATATAACTTATAATTACATAAACATCATGAATATTATCAGCGGTTACTCGAACAATCAGCTGGTATATGTCTATTGCACAATTATCTGAATTTTATGGCTACTTTTGCTAGCCACTAATTGTTTAAGAAAATAAAATGCATTACTAAATCGCACGAAATTGCTCTTGTACTTTGGTACTATAATTTACCTATGAATAGAAGACATAAGAACGTAATGGTTTTTGCATAAGCTTTTATGCTAGAGCGTGAAGGTTGGATCGAACCAAGAAAAAAATATCGTTCGAGTGGTGTTCCGTTTAGGTGGGATGCGAAATTTTGTTTTAAAAAATCGACATTAAATAGAAAACGAATTATTAAAAAAAAAAACTCGTGGCAGAAGTGAAACTTCTTTGGCGACCTAAAACTCTCGATGTGTATAGGGATATTAAGCTTATATGCGTAAGACACAGATAAGTGTTCTATATCAAGATGATCGATGGGTTGAGGTTGTAAACTTGAAAATAAAATAATAATAGTGAAAATTTAAATTAAAAAAAGATGAAAATTTAAAAGATATAAATCAGTTTATTTGAGTAGGTTTTCCGACTATTTCCAAAAATTCCTACACTCAAAATCTCTGCAAAATCAAAAATTTGTATATGACAACTTTAATTTGGTTTTATGTATTTTGCAACCATATATAATTCAAATTTTTAGCGGACTCTCCTGATTTAATTCAATTTTTTGAAATTAGCCTATTTTGAGATAAATTTTTTAAAATAATTTATATCTCCATACCAGTAGGAGATAGACAAAAATCTTAAACTAGTAATATTCTCAGAATTTAATTATCTTTTCACCAAAAAAAAATTCAAAACTCTAGCATTCTAATTAACGAAATTGGAAAAAAGACATAAAAGGACATTTTCCCTTTTATCTCCTACAATAATATAGATTATCAAAAAATACAAACTTATTGTAATATAAAATATATTAGCCTATCAATAAAAAATTTTACTTTTACTCTACCTCCCACCACTAAGCTAATCAATGATCTCAGCCTTGCACATGTGGCGTTACGTTTTTCCGTTTCACAAAAATTCAACCTTGAAATTTCACTTTCAACGCGCCCAAAGAAATTTCACTTCAAAAAAAAAACAGCAACAATAAAAAAATAGGTTGTTCTACTAGATGCGTTTTATTATCACTAATAAATTTTAATACCCCATAAAGGTCACCTTCTTAAAATAAAACGATATGGATCTGATTGACGATACCTATCCATCTCATTTTTCCACGTCTGTGAAGTTGGCAGGCGACTTTCACCTGGAGTAACGGGACCAACGCAGTAATTTGCAGTTTTTTTGCCTTTCTATTCCCGATTTTGCAGTTCACCAAATAGTAATCGAGTGACCTGCTAACTTCACTGTGAACTTAGCACATAGTGTATCTCGAGAACCAAGCATGCTAGGAACTTGCAGTAAGGCTCCAAATTTGCAGTTTATTTTGCAGTTCAAGAAATTTCAAGTCCAAATTTTGTGGTCCTTTATTTGAAAAAAAATCCATACTGATGCCCTGATAACTTCACAGTGAAGTTAGCAGGTCAGAGTGTATCTTGAGAACAAAGCATGCTAGACACTTGAAGTGATGCTCCAAATTCGAAGTTTATTTTGCATTTCAAGAAACTGTATTTCTAAATTTGTAAGTCCTCTATTTGAAAAAAAAAATCCATACTGCCCTGCTTACTTCACTGTGAAGTTGGCAGGGCAGTATGAATTTTGTTCAAATAAAAGACTTGAAGATTTGGAACTAGAATTTCTTGAAATGCAAAATAAACTGCAAATTTAGAGCCTTTACTTCAAGTCTCTAGTATACTTGGTTCTCAAGATACATTCTGACCTGCTAAGTTCACTGTGAAGTTAGCAGGGCAGTATGGATTTTTTTTTTCAAATGAAGGACTTCAAAATTTGGACTTGAAATTTCTTGAACTGCAAAATAAACTGCAAATTTGGAGCCTAACTTCAAGTCTCTAGCATGCTTTGTTCTCGCGATACACTATGTGACCTGCTAACTTCACTGTGAAGTAAGCAGGTCACTCGATTACACCCACTATGTGGTGAACTGCAAAATCGGGAATGGAAATGCAAAATAAATGCAAAGTAACTGCAAATTACTGCGTTGGTCCCGTTACTTTACGTGAAAGTTGCCCTGCCAACTTCACAGACGTAATTTTTTCTTATGTTCGCTTGTTTTGTGTGTGTTTGCTGTCGTTTTTCTTTACACCTTCTTGTCCTTAAGAGTCTTCTTGTAGTAGCCCATAGCGTAATGGTTAGTGCGTTCGACTGTCACGCTGGAGGTCTGGGATCGCTTCCCAGCCTCGTCCACCTAAAAACAAAAAAAAAAGTTTTTTTTCAGGGCTACTGCCTCTTGCGAGGAATTGACAAATCCTCCAAGAGTATCACTTGTCACGAATAAGTGCTTCTCGTCTAGCCGTTCGGATTCGGCATAAAATTGTAGGTCCCTTCCATTCCTGTCGAAAGGCGCACACAGGAATGGTTGCGAGTTGTTAGTCACTAGGCCCTGGTTCTTCATGAGCCGTTGTGCCACCCGATTTATTTTTTTTTTTCTTGTCCTTAAGATTACTAAAACTAAATTGCCATCTAAAGCCTAGTACTCAGTTCAAGTAAAAATGAAATTTCTATATCAAGCCTAGTACTCACCTCTGAGTGAAATGAAAAATAAATGCGGTTTGAAATTCACGTGAATAAGAATTGTGAAACCATAATATATTATCCACGTGAAATTTCAGTCCTCAGTTTGAAAATTTTAAGTACTTACTTTGAATGAAAAAAATTATTTGATTTGTCTGACAGCTTAACAGAATCTTGAAATGCTTGAGAAGACTATTTTAATGCCATAGTTTGGTTTTTTGCTTTCCGGTAACACTTAATATTCAGAAATAAACGATCGATCATAAGATCCAAAACAATTCTTTAGGATTTTTTATTCAATTATTACAACTTTTATTTTAATTTATTGACAAATGTCACACTTTTCCACACATCAATTATTTTTTCCTAGTGGTCGAACGTTAGGAAATGAAAATTATGAAATGAAATTAATTTTAAACCGGTTCATATTTCACTCTCACATTTTGGGTACTCAGCTTTCGTTACTTTTATATAGAAATTTCATTTTCACTTGAACTGAGTACTTGGCTTAAAAGTAACACTTATTTCACAGCGATGAAATTCATAACGAGAGCTGAGTACCCAAATGTGAGAGCGAATTATGAACCAGTTCAAAATTAATTTCATTTCCTAACGTTCGACCACTAGGAAAAAATAATAGAAGTGTGGAAAAGTGTGACATTTTATCAATAAATTTAAATAAAAGTTGTAATAATTGAAGAAAAAAGTACAAAGAATTAATTTGGATCTTATGATCGTTTTTTTTTAATTTAAAGTGTTATCGACAAGCCAAAAACTAAAATAGTCTTCTCAAGAATTTCAAGATTCTGTTGAACTGTCAGACAAATCAAACAATTTTTTTTCATTCAAAGTGAGTATTAAAAATTTTCAAACTGAGGATTATAGTTTCACTAAGCTTATTCACGTGAATTTCAAACCGCTTTTATTTTTCATTTCACTCAGAGGTGAGTACTACGTAATAAGAATTAACACAATTCTGTGCGGCTTTTGTGTACCACAAAGTGAACAAAATAATAAACAAATTATTTTGTTAAAAAAAAACTAAACACGTTACTAAAATTTCTGTTTAGGTACTCGAAAACAACCGGCTACAATAATTATTGTTAAATATTTGAATTTTTGACAAGGGTTGACATTAAACTTATCATCATCAGTTAAATAAAAATCAAAGTGCATGTTGCCGTTAATTATTATCTAAAGTGTTTTAAACGCCGACATACGATCCTGACGTCTGCACTTTACTGATCAAATCAATGAACTATAAACAATCAATGTAACAACCTTTTAGTTTCAATTAATTGAATTGATAATAATAAAAAATGCTATTTAGGTGACTAATGATAAGAACAATAATTAAAATCTGACAAACGAAAGTCTTTTTGGATTTCCTTTTTTCTTTTAATCAATCTGATATAATCTTTTAGTAATAATTAGAACATCTTCAAAAAGAATCTTAAGATAAGAGATAAGTCGATAGGGGCTAACGCGCAGTGAACAAATCCAAATCAAACCTGTTTTATTGATTTACAAATCATTATGGGATTAGATTAGATAGACTAGGTCAGAAGACAACTCTACAACGGAAAAATTACGGAATAAGTTACGACTAGAACAATTGGACACTCGCCTTTAGGCTAAGCGCGCAAATGCAACTTTCAGTCACGAAACAGTTTGGTTGCTAAAATGAATCCCATGCTCTTATATAAGAGTGCGTGCACATGCAGAAACTATTCAGTCACCGATTAAAGCAACTTAACAGTTTGTGTTTTGACACAAACTGAACGATCACCCCAAATTAGTTGCTCTGCTTGTGTGGTAGATTTTCATCGCCGTAAACGAGCTTCAGTGGGGAAGCACAGTTATGCGTATTTAAAAAAGGAATTTTTCTACCGAGATGACTTCACACAAAAAATTATAACTTCAATTATAATGATCAGATCTTCAATGTTAAGGTCTTTAAATAAGGATAAAATGTCAGGCTAAATTCTGTATACAAATTATTGGGAATGGGCAAAAAATTTCATACTAAAATGGTGTTTAAAGAACTCATCAATTTGATTTTCCATTACATTATTGCAGTGAACCTTGAAAAAAAGCCGATTTGGCCACTTTATGAAGCTTATAACTTGAGTTATATTTGTTGGATATTTAAAAAATATGTACTCAATCAAAGTTAAAATGTCAGGCTGCAGTTGCGTGTAAAAATATTTGCAAAATTATGCAGAAAATCATACTAACAAGGCGATTGAGTGAAAAATAAATTCGATTCTTGGCATTATAAAATTTAAAAGTTGCTAAAAAAATTGCTTATGTGCGCGGTAATCGATCAACTAGGTAGCGATTAAACTATTAATTACGATAAAAGTTGCATGTGCACGCTAAGCCTTAATGTGATAATAGTCGTGTCTTGTAAGATTTTTCAACGCAGCCAGTTAAAATCTAGTATTACTACATAGAAAGCCAATTACTTTAGTTTTCTTCTGCTTTAAAAGCCAACTTTACCCGCTATTTCGGCCCGCTCAATAAAATTGTAATTTTTACATGACCGAAAATTAAGGCAAATAATAATGTCGCCCAAATAGGTGTAAAAAACATAGAAACAACGCCATCTTCAGTTCCAACGCTTGTCTTCAACAAGACTCCTTTTGTTAGCTCGCTAGAATAATCCAATTTGCTTGCCGCATAGTTTGCTGTTAATTTGACCCTTCCAGAAAGTTTAATGACTCCTTCTGTACATGAGTGTGTAAACGATTTTATGGGACAAATCTCCTTTCGCACTCGTGCAGTTGCTGAGTGCTGAAAGATCTCAATATACACAATTCCGCTGGTCGAAATAGTATCCCTGCCATTGTTCTGCAGATATGTTCTTCTACACTGGCAAGGCAACTGCATAAGCTTTGCAGCATGTCCTACTCTACTAGTTTCTTTCCGAGTTTCTTAAATACCGACAGTATAGATTTCGTAGCAATAGCTCCACTGGTGATCTAATAGTTTATCTCTCGCCGAACAGTGGTACATCATTTTGGAGAAAGTAAGGTTATTGCACTTGATATCTTAGAAGCATTTGATAGAGTTTGGCACCAAGCTCTGTTTCGCAAATGCGTGCATTTGGTATCAATGCAACCCTACTTCACTCGATTATAAATTACCTTTCGGTCCATTCAATACAAGTTGTATTGGACGTTTTCAAGTCTGAAACTCACAAAATGAATACTAGTGTGCCCGGTGCTCCGTTTTGTCTCCGACTCTCTTCATTATATTCATCAACAATCTATTGTCTGAAATTTCTAATTCAATCAATCGTTTCGCTGACCTCAACTTTTCATATTCGTTTTCAGATTCATATTTCTGTCCTTTGGATGTTGAACTACAACGGCAGCGTATGATAAACTCATTCAATACTGATCTCGGCAGCATTGTCATAAATAGGGAATTAAAAACTGTTTATGGGCTCTGTAAACGCTCGATCATGGTGCGAGTAAACTTGGTTCGACTTATCTCCGCAGACATTGAAACCAAGCTGACACTTACCACTCAAACTTCGTTATTATTTACGACACACTGTCATTTTCAATTTCACTATTTGACATTTTTGTTAAGATCATTCATAAAAAGAATTAAATTAGTTTTGACTCCCTGTACATTATTTTGATTTTTTATATACATACTAACATACATATAAGGGTGTCTGTTATTTCCCAAACTCATTTTTTTTGGATAGCAAAATCGAAATCGAAAGTTTATGTCGAAAGAAAAAATTATTGACCAAAAAATTTGTTTCCGAGGTCATTAACCCGTGCCTCTGAGGTCATACTTTTCCCATACAAATTTGTATGGGAACTTTACACTTTTTTTTTTTTTTCTCTGGAACTATAAAAGTTTTTTTAATTTTTTTTTGGGAATTCTGATTGGTTGGTCCTTAAAAAAACTGCATTTAAAAATGTATTAAAAAAATTTAAATTATAATTTATTTAGATTTTTTAAGTTAAAAAATACTTTCATATTATATATTTTGCTCTTATTTTTCTCTCTCGATCCTCAGCAGTTTTTGTTATTTTTTAATTGATTATCATAAAGTAATAAGTTTTTTAAAAAATTGCATTAAAAAAAATAATGAAAACAAATTAAAAATAATTTATTTCGATTTTTCAATATATTAAATATTTTTTTAAATTTGTATGTATTAAATTTTTTTTTCTTATCAAATAAAGTTTTTTTTATTAATTTTTGAATGTGGTTTTTAAACAAGAAATTGGTCAAAAACAATCATTTGAAAAAACTTTTTTTGATAAGAAAAAAAAATTAATACATACAAAATTAAAAAATATTTAATATTTTGAAAAATTGAAATAAATTATTTCTAATTTGTTTTCATTATTTTTTTTAATGCAATTTTAAAAAAAACGTATTACTTTATGATAATCATATTAAAAGACAACAAAAACTGCTGAGGATCGAGAGAGAGAGAGGATCTAAATAAATTATAATTTAAATTTTTGTAATACATTTTTAAATGCAGTTTTTTAAAGGACCGATAAATCAATCAGAAATTCCAAAAAAATTTAGAAAAACTTTTATAGTTCCAGAGAAAAAAAATAAAATGTGAAAAGTGTAAAGTGTAAAGTGTAATGTTCCCATACAAATTTGTGTGGGAAAAGTATGACCTTAGAGGCACTGGTTAGTTAATGACCTCGGAAAATTTTTTTTTTATCAATAATTTCTTCTTCCGGCATAAATTTTTGATTGGCGGGGTGTGCTATCCAAAAAAATGAGTTTGGGAAATAACGGACACTCTAATACATATGCAATTTACATAGAAGTCATTTATTGAAACAACTTATGTACTTACATACTTTTCTTTTTTCTTTTAATAAATCTTTCACTTGTGTTCTGAATCTCACCGAGGTAACTTGTTTCATTTTAAAAGGTTATCGGCCCAGACCCAAGTTCACTAAATAAGATAATTATAAATTTGGTCAGATGGTAAATGATAAAGCGCGAAAATTATATTAATAGTTTGCATGCGGATAAAAGATTGGGTTTCTTTTGCACCAAAAAGGGTAATTTTCGGTAGCGCATTTAACATACATATTTTGTGGGTTTTAATTTTATTTTGCCTACAAACATGGATGGAAGTGATTCTGTGAAGATGGAGAAGCTCATCAGCGCGGAAGTTCCAAATCAAAGTCATGCTCAGTGCGAGTGATTTGTTTGATGTTGTAAGTGGGGAAGTCCAAAGACCAGATGCTGCGGCGAAGTTACCAGCATGGGAAAAGCTGGACAAGAAGGCACAGAAAATTATTGTCATGAGTGTAGGACCAAAGCCTCTTTAACATATATTGAATTATAGCACGGCACATCAGATGTGGAAAAAGCTGGAATCGGTATATGAGCAAAAGGCACAGACGAACATAAACTTGCTCCAGCAAAAATTTTACAATTTTCAGAAGGATCCGAGTGAAGATATTGCTACGTGTATATCGAGGCTTGAGACAATAGTGCAACAGCTTAAAGATTTTGGGGAAAGCATCTCTTCGTCTATGCTTATTACGAAAATCTTGATGACGTTACCTCCAGAGTTTAATTATTTCTATTCAGCGTGGGATTCGACACAGGCAGAACAAACAACTCTTGAAAATCTAACGGCGCCGCTAATAATGGAAGAAATGCGGTTATCCTCTCAGATATCGGTACATGATGCAGATAACAGTGCAATGGTGGCAAGTAGAACAACTGCAAAATGGAAAAACTCGATGGCGAGAAAAAAAAGAAATTGGGGAAATGTTTTTTATGTATAAAACCAGGGTACTGGAAAAATGAGTGTCCATCTAGAAGGGCAAGTGTCGCTCAGAAGGAGGAGCAAAGGGATTTTTTCGTGTGCACGATGGTAGCTGATGGCTCAGCAAATGTTGCTCTTAATGTTGAAGACTGGTTCCTTGATTCGGGGGCAAGTGACCACATGTCGTTTCGAAGAGACTGGATGGTGAACTACAAAAAGTTTGATGATACAAAGTTATTCAGGATCGAGGATGGAAAAACAATTTGTGCACTTGGCTCTGGCGATATTAATATCCTAGCATTTAATAATAAGCAGTGGGTTCCAAAATATTTATCAAGTGTGTTATATGTGCCAGATCTTACTTTGAATCTTTTTTCTTTGAACGCTGCTCTAGATAAAAACTTGAAGATAATTTCTAACAAAGATCGATGTGAGTTGTTTTTTAATGGGTCTACCGTAGCAGTGGGAGTGTGACCCTATTGTTTGTTTAAAATGGTTTTTAAAATCTAAGTTCCTTCTACTGCAAATGTGGGCATGGTTGGCCAACCGATTTCATATTGGCATAATGTGCTTGGCCATCAAAACCTAACCTATATACGCACGTTTCTTACAGATCGAAAAATTCACTTCATTGATAGTGAGAATTTTTTTTGTGATGCATGTGCTCTAGGCAAGTCGCATAGGTTACCGTTTCCAAACAGTGACAGCAGGGCAAAGATTGTAGGAGAACTCGTGCATTCCGACCTATGCGGCCCGATGCAGGAAACTTCTTTTGGCGGGTCGAAGTACTTCCTCCTATTTAAAGACGATTATGCACACTATCGTGTAGTTTACTTCTTGAAATCAAAAACTGAGGTTTTAGACTGTGTTAAACATTTCTTAAAAAAGGTTAAAATGGAAAGTAGGATGGAGGTTAAAAGTATTCGGACGGATAACGGACTTGAATTTGTTAACTCTGAGGTAAAAGCTGTCCTAAAAGACATCTGGTGTGTTACACCAGATATCTGTTCCTTACTCCCCACAACAAAATGGTAGGGCAGAGAGAGAATTACGAACAATTGTGGAGGCTGGCAGAACAATGCTTTATGCGAAAAACTTGTCATTGAAGTTGTGGGCATAGGCGGTGAATCATGCGGTTTACATTCTTAATAGTACGGGTCCGACTGGAGTAGCTGGAAAAAGTGCAGTGATTTATGGTTTGGAAAACCACTTGACCTCAATCCGACAGGTGTAAAGGTTTTCGGTGCCCAATGCTATGCACACATTCCTCAACAAAAGCGTCGTAAATGGGATGCTTATTCGCAGTTAGGTATTTTCGTTGGATTTTCTGAGAAAGTTAAAGGGTGCCGCATATATTTTCCTGGAACCACTAAAGTAGAGGTAAAGCGTGATATTTTATTTAAAAAACAGTCTTCATCCTCAGATGAATTTGTCATAAGCTGTAACCAGGATTACCCTTCGAAAGATACACAAGAATCGACGGCTGATGTAAAGGTAAAAGTTGATGAGTTGGCTAAAGGTCATTTCATCAGTGTCAACTCACAGGGTAATGATTTAAGTAAGTCTGATGGAAGTGGTGATTCCACTGCTGATGGTTTGGTTGGTGAAAATACCGAACCGGCCGAGAATGTACAAACTGATGAACTGATGTTGTTGAAATCTTGCAGTCTACTGAGGAAGATTCTCTGAAGCAACGGCTTCGTAGTGCTCGTCGACGTTCTAAGTCTATGGTAGCTGTGCTGGATTCGTATGCTTTTGTTGCTGAGAAACAAGAACCTTCAACGTACGAAGACGCTCTCAAGTCGAGGGTTAAGGGAAAAGGGCAAGATGCTATGAAGGAGGAATTCGAGGCTCTATCGAAAAACAACACGTGGGATCTAGTGACGTTACCTCACAATAAAAAAGCAATTGACAATCGATGGGTCTTTAAGATCAAATATGCGGCAAGTAATGAACCTGAACGGTTTCGAGCAAGGTTGGTTGCTAAAGGGTTCTCACAACAATGAGATGTGGATTACAAGGAGACCTTTAATCCCGTTGCCAAATTCGCATCTATAAGGATGATTCTTTCAATTGCGGCAAATAAAAAAATGCATCTAAGGCAGTTTGATATTAAAACTGCGTTTCTCTATGTCGACTTAGAGGAAGACATTTATATGCGTCAACCAAAAGGGTTCGAAGATGGCAGCGAACGTGTATGCAAGTTAAGAAGGAGCATTTAAGGGTTGAAGCCAGGCGCCTAGATGCTGGAACAGAAAGTTCATGGATTTCCTTTGCTCATTTAATCTGAAGCGGATTCCTGTGTTTTAGTGGGAGATGATATAATTGTCGCCATTTATATTGATGATGGTTTAATTGCTGGGACGAAATGTTCTGATATAGAAAACCTTGTCGGTCATTTGAGAGATGTCTTTGAAGTCAAAGTGTATGAGGCAAGGTGTTTCCTACGATTGGAGATCAAAAAGGCAAGTAATGGTGCGATCTCACTTGGACAAAAGAGTTATGCTGAAAAGATAGCGTCAAAATTTAACATGCGCGATGTCCCATTAAATATAGTTATATTAAATATAGTAATAAATTACTTTTTTGGCACTTTATGAGTTCTTTTAGATAAATCATAGAAACTGAATAACTTCTTGTTCTCATACAAATATATATTTGTATGAGAATAAGATGTTATTCAGTTTCTATTATTTATCTATTTGACATTATCCTTTTCTCTTTTTGAAATTTAATACAAAACTGTCATTATTCTTTTTTGTTTTTAAATTTAATATCGAAATGTTCAAGTAAACGTAGTAAACCAGTCCGCAGTCAGAAGAACTTGGTACGAAAACGCGAAGCCCCGCCCTTTTTTTTACTTTTGATTTTTGGTGAGACCAAATTTAAGTTTACTAGCACCATGTTCGAGCGTTTACAGAGCCCATTTGAATTTAAGGCTTCAAAAACTCAATGATGTCTCTTAATTTTTCTTGACATTTATTATTTTATCGTTACTTTTAAAAACAGTCACCAATATTCTGAAACTCGTATTCGACTACAGTCGACTTCACTTCTAAAAATATTGAGAAACGGACAACATCGCATACGACTGTTCATATTTAATCATTATTCCGAGTCTAGTATTAATTCGAATTTAAATCGAATTTGTGTTGTTTATTCGTCGTGTGAAATCTTTTTAACGAGTTTTATATTTTTTCGGATAAAAAGGACAAGAACTTTGTGCATGCAATATGCATACAATGTAGATATTTTTTTCAATATTCCTGCTATTTGTTTTATCAACCTGCGAGGCTCACCGCAGCTCTTAGACCATCGAAATGCACTTTTAAAATGCACATACAAAATTAATGATGTTAAAGATCTCTTCTCTGTGGAAACTATATGCAATCAACCTGGCAGTGATAGCGCGACTCTAAGAACACTAAAATGCAATATTAAAATGCAACACAAAACTGATAGATGCAAAACAGCTTTATACCGCTCCAAATTTCGTTTACTGATACTTTTATGTATCCATGTTATTTACAGGAGCTTTGGATCGGTATAAGGCTCTTTTACTTAGGTCCACGTTGTCACTCTCAGATTAATAGCATGTCCTTTTTTCAGGTATGTGTTATATCTAATAAATACAATAAAAATAAAATAAATACATACAATACAATAACATACATCATTTTTATTATTGCATTCTTTCCTCCTTTTTTTGCATTTCGAAAATGCATTTTGGTGGTCTTAGGTCCGCGGTATCGCTGCCAGGTTTATGCAATCCTGTTTGCATTGATACAAATAGCATATCCACCAAATATGAAGCGGTATAAAACACTTTTAGAAAATCGTTGAACAAATCTCGTACTAAAATAATTTGTTTCATGACATTTCAATGATTTTGACAAATATTATACAGGCAACGATATACGTTGTTTTTTTTCTTCTCGTATACAACGTATACGACTTGAAGAATAACGATTTTCATACGATACGAGTTCAAGACGAGTACAAGACAAAATACGTTGCAGCCCCCACTTAAACAATACAACCGTATTTCTCGTACTTCTAGGAATGCACATCAATTAACTCTTGAGCCCAACTTTGTCTTATTTTAGTCTGGTAACAATTTTAAGGTCAAAACTTAACTGCACTGGACTTTTAATGGATGTATGATTTATTATTTATCATTAAAAAAACGGAGTTACATACACACATATGTATACTGTTTCAGAACCGGAAGCTTCAATTTAGTTTGTGACGAAAAGTACATACGTCAACATTCCTAGCTGTTATATCTGATTTCAAGTAAAACAGCCGGATGAAAATTTATGCGGGCTATTAAAAGCCAGTTTAAATCAATAACACAGAACCGCTTCAGTTGAATAATATTAAATCTTCGACTTATCTAGTCAGCTAATTTTAAACCAAACCAAAAACGTCGACTGCTGGCTGTGATAAGCATTAGTTCTTATATTAAATTCCTTTCACTCATAGTAATCCAGCATTTAAGTGCACACCCACCTTTCACTTCATCGCCACCATCATCGAATCGCAGGCACATTCCATACAACTTGTACTATTTATTTTGATGCAATTGCTAAATCAGTAGAACTACAACAAAAATCTCGCGGGTAGTTGGTATTAACAATCGCATTTATAAATTATATTGCTACATACATACAGCCGAGATACAATGATTTTATTATCGGATTTTTGCGCAGCAGAAAATTAAAAAAGAATTGTGATAGCTGGTGTATTTTTTTTTGTTTGGTTTCTATATTTTTGATTTGCTCCAGTGGCTTTTGACCAAGATGTTTAATTTACGACCAATACTCTTGTAAAATTTAAGTAGGGAAACTCGTTTCGAAAGTATTTTGTGGGATTCCATCAAGGTCGTCCTATTTTTTGTCCTAAAGTCCAAACAAGAAATGACGATGTAGTTCTGCAACTGAATAACATACACATGTTGAACTTTAACGGAAACCTACCGAGCTACATAACTTGTTCCTTATTTGTAGTAGAATACTTCTTCAAACACACATATGCGTGTGTGTGTAGTTGGATCATTTTTGACCTTTTAATTTTATTTTTGAATCATCACATAACGTTTTTTTTAAATGTTTAACGACAAAATTTGAAAGATAATGTCAATGATCTGTTCTTTCAATACACACAAAATATGACATCACTTTCGTCATGGTATAATTACGTGACGATTGAATTAATTAGAATTAATATTTTTTTTTTATTTTTAATACAGAATTGATTACTTTAGATCTTGACCAAGTTTTAAGTGATTTTTCTTATCACAAGAACAAGACCTTGGTAAGATTATACGTATTTTTTTTTCTAAATTGTTAATGGCAAAACTTTGATAAGCCAATTGGATTTGTTTTGAAAAAATATGTTTGCAAATAAAGGGGTTTTGGTCAAGTTTTAAATCCTGTTTTGATAAACAGGCCAAGGATTTTCTATAATAATTCTGAAATGTCAACGGGATGATAGACACTGCCAATTGAACGGTGAACTTATGTGGGGATTGAGATATTATTGCCAGGATAACTTGTGCCAATGCCAAATGTAGCGAAGATACTTTTAAGTGGGTTACAGTTCAAATTGGTTATCTGAAATATAATAATAGCCGTGTTTTTTGATGAGTGTATACCAACTCAGCAAATTTTTTACACGGAAAACACAAACAAATTCTTTGGGGCTTATTGCGAGAGTCTATTCGACTTAAGTCTATTCGACTTTTTTCTATTCTATCAAATTTAAAATTAATATCGCCTTGCTCAGTAGACTTTTTAAAAAGAATCGATTTTCGAAAATAGAATATTAAAAGCTCAGGACTAGAGCTTTAGACTGAAATGTCAAATCTCCCCAAGAGTTTTAGAAAATAAATATAGTTTGACGAAAATTTGACGTTTTTTTGATGAAATAAATAGTTTTTCTTCAAAAAAAACAATATTTCATACCGCGACTAATTACAAAATTGACCTGCGGTCCGTTGGAATTTATACATTGGATGAAAATATGCAGACATGCATTGGTATAATATTATTATGGTGTATATATATTTATGATAACGTAGTAGCTTCACAGACTGCTTTCACGGTGCAGTGGTGATTTGTGCATCTTCAAAATGCACTTTCTCTAAAAGCCTTAATAATAGCTATACCAACTTGAAAAATCATTTCGCAGTTGAATGTAAGGCTCCTTTGTACCAAATATGACATTGCAGCTTTTTACAAACGGAAGGACATTGAGAAAATTGTTGGACATCCATATAAATACCAATAAATACATCAGCATCAACTATTAAGACTTTTGGAAAAAAGTGCATTCTATGATGCATTTTAAAAATGCATAATTTTTAAAGAATGTATAAAAAGTATATAGAAAACTTTAAATAAAATGTATTATGGTAGCAAATTTTATATTGCAGCACATGTTAAGATAATTGAGCATCTTGAAGGAAGGCCACCAAACATGGATGAAGATATGAAAGTTCATATTGTACCAGGAGATATTCTTTTCCACTAAAATATATTCTTATTATAGGTTTAAACAAAAATTTACACAAAAGTCGATCAGAAATTCTTGATCAAAAAAAATTCTATTTAGTAGAAAAAATTTGATTCTAATAGAAATTCGCAATACCGATGATAGACTATAAGTCTATTCGACTTTAAGTCTATTCTGAATAGACTCTCGCAATAAGCCCCTTTATAATAATTTGTTTTGTTATTTTTTTATGTATTAAATGTTTGCTGAGTTGCTATACACTCTCGGAAAAAATACACGGCTAATATTCTATAGAATTTAACGAAAAATAAATACAAAATTCCATAGCAACGAGATTATCGTTAAGGGCTCTGTAAACGCTCGAACATAGTGCTAGTAAACTTGGTTCGAGTACTATGTTCGAGTTAATTTCAACTGTCTGCGGGCTGGTTCTAGTACCAATTTTTGGTTTCAGCAAACAATAATTTGTCTCACCAAAAATCAAAAGATTTTGATATTTTTCAATGTTCGAGGGTGGGGCTACGTGTGTGTCGAACCAAGTTCTACTGTCTGCGGACTGGTTTACTACGTTTTACTTGAACAAATCTTAATAAAATTCAAAAAACAAAAAAAGAATTATGTTAGTTGCGTTTTAAAATTTCAAAATAAATTAAAAAAAAAACAAAAAATAAGAAAAGATAATGTCTAAAAGTTAGACCGCACACAACTGCAGAGGAACTACACTTCACGACGCGGCAAAACATTATTTGTATGAAATTGTATGAGCTATATCGCACAAAGCGGCAACTGAACTTCATACAATTTCATACAAATTATTTTGAATCGCAGTTCCCCTGCAGTGCAGTTCCGCCTAGTGCGGTCTAACCTTAACATTCCAAATAATGAAATTTTGAATAAAAATAATTTTTCTTTTAGATAATTTTATTTAAAATATGACAAATGTGTCGTATAAATAAAAAAGTTTGAGTAGTTAGTCAACTTGGTTTCACTGTTCTGTGAGTTTAGTAGAACCAAGTTTACTCGCACCATGTTCGAGCGTTTACAGAGTCCATTAGGGTTGAATGTTATTAGGTCATATTTCTTCTATATTTCTTTAGCCTGCCTGGATAGAAAATGTCTCCATATAAATAGCTTCACAGATATTAATTTTGTATAAAGGCTTAGCAAAAAAGCCTTAACAAATTTATATAATACTGATTGTAAAGCAGGCTCACTTTTTATTTCATTTCCTATATTGGACCTATTAATTTTTTCAATTACAAAAGGGACTTCTAAGTAAGTTACAACTTATACATGCATGTAGCATTCATTAAAACTCATCATAGTTTTATTTTTTTTTTTAAGTGATTATTCTGATGCCGAGTACCTAAAGCTATTGACTTAAATATTAATAGGAGCCAAGCAAATTTATATACTATTTAGTTAAAATTTTCAATGATACAATAATGATGTTAAATCACAACATTACAGTAGTAGCCCGTAGCGTAATGGTTAGTGCGCTTGACTGTCACGCTGGAGGTCTGGGTTCACTTCCCAGCCTCGTCCACATAAAAACTAAAAAAAAATTTTCACGGCTACTGCCTCTTGCGAGGAATTGACAAATCTTCCAAGAGTATCACTTGTCATGAATAAGTGCTTCTCTTCTAGCAGTTCGGATTCGGCATAAAATTGTAGGTCCCTTCCATTCTTGTCGACAAGCGCACACAGGAATGGTTGCGAGTTGTTAGTCACTAGGCCCTGGTTCTTCACGAGCCATTTTTATTTATTTTTTCACAACATTACAAACAGGTTTTTTCAATCACAAAATCCTGATACGAAATATAAATATTTAGGTTCAACATACACGCTTGTGTTCTACTTTTTCCTCAGCATAAACTGTCACATAAATTCTCATGTTGAACATAAATATTTAAGTTTCGTTTCAGCAAACGGCCCTACCAAACCTTATTGCAACATGACATTCGGCCACAATTTCAATTCGCAAAAAATCGAATCGATCGAAAATGTCTGAAATTGAAAATTTCATATATGTATGTACATATCATACTAAACCAATTATTTCCTTGATAAACTCCAGCTGAAAACGTCCATCAAATTTAAAAACATACTTCATTTTGACATTTATGTATAAAGTCGAAGTGTCATATAAATTTAGTAAGATACTAAAAAGGTTACCGGGTTAAAAATTGTATTTTAGCTTTTTAGTATCGTACTGAAAATAATTTAACATCGTACTAGATCTACTACAATATTGAACCATAGTCCCTAAGTAATAAACGAATCTTGAATCCAATCTAGTTTAAATTCGATTTGTTTGTATGCGATAAACTCGACTTTAGGCCTTACTAAGGTCCCGTCAGACACTGAAAGGAAAATGCTTTCAGAAAACGTTAAAAAATTTAGATTCTGAAATATTTCTGAAAATGCCTTTAGAGAACAGTCACACTATGAAAGGAAATTGCTTTCTGAAAGCGACTTTTTACCTTCAAGAAAGCTAATTTTCTGAAAGCAATTTTTGGATTGTCACACTATGAAAGTGAAAGCGTTTTCTGAAAGTGATTTATGCAAATAAAAAACATATACATTATATTCTTTGCTTACGATGGAGCCATCATAAGTGAAGATCCTGTGTCCTTGCAACGAGCACTTGATGTATGGGTGGATGTTCTGGAGGGAAATGGATACCGCATTAGCGCGAAAATGACCGAATACCTATGCTGTCCATTTTCTGATCCACACAGGCCTATTTTGGACATCTATTTGAATGTAACAGTGCTTCTCCGGTGCGAAAAGTTTAAATATCTTGGATCAATGATCAATAGCGAAGGATCTTGTGATGACGACATCAAACATCGCGTAAGCATAGGGTGGACGAAGTGGCGGGAAAACTCTGCCATCTTCTGTGATAGAAAAATGTCCCCTAAGCTGAAAGGAAAGTTTTACCCGGCAGTTATTCTTCCAGCGCTTACATACAGCTTACAGTGTTGGACAATGCTGAAATGAAGATGCTTCGCATGACAGCAGGAGTGACAAAGCGCGATCAAATAAGAAGCAAGAGAATCCGAGTGAGCCTATACACGTCAAAAATACCATCTTGGACAAAATACAGCATGACCAACTTAGCTGGTACTGCCATGTACAAAGAAGATGCCATGAGAACCCAGTTCAAAAGGCAATAGCACAAGACGTTCCATCGCGGAAGAAAGGCAGGCGCAAAAACTCCTGGATGAATCAAATGTAACGACACCTGCATTTAGTTAGCCTCAGACATGGAACAATCCAAAACCGGGAGGCCTGTCGACGTTTTCTGAGTTCAACCCGGCGAACCCCATAAGTGGAACCTAAGGTGAAGCAGTTGAGGTGGAGAGTTGGTGGTAAAATCCTTTGAACCCCATAAGCGGGCTACCAAATATATTGTTGTCGAAGAAAACTGTTGATATTGGCGTCTGCCTAGTGAAAAATACCTCCACAATCTTATCCTTCCCCCAAAAACAATTGTGTACTTATGATTCACTACCTTTACAATAGGGCCCATACACGACACAGACACGTGCGTCGTCGCTGCAGATCTTACATCTGATAAATTATGATTTTAGTGACCTTTGTATCGTTATAGATAAATAATTATAATTTTTGTGGGCTATAGGTCAAATGCAATAAAAGATGTTAGTTGTTCACCGCAACGTTTCGAGCATGTTTATGCTCTTCATCAGGCCTTTATTGTTTAACAAACATTATATAAAATACAAATAATTAGTATTATTTAAAACACACTATTATATGTGACGTCAAAAAACTTACAATAAAATATACAAATAGAACTTACGTTAAATTTCATAACTTAACGTCAACAAACACATTATTCTTCGAAAAAACTAAAAAAAATTTAATTAAAAATATATGAAAAAACCTTTATACATCTAAAGATTTAAATTAAAACCAGATTTTTATAATGTTGAACTTATTTTTCAAAAAAATTTTAATCTATCTTGCGGTCTCCCTAATATTGCAGTGTACACGGATTTTTGTGTACTCAAGAAAAACCCACGATTGTGGAATCAAGCCCCAGTAATTCCTTTTTTTTTGTAAGTTTTAAGCAGTTCATATAAAGAAGGTACCTTAAAATCAGAATAGCGATTTTGAAGGGTGAAAGGGACAAAATTGAGTTTGAATAATAAATCCATCGTTAAGGTCTTAAGCAATCTGGGTCCAAATCGTTAAATTATAAATTGGTATAGAATAACTTAATAAACAAACAAAAAATCATATAAATAGGAGATAGTTAATAAAATAAGCATGTTCCTGCCATCATCGTTATCAACCAAAAACATAAATTAATTTAATTACATACGTTGAACCAGAATGTCTTGATCTTTAAGTCGCGCGCGTCTTCCTGTTCTAATATACTAAAAATGCTTCCGCTTATAAAAGTTGACCAGGGATAAGCTTCGAATACTAAACTTGTGTAACCTTGTGAAACTTCGTTTTTAGCGTTCTTGCACTATCCCACTCGCGATATTATAAAAATATAATGAAGGAAATGATTAAAAAGAAAGAATAAATGAAAAGAATTCAACACATATAGAATTGATGACATGGAATACAAACAAAATTATAGTGATGAATAAGAGAGGTTAATGTCCCGTTATAAACAATGGCTTAAGTTTGTTTTTATTCAATAAATTTAGGTTATTAACTTACACAATTATAATGTTATTCTCATTTGTTATTCAAACTGTATGATATGCGTCATTTAGCGTTCGCATTTAATATAGACAAATGCACTTGGGCTACCTGAACAAACAATTTTTTTTTTTAAATAACATTTAAGTCGCAGATATATGTACATGTGTGTTAATATGTGAGTTTGTGACGATATTATTTTAAATTCAAATCACGTTTAATGACAACATGGAAAAAGGGCTCAACTTATAATCGTATAATTTGTTGGTCCTAAAACAGACGAAGTACTCACTGGTTTCAGCGTTCAATTGTTGTTATCAACCTATAGTTAACTTTAAGTTTATTTATTTCCAGATTAGGCTCACTTTGTTTTAACTGAGGCTTAAGGTTAACTTAGTATTTTAATATGTACTGGGTCCGATATACAAAGAATGACGATAAACTACACACAAAAAAAAGACACACACAGGCTCAATTTTGAACTAGACTAAGCTGGGTATATGAAAGTTTGTAGGCAAGGGAGGTGAAGTGTGAGAAAAGAAACGACTGAAATGATCATCCTTGTTTCGAGCGGACTAACAAAGTTTAATTACTAATACATACAAAGTCGTTCGTTTCTAGGCAAAATAAACAAATCTGTTGTCATGCTAAACTGTAAATTTTAAAGGAAATTATTTGTTTTTTTGTTTTTGATTCTCCAACTGAGAGTAATAATCCAACTAAAGCCGGTTCATGTACACAGAATTTTCGGCCAGCTTTGCTCAGCCCGTGCGTGATTGAAGGAAAAGTTAGTCTGGCTTTAGTTCAGCTCAAAATAGAGCCAGTGTCTGATGGCCAACTCATATCAAAACGAATAAATAACGAGAAATTTATTGGCTACTTGGAATTATTCAAAACTATGGTAATAATAAAAAAAATAACTTATTTAACAAAGTTACAAGCTCAATTATTGTGAATGCTCTGTGCTCCAGGGTATATATATATCATATTCACAGAAACTTACATTATGAAAAACTTAGAACTCTTTAGGCGACCATTGCAATAGAAAATGGAATACGAATTAAAAACATAAATAAATAAATTGGGTGGCGCAACGGCTCGTGAAGAACCAGAGCCTAGTGGCTAACAACTCGCAACCATTCCTGTGTGCGCGTGTCGACAGGAATAGAAGGGACCTACAATTGTATGCCGAATCCGAACGGCTGGACGAGAAGCACTTATTCATGACTAGTGATACCCTTGGAGGATTTTTCAACTCCTCGCAAGAGGCAGTAGTCCTGAAAAAAAACTTTTTAGTTGGACGAGACTGAGACCCAAACCTCCAGCGTGACAATCCAACGCACTAACCATTACGCTACGGACTACTACTAGAAACGTGTGAAGATTTGATCAATTCCATGCAAAGTCGTTATGCTGCTGTTATTTCCAACAAGGGGCATGCAACTAAATATTAGTTTAAGGTTCAAACACGGAACAATTACTAATAAATGATATACATTTTTCAATTACTGCTTTTTTTTTATATTTATAGGTGAATCTTTATTGCACTACAATTTTTTGACCGCTATTCTTGGGAAGCACCTGAGAAAATTTGAAATTATCAATTCAAACATTAAATTAAAAGATCTTTTTTTTTCGAAAATAAAAGCTTAAGGCTATTAATTTGAAAATATCATGACCATTTAATTGATTACAATTAAGGTTAGACCGCATTAGGCGGAACTGCACTGAGGCGGAACTGCGATTCACAATAAATTGTATGAAATTTTATGAAGTTCAGTTGCTGCAACGCTGAGATCATTGATTAGCTAAGTGGTGGGAGGTAGAGTACAAGTAAAAATTTTGATTGATAGGCTAATATATTTTATAGTGCAATAAGTTTGGATTTTTTGATAATCTATATTATTCTAGCAGATAAAAGTGATAATGTCCTTCTATATCTTTTTTCTAGTTTCGTTAATTAGAATGCTAGAGTTTTGAATTTTTGTTGGTGAATAGATTAATGAAATTCTAAGAATCTTACTAGTTTAAGATTTTTATCTATCTCCTACTGGTATGGAGATATACATTATTTTAAACATTTTATCTCAAAATAGGCTATTTTCAAAAAATTGAATTAAATCAGGAGAGTCCGCTAAAAATTTGAATTATATATGGTTGCAAAATAAATGAAACCAAATTAATGTTGTCATATACAAATTTTTGATTTTGCAGAGATTTTCAGTGTAAGAATTTTTGGAAATAGTCGAAAAACCTACTCAAATAAACCGATTTAGGTAGGATACCTTTCAAATTTTCACCTTTTTTTACTTTAAATTTTCATCATTATTATTAAATTTTCAAGTTTACAACCCCAACCCATAAATCATTTTGATATAGAACACATAGCTGCGTCTTACGCATATAAGCTTTATATGTATCCCTATACATATCGAGATTTTTAGATCGCCAAAGAAGTTTCAATTCTGCCACGAGTAATGAGTTACACGCGCTCTTTTTTTAATTTTAAAACAGTTTAGTAAAATTTTCTAACTTTTAAATATTTTAGAACTTGTAGAACAAAAAAGTGCTGCTCGAGCAAAAAATTCGCAAACATATTAGCTTTGTTCAGTGACGTTGTTCGGAACAGTTTAGAACAGAAAAGTACAAGTTTTTGCTGTTCAATGAGAATTTTCTGTTCTAAACTGTTCTGATTTGCTGTCCAGTGAGGCTGTTCCGAACAGTTTGGAACAGAATAGAAAAGGATTTTCTGTTCTTACTTTTTAGGTAGAACAACTTAGAACAGGTTTGTGACAACTGTCAAAATCAGCTGCTGTCACTTGAAAGTTCATATTTTTTGACAAATTTCGTGGCTCTTTGTGCTTTTACTTTGGAAACAAACAAATAAATATTAAAAAAAAACAACATAAATTAAATTACATTAAATTGTGTAGTTAAATAAATACTATTTCTAACTGTTTTTAATAAAAAGTATTTCTTGCTTATCCACCAAACTCGAATTTTTTTTTTGACAATTACATATGTCAGACAGCTGCCTATTCTATCCTGCCTGACATTTCTGTTCTACTCTGAAAAAACCTCACTGAACAATCCTATTATTTATAGGTACCTCGTTTTGCCATTTAGAAACGTTAAGAGGTGTCACATGAATTCACAATGAATGTCCCGATTTGTCCCGGTTTTTGGTCCTGGCATCCCAATATTAACCAAATTAAATCTGGCAACCCTTATTATAATAGAATGGATATAAAAAGAATGTTTTTGAAAAGGAGAATGGACAAAAATTTATTGGAGCTGGTCATAGGTTAGGTATACCTACATGGTTGAAAATGTTATGGGGTGTACTTCATGTTTGGATATGTATGTAACTATGTACATAAATGCAGTTAAGCTGTAGACCGTACAGTTCCTAGGTATTTTCTCCAAATGAATTATTGCTTTAACATAAGCTCTGTTCAGCGACGTTGTTCCGAAAAGTTTGGAACAGAGAAGTCAAAGTTCTTGATGTTCAATGACAATTTTCTGTTCCAAACTGTTCTGATTAGCTGTTCAGTGAGTCTGTTCACACTGTTCCGGACAGTTTAGAACAGAATAGAACAGGATTTTCTGTACTGCTTTTTAGATAGAACAACTAAGAAGGTTTTTCTGTTCTAACTTGTTTGACGATTTTCACAAATCTGTGCTGTTCTGTTCTGATCTGACTTTTTCTCACTGAACAATCCTATAGGTACTTAATTGTTATTCTCGTGTTTTGTAGCCCTAAATCATTTCAAACATCTTAATAACATTTATTCATATGTTTTTTCTTGTTATTGTAAAGTAAATAGAAGCCTCCCTTCAGTATGAATTTTATTATCCGTGTCTACACTTTTTTATTATAAGTACCTTATTTCTTTTATTAAAATCATAATTCACTTTTAACTTTAACAAGAGCCCGCATGATGCAATTCAACATTACCCTATAATATAATTTAGTATTTTTTTTTTACGAAGAAAAATAACAAAATTTCTGTAATCAGACACAGACACAGAGACGAGACAACGGACCTATTGGATTAATCTCTTTTTCTTTTATTCGTTCGTCGTTTTCAATTTACATAATTTAAGAGTAAAACCAAAAGCTTTTTAATGTTTTTATTTTTTTTGTTGCAAAAATAATTTATTTACCATAACACACAACAGTAATAAACAAAACGATCGAGCATTAGCGTTAGGTACCTACCTCAATGTTTCCCATAGTTTGAAATGATGTAAAAACAAACATAAACCCGAACCCGAGGATTAGGACGTTTAAAAATTTGATATCCATTCTGCTGATAATTTATTTGAACAAATTCTTAAAATTGTTTTTTTTTTACACTTCAATATTTTACCGCTCAACACTGCGCACACAATTATGAATTTTGTACTTTTTTTTCTTTTATTATCAACGAAGTCGAGTGTATACACTTTTTACTGCAGCATCACTGTTGCACTGCACTATTTGTTCAAGATGAAATTCATTAATTAATTGAGTTTTCTTCTCTAATCATAAATTCGATTAAACTTTCCTTTACTT
The DNA here is from genome assembly GCA_949320155.1 of Melangyna quadrimaculata. NCBI lineage: Eukaryota > Metazoa > Arthropoda > Insecta > Diptera > Syrphidae > Melangyna > Melangyna quadrimaculata. The sequence continues at coordinate 420,282,287 of OX439483.1, forward strand.
TTTATATGAAGAAAAACACATTAAAGACCAAAATGATAACAGAAATACCTATAAGCAGGGAAGATTTAATTGACGTGTGCAAGACGGAATACCAATTGGATGAAAATTATGAGAAGAAAAAAACTTATCGCGCGACGTAGTGTTCACTTTTCGAGGGGGAAAAATGCAATGAAAGTGAGAATTAAAACAAAAAGTAAGAAGGGGTTTTGAAGTAATCCATTGGTTGATTGTATGTGTGTTGATAAGAGAGAGTGGGCAAGCGTGTGTGTGCGGATGTGGTAGGCGTTTTCTTTTCTTTGTCCAGTTCATTCGAAAAATGGATGAAAAAGAAATGCATTAAACAAAAGAGGGCAATGATGTTATTCTTGTAGAAAGAGCAAATCAAGAAAATGCTTAACGTAACGTAAGTGCAATTGTAACGTAATTCAAAATAAATTGGCAAGGCAGTTTCCGTCGATAGGGCAGGAGAGAAGCAAAATTTAAGGGCACGTTCAAACTATTCGCGGGATGGTGATGCGATCAAAACGTGCAGATGCAGATGCTCTTCTACACCTAAACCTGAGACAAAATGAGCGAGATCAGCACTATGTATTGTCCCGGTCTACATTGAATGATTTTTCCAGTGCCGATCTTTTGTTCGTTGGTGAAGGGTGTGAAAAGTGAGGGGTAGGGATCAAATCGTTTGTACCACAAAACTCGAACGATTTTTCCAATCTGGTTTATGTTCTCTCTCGTCTTCTTTCCATTTTTTTTTGCGTGTGTTTGGTGTCAGTGTGCCATTCGTTTGATGGTGTGAGTGCATTTCAATGAATCATGAAGAGCACAGCAATACAAAAATGAAGAAGACAAGGAAAAAATCTTATGGAAAAAATCGTTCTGTGTGTACATTTCATACGATTTCTGGAAAAATCTTCGTGGAAAAATCGGGCAATGTAGATCGGGACATTGTGTTATGTGTCGTGGAGTCGTGTGTCGTTATCGCATCATGTTTTCCGTATTCCGTAGAACAATATTTACATTCGCTAATGGAAGTATTTTGTTAAATTGGGTATCATTAATTTTTTCTACCGTTGCGTCTGTTTCTCTCCACTTCCGCGTTGGTTTGGGAGTATTTAAGGTTCTTTCAAACCGAGGCGAAACATATTCATTATAAAGGTTAGACCGCATAAGGCGGAACTGCACTGCAGCGGAACTGCTATTCACAATAATTTGTATGAAATTTTATGAAGTTCTGTTGCCGCTTAATGCGATATAGGTCATACAATCTCATACAAATAATGTTTTGCAGCGTCGTGAAGTGTAGTTCCGCTGCAGTTGTGTGCGGTCTAACCTTAAGGCTTTATCAAACCAACGCGACAGTGGCACGAAACATTCATTGACAACAGCTTTTTTTTCGTTATTTAGCATTGTTTTTGTGTCATTTTCGTTAGCATTGTGAATGATTTGCTCTACAGAGAGAGAATGTATTACTTTGGTTTTATTAAAAATCACATCACTTCAGTTGCGTACTCTAATTTATCGACACGTAAATTAACTTTGCCACGCTGAATATTTCACTTTTGTGCGGAACATTCGTTGCGGCGAAGAAACATTCGTCAGTCAAAATTATTTCATATGTTTCTCCACCGCGTTGGTGTGGGCACTCTCATATATCACCAGGTAAATAAATTTTGACATGCGAATGTTTCTTCGCCGCAATTGTTCCGCATTGGTTTGGGAGAGCCTTTAAGGTCAATGAACAACGACGAAATTTTCGCCTTAAAAAATTGATTTACGTGACAATAAACGAGAGCACCAACACTGAAGTGTCAACAACAAATTAATGTTTCGAAATGAAACATTCACTGGCAACGGATTTTTGTATGCCGTTTTGCATTGTATGTATCCTTCATTTTGTTCTATCGTTGTGACTGTTTCGCTCCACTGGGGATTTTGTTGGGAGAACTTTAGGCTCTCCCAAGCCATTCATTCACAATTGTAACAAAACTGACAAATAAACAATGCTAAACAACAAAGACTTAAGCACCGATGACGTTTTTCGTCCAATTTTGTCTTGTTATGTCGAGATGTTTCCACGAAGATTTTTCCAGAAATCGTGTGAAATGTACACACAGAACGATTTTTTCCTTGTCTTCTTCATTTTTTTATTGCTATGCTCTTTATTTTTCATTGATATTCACTCACACCATCAAACGAACGACACACTGACACCGAACACACAAAAAAACTGGAAAGAAGGTGAAAGAGAATATAAACAGACTTGAAAAATCGTTCGAGTTTTGTGGTACAAACGATTTGATCCCTACCCCTCACTCTTCACTCCTTTCACCTACGAACAAAAGATCGGCACTGGAAAAATAGTTCAATGCAGACCGGGACTTACATGATGAGTTTTTGTGCTCCACTAGTTTTAAACGGTGTTGAAGAAAAAAAATGGTTTCATGTTCGCACTCATTAAAATTTCGAAAAGGGGCTGACTCGTGGTGTAATAGGGGACCAACAAAATATCCTCTTAGCCAACCCTGTTCACTTTTCACACTACCCAGCCAGCTGAATATGTTGCCTACGTGACGCACGTAACGTCTTTTTTTCAAGCAGCTGCGAAAGCAAAATTTTTGATGGCCAACCAAACACCAAAATAAACTGACATTTCTTTTCATCTTCGCAAATGGCGGATCCTTTGTGTATTTTTATACGTGTAGTTTTTTGTGTGCTAAAAAAATAAAAATAACTAATTAAATTTCATTCATTAAACCAAAACAATCTTTCGAAAGTTAAAAAAAAGTGAAAAATATAAGTAAACTTTTTTGTGAGGTGTTTTTCTGCATATATTTAACATATAATGTCAGCTACGCGCCTCAACGCAGCTGAAAAAGATCTCGAAAAATTCATTAAATTCTTGGCCATAAAATCTGTTCAAGTTGTCGTCCAATCGAGATTGGGAACAAAAATCCAAACCCAATGCAATCCCTTAGCCACGGGTAACGATTGGTTTAATATTGTTATCGAAGACTATCCCGATGTTTATGCTGAAACAAAGCAAGCGCTTAATCTAGCTCCAGGTGAGACAATAATCAATCGATTGCCAGTTTGTGTAGAGATTTCATTGAGAACTGTCGACGGTGACCAGATGGTCTTGGAAGTTTGGTCATTAGATATACAATCGCCTGGAGAGAATAAAACCGAACAAGTGTTGAAAGTCGCCCATCAAATCTACAATCGCATGAGTATTTTGTTGAAATCATTGATATCCCTTACGCGTGCCACACCCGCATATAAGCTATCTCGCAGACAGTGCCCAGACTCATATCGAATTTTTTACAAAGTCTACGCAGAGGAAAAACCCCAAGTTCATGCGCTCGGTGAGGGTTTTAAAAACGTTAGAGTTGGTCAGTTAAATACTATTGTTGGCAATCTCACAATGTCGGTGGCATATCGAACCAAAATGACCTTCTCCCCCACAACCCAACACTGTGACAGTGCCATTATGCTGAAGAGTGATCATTTCTTGAAGGATCAAAGTCCCAAACACATTCGCTATCATCATGTGAAAAAAGCAGGCGAGAAAAAATTCATAGACATTGATAAGCCCCTCAGGCCCGGTGCATTTGTCGACGTATCAAAGATCAAGCAATACACTGAGGATGACTTCATCCTTCCCGAAACTCCTCCCTTCGACTGGTTGATCAAAAAGAATCGCACAGACAGTACTGGCAGCTCGGTCCATGAAGATCGGACCCAATCACCGTTGGGAAACAACAACAACAACGTAGACTTCAAGAACTACGAGCAACAACAATCGCCCATTAAGAGTCTATTGGTGCCTGTTCCGTTGGACGACACGAAAAACAAGAAGCCTTCAAGGACAGCACTCCCGCCCGACGATGATAATCTCCTAAAGGAACTTAACTTCCCTTTCGCCAGCCCAACTTCGCATGTCAACGATTTGGCCAAGTTCTATCGTGACTGCTATCACGCTCCACCCCTACACTCCTGCGAACTAAATTCGGCGACGCAAACTGAAGGCGTCGCCCTAGATCCCGTCGAGGATCTGTCCAAACAGCTCGAGTTGTTCGAGACATCATTGGAGAACTACGAAATTCTTGTGTCGCAGCTGGGCTGCTCGACGACGTCGTCCAAGAGTAGCAGCACGAAGAGCACCTAGAGGTGGCGCAAGCATCTTAATGATGCAGGAGAGAATCGCTGATATTGTTTAAGTAGTATCGTTAAGATATCGCTTTCTATTGACTATTTTTCGATGTATTTATCATTAGATAGAAATATTTTATTATATTATTATCATACATATATACATACATACAAATTTGAATTATTATTATCGCGTTGATTTTTTGTACACTAAAGTATTTTAATGAACGTTATTCGAAGAAAACAAAAACTAAAGAATCGATCCATATATATAGGGGGCAAAGAGGTGTGTCGGCGTCACCTCCCACTTTTCAAATAAAAGTCTAATTAAAAAGTTAAGATTTATAATAATTAATTAGGTAACTAAACATCTATTTCAAAAAAAAAAAAAACAATAAACAAAACTCGAGAACAAAACTACAAATCATTTTTGTGCGTGTGTGGGTTTAATATTATTTGAAATAGCGGCTTTCCACAAAGATACCCACACCCAGAAACAATGTTTACTTAATAACAAATTTTTATATATTTTCTTTTTTTATTTAAATACAAAAATAAGTTTTGGCCATTTAGATTAGAATTCGATGAGATTTATTATTTAATCATTGAGATACAACTATATATTTGTTATTGTATTTTCTTTTTTTGTTTCCCGAATAAGATTTACTAGATGATACCTATAAGTTACAAATAAATATTTTTGTAAATAATAAAAAAATGATAAAAAATTATGGCTAATTAACGAACGGCTTACAAAAAAAAATTGTTTTATTTTACTTATTTTCTAAGTAGATTGTTGTTTATTACAAACATTTCAGCTGACATCACGTTTTTTGCATTTAAATTTCCTCATTTATTTGTTGTTTTTTTTTTCGTTAGTAACACGTAAGTCAAGTTAAATTATTGCACTTGACTCTTGGGTTGTTTATCTTTATAAACACAATTTGCAGTTGTTATTGTTGTTGGTGCTAGACAAGAGTGAAAATAAAATGGGAAGGGAAACAGAAATGAATAAATGTTTACAAAGAGCGAATAAATTTAGATTTTTGTTTTCGTTTTTTTTTTGTGTGTGAAGAGGAAGATGTAGGGGTATGTAATAACTGGGCGTCGTTGTTGAGTATAAAAAAAAAAAACAATTTCTATTGTAATTTGTTGCTAGTTACTAATAATAGCAAGAGCTGATATCAAGTTATTTTAATGAAGGAATTTTCTGAAATGTTAATATGTAGGTGCATATGTGGAAATGCATGAAGAGGAAATGTTAAAATAATTTTGAAAAAAGATTTGAACATGGTGATAAAAATGTATGCAAAAAGAAATTTTTATGTGGAAGTTAATGTAGAGAAAACGCTAGTTAAAATAATATCTATATTTTGAATTCTGGTTTCAAAATAATGAAGTAAAAATTACATTATGCATGTTCACTTTTCAAACAGAGATGTTGATGGATACTGGTTCCTAAAATAATGGGACAAACTAGAGGAAGGCAAAATCAAAGGAAGATGTTTGGTTTCACGAGAGTGGGTTGGGCCTCAGGCTCAGGAGACCACATGTCATGCTTATATAGCAGACGAACGTCAATAGATGATCACTCTTCTTCGCCCTCAAACTACCGACCCATTGCACTCACGACCCTTCTTTCCAAGGTCATGGAAAAATAAATAAAATATATTGGGTGGCACAACGGCTCGTGAAGAACCAGGGCCTAGTGACTAATAACTCGCAACCATTCCTGTGTGCGCCTGTCGACTGGAATAGAAGGGACCTACAGTCTTATGCCGAATCCGAACGGCTAGACGAGAAGCACTTATTCGTAACAAGTGATACTCTTGAAGGATTTGTCAATTCCTCGCAAGAGGCAGTAGCCCTGAAAAAAACTTAAGTTTTTAGGTGGACGAGGCTGGGAAGCGAATGGCACTAACCATTACGCTACGGGCTACTTGTACCGCAACCAACACCAGACAAGATTAAAAAAGTTGATCAACGAGTTGAAGAAATAATGTGCAACACATTATTTCAAAAATGTTGCTCAACGCGTTGATTGAACATCTTTAACGAGCAACACAAGCTCGTACACTACCAGTAAACTTGTTAAACAATTCGCTGAGCAACGATATCTCCAACTGGATCCAACTCGTTGGTTGAATAGAATTGAGGACATCGTACATAAGAGTTGAATGTGTTGAACTTGAAATTTGTGCATTGATCGCCTAGTGGACGACCGGCATAAGGGTATTCATAACCCCTTTTGTGCGCGCGGAATATATAAAAAACTCTATGGGATTAGATCGTTATCGTCTTGTGCAAATTTCCTAGCTTGGTAAATTGCAGTCAAAATTAAGACTTAGACGATGATCCAAAAAAACGCTTTCATCTATATCTCAAACGAGTAATAGCATCAAAACAATGCACTACAGAGCTAATTGGGTCATCGATAGAGGTTGCTCCTGGGCACCGTGTCTACCTACTTACCTAGAAAGTAGGTTGTAAGTCAGACATATAATTCAGAACCATCACTCCCGATTTATTATTAAGATTAACCATGATTCAGATTGTTTTGCATATGTAAGTTTCTCTGTCAGTCAGTTTAGCTTGAGTTACTTAACATAAAATTCAAAGATTATATGATGGCAATGATGTTTGTTTAAATTCACAAACACATCACTGCGCAAATGAAGCGCAATCACTTTTGTCAAAACATTCATAAAATGCATCAAACCGACATCAATTTTTGTATCGAAGTGAAACGTCACAATGTAAACAGAGCCATGAAAACTCATACTTTTTGTATGATGATGCCGTTTTGATGCATTTTATGAATGCTCTAGGTTGAACTGATGGGCATTCCTTTCTACGAGTATCATTTGTGAATTTAAACTGTCTTCCAAATAAAACATGCCCGAATATCACCAATCCAGGGTAACTGAAAGAAGAGTGGTCCACTGTAACTTAAGAAACATCAAAGAGTTCAAAATAGTCCGAACCAGAACTTCTAGGGCCCAAGCTAGTATATATAATATGGCACTCAAAGCATACAACAATCTGCCTTCCAATTTAAGAAATATAAATAATTTCATTCATTCAGAATAACATTTGAAATATATGTACCTAATAAGAAATAATAATGTAAAATATTTTATAAAATTGAAAAACATCACCCTCTGATAACAATTTCGAAAATGTACCCCTCTGCCCTAACAAGCTTTTTAGTGGTGCATTTTTTCCCTTCTGAGAACCTCAGTGGTTTTTGTTTGCCACGGAGATCACGGCCATATGTCGACATAGCTCCTGGTTCTAATCTTCACACTGCACCATTGTCCTTTTAAAGCCAGTTATTTTGAAGGTTGCACACATATTTTACACAACCATTCCAAAACTAACTGAATACAGAAAGGTGTTTTTTATAGGTGCATTTGCAAACAATAATTGGATGAGACGTTTTTTTTTTTTTCAAAGTGGAAAAAAGCAAGTCCTTTAATATACATTCGGTCCAAGCTAAAATAAATAACCGTCATTCACATTACTCCGAGAATTTTTGCTTAAATTTGCTGTTTGGGAATACCTCCAATCAAAATCCTCCGATTTGCATGAAAATCCGTTCCAGCGGATAACACGGTAGGTCCGGTTAATTGCATTACTCCTCAGGCTAAATTGTGACTACTAGTGACTCAAACTTCTCAACAGACTTTCTTGACTCTAAACGCTCTGCAATGAATAGAGAACCACAAATAGTAAACCTTAGTCCTTCAGCAAAACTCATTGAAAAACAAATAATTTTTCTTGAAGTAGAAAGCTGCTTAAACTCTCTTAAAGGAAAAACACCAGGCTATGACCGCATTTCATATCCCATGCTTCGAAATTCCCCACTCCAACTTAAACAAAGAATCTTGGTACTATACAACAATATTTTCAATCAGGGTATACTACCACAATCGTGGAAAGTCGCTAGCATCATACCAATCCCTAAACCCTCAAATAATTTAACAGATCCTTCGGGGTACAGACCAATATCGTTAATCCCATGCCCCAGTAAACTTCTAGAAAAAATTATCTCTAAACGACTACTTTGGTACGTTGAAAAAAACAACTTTATTAGCCCAAACCAAGTTGCCTTTAAGTATGGACGTAGCACAACCGACTCCCTTCTTCACGTAGATGAATATATCAGCTCAGCGCTTTCATGTAAAAACCACGTATCCATCTTATCACTTGACTTTGAGAAGGCATTTGACCGGATTGGCATACACATAGTTTTAAATAAGCTTATTCAGTGGAACATTGGCCCAAAAATGTTCAAATTTATAAAATCATTTTTGTCAAGCAGAAAATTCAGAGTAAAGTCAAACAAATTCTACTCTAATATACATAATTTGGCAAACGGTATACCCCAGGGATCTCCCCTCTCAGTAACTATGTTCATTATTGCATATAACGACATTAGTGAAATTATATCAAAACATAAAACATTAAACCACATACTTTACGCAGATGACCTAATTCTTCTGACTAAATGCAACGACAATAGCCGAACTAAAGAATTATTTGAAAACACACTGACTAATTTAAATGAATGGTGCACCCACTCAGGGTCCATCATCTCACCAAAAAAAAGTAAACATTTACATATTTGTAAAAAACGAACCTGTAATGTATTCAATATAAATCTACTTAATTATCAAATACCAAATGTAAATACCTTAAATATTCTAGGCATTATTTTTGATAACCATTTTAGTTTTAAGGACCATTGTTCATTACTTAAGAAAAAACTAGCTACCAGACTTAATATAATACGATTTCTATCATCCAAAAATAGCTTAGTCCACGTCAACACATTAATTGAGGTCACAAGAAACATTATATTATCAAAGATTGACTATGGATTGTCAATCTATGGAAAATGCGCAAAATCAGCTATACAAATCATCAAACCATCATATCACTCAGCAATCAGGACCAGTTTGAAAGCATTTACAACGACACCAATCAAGAACATCCTCACTGAAGCTGGCTTACCATCCATCGAACACCGTAGAGACCTACTAACAGCCCGCCTTGCGCCAAAAATCTGCCAGTCCTACAAATCTCCAATAATCGAAGATGCCAAAAAAATTTTACTCCGCAAAAAAACACCAAAATGCCCCTCCACCATGTTCATTGCTCTTAATTTCTCTCGTGACATTGGTATCCCTGCAACGGTCAACACACTGACGCTTGGTAATACTCCCCCATGGGCAGCACCAACCAACCAAATAAACACCAAACTGTCAGAATTAAAAAAGGAAAGTACAAGCATTGAAACTTACTTCCAACTTTTTCACGAAATTACAGAAGACTACAGAACAAAATCATGGGAAATCCTTTACACAGACGGGTCCAAATCCGAAAATGGTACTGGGCTGTCCGTTGTTTCCGAAGTTGGTGACGTCCTAGTCTCAATGAGACTAGAAAATTACTTCTCAATATTCTCTACAGAAGCACATGCAATCCTTAAAGCTACAGAAATAGCAATCTCAAAAAACAAAAATGCAGTGATTTGCTCTGATAGTCTCTCAACTTTAAATGCTATAAAGAATATTAATAACCGCACACCTTCAATTACCAAAATACGGGACAACATCTACAAAAACAGGAAAAAAGTCATAATCCTCTGGGTACCAGGTCACTCAGGCATAAAAGGGAATGACTTGGCAGACAAAGCTGCTAGAAACGCGGCTACACAATCAGACATAAGCTTCCTTCCACCACCTAAAAGAGATTATCTTAATACGATAAATTCCTACTGGGAACATAAAAGAAAAGAAGAATGGCAAACATACAACCACCACTATTCGATCATTAACCCAATGGCCAAACCAACTAAGTATCCAACAGCTCTAACAACTAATATGATAAAATGCTTCTTACGCCTTCGGCTAGGCCACACCCAAATCACACATAGCCATCTCCTTAAAAAAGACGAAAACCCTCCAAGCTGCCACCTCTGCCAATCTAGTCATATCTTGTCACTTAGGCATCTTATTTTTGAGTGTCCCAAAGTAAAAGACCTATGTAATGCACTTTTCAACAAAAAGATCATCGATTTATTGTCAACAACATCTATTGAAAATATAAAAAATGTATATAAAATTTTAAAAATACTAAAAATCGAATCTAATATATAACAAAAATGATTTTAAGGTATGTGTGGGGCTGTCGGGGATCAGTGTCTCTCTAATTTGAAGATCTCTTGACCTCCGACAGCCCCACGCATACATTCACTTAATCAAAATAATTCTTTAACTTCTTATTTATGAACCCCAAGCCGCAAGTCCTGGTAGCTAGCGCTGTTAAATTTATATTATAATGTAAATTAATTTATATTGTAATTAATAATAAATAAAAAAAAAAAATAAAAATAAATTGTGTTATTTCTTTTTCAAAAACATACCACAACTGTTAGTTTGGCTACAAAATCCTTTTCGAGCCTTAAAAAAATTCTTAAAGCTCTATTTTCTACGAATACATTATCTGTCCCTTAACTTGTTTAGTCTAAACGAAGAAGACAAGAAAATTGGGGATAGGTGCAAATTAGAAGAAAACAACAAGTTTAATCTTTCACAAATAATTCTCGAGTGTCAGGTGATATTAATTTAAAAAATAACAATTTTCAAAATATTGATGTTATGATGTTACCTTAATGTGCATAAATATGTACCTAACTAAAAACAATAATTATTTAGGTATGCAAATAGTAACAATGACCTATTCTATGAATGTCCAATGTCCATTTGAAGCTAAGGGAAAAACCCACACGGACTTGCTTTATTTAACTATGTACTGTATATACGTATTATGTATGTGCATACATTTGTTATTGCTCTATGCTGTTTATAAAATGCTATATGGCGTTGGTCGGCTGCAAAGTTTAAAGCAAATCTGCGACAAGACGGCGGCGAATGCGAGACGTGAATGAGGAGGTCTGTTTTTAAATTTTTATTTGGAATTTTGTATGGTTTAATTTTTTGTATTGCATTTATTTTGTTTTGTGCTGCACTTTGCATGCTGTTGAGTTTTTTTTTTACAAAATTGTAATATTAAACAGCATTCTGGATGAAATGTGGCTTGTGGACTCTGGGTGTAGGTTCAGCGGCTTGAAAAGTAGGTAGTTGGAATGTAGGCGAATGACTTTTGTGAAAGGAATTTTGTTTTCATCACTTATTCTTGAGAAACCAATGAAGTAAATATAATGGTTAAGCGAATACACTGCAATTCTACTGAATAGGTATAGGAAGGTTTTTATAAGCGATCGTATGTTTTATGTCTTTTTGTTAATAACTGAAGGGGTTTTTAGTACAACAAGTAGGAACATAAAATAACGTAAAGGCAACACAATTTTTGTTGCCAAAAAAACGTTAAACTTTTGCAACGTCAAGTTCAAATTATCAGAACTACTATGGAGGGTGGTACCGTCGAAACGACATCGTTTAACGGTGTGTATTTACCTTATCTTAACAACACGAAACTGATATTGGAGTAATTTGAGCTCTAAGAACTAATTAACCTCTGAAGCTAAGATACTGGGAATTTTATTATTCTAGGGGAATTAGTTTAAATTTGTGCACCTCGAAAATAAATACCCGTGGTCAGGTTTTTTATAATAAGAAGATGAAGAAATTTAAATATTAAAATATTGAAATTACATTATTATAAAATTCACAGTATCTGTTTGCTGTGATTTTTATAAGACTCGGTAAACATCGACCAAAAATTTGTGTCTTAGTAGGGTATAACAGACTGACTGAAGAGCCCACCTTGGGCGAAACACAATAATTTCTGGAGTTGAGGTCACTTGTACTTTTTAATTGGATTGTATTCATTCACTTTACTTAAAACAGAAGTTATTTCCATATTTTAATATTTAAATTTCTTCATCTTCTTAATCGGAAGCTAAGGATCTCATATGAATTTTAATAAATCTTTTTAGATTTTGTATAATTTCAAAAAATAACGGTCTTTAATCAAAGGCGAAGGCCGTAAAGATCCAGTCAAATTTTATATTAGATAATGCAAATAACTGAAATGTGCAATACCCTGTGCAGCAAGAAATGCGTTCTTATTATTATTTTTTTTAAATTTTGATCGAAAAATATGTAGCAACAAATTCGCCCGCGCTCGAAATAAAAAATATTTTGTAATTTTTATATTGTATTCATTTTAAATATTTGGTCAAAACTTTTAAATGAATAATGTTTTAATGATAATAATGATGGAATCCATTTGCAGGCGCATAACAATTGATTTCAAAGCATTAAATTTCGCCCCCATATTGTGAAAACTATATAGGCTACATACTATGAAACGTAAGTGCAAATACAAAAAAAAAAACTGTTCTGAATTCAATACAATCATAAAAAAACACTCATACGCCCGAGTGAACTTAGGAAATACATTTTAAAATTAATTTTACATATACATACCTTCATTTTGAAGCGACAAGCATAAATAGTTTTTTTTTTTTTAATTTTGGGTAAAGCCCTAGAACTTTAGAGTTAGTTAATAAAATGTATCTATAATAATATTGTCATCTGTAATAGATATGTGGCTACAATAATTTTGTCAATAGTGTGCAAACGAATACCCATGATTTCTTCCTTCACAACATCATCTGTAGCACTCGCTTTCAAAAAAACTGGACAGTAATGAACCTATCTAGTTGAAGCAGAGTGTTTTCTTTAAAATGTTGTAGAGACATACCTATCTAAATTTTAGAGTGGAATTTAGAAACCAAAAGCTGGTTTTGACGTCATCGATTCAAGTTATTTGACCTACGCTAAGATATCAAAGTTTAAAGTAAAAGGAAATGATCATTTTTTTTTTATTTTAGTATTTAAGTTGGTAGGAATGTGCCCTCGATTAATAAACTACCTGATTCACTGGAAAATCATTAATATTAATGAAAAGATGAATGAACTTATTTCATAATGTTTGCTCAAAGAAACATTGAATCATTTTCCGTTGACTTCAAAAATAACCGAAAGTGAAAAAGATCAAGCTAATTAGAGAAAATGCATTATTACCTCTATAGAAAATTATGTACCTATATATTAAAAAATAGCAATTTTGTAGGTAGGTATATTACATTTATTTTATTGTAGGTATAATGCATTTGTAAGGTATCATTGTGTTATTGTTTTCATTTTCATTTACGGTTGTGCATCTGTAAACAATTAAAGAAAAGTGGTGTTAGCGACCAATCACCGCTTTATTGCTAACACAATGACACTTTGCAAAGTTGAGAATTAAAGTTAAAAAGCGGCATTTTTGGTGCCTATTCGAATCGTAAAATTAATCTGATTTTTTCCTCGATTAAGAACCAATTTTAAAATAGTCAGTTAAACCTGAGGAAGTACGTATTATACTTCTGATAAAGCAAACATTTGTTCCTGATGGTTATTATTCCTTTGATAGCTTAAAACCGGATTGCAGCTGTCGATTTGCGATTTTTTTCTATACTCCCCATGTTTGTTTATTTTCCACGTATCTGTTATCTTTCTGCATGTTTACACTCTACAGTCTACACTCTTGTTTATGAGAGATACTCTCCATAAAAAAAAATGGGTTTATTTAATTCAAACCTTACAAATGTTCTGGTGGTTCATTCGGTTATGTTACACAATACCAAACATGATAGTCAATTGGTCTTTTGGAAAACTGTCTTTTCTCTTTATTGAGTTTACAGTCATAGAAGAGAAACACTGGAGAATCAAAGGAGAACAAATTCCCACTATTGCAAGTTGTTGATAATAAGAACAACAGCAAAACTTAAAAAAAGGTTCAGAGATCCATATGATTCCGGAAAAAGTTCAATCTTTCTGGCTAACTGCCCACTAAGTTTTTAAGCAGTTAGAAAAACTAATTAATTGATGAAAAGTTGGTATTATTATTTAATGAAGGATGTTTCATTCGACCTATTGTTTTCTTGATGATCTGGTGATGTTCAAAAGGGTAGATATGTGCATTCAAGAGGACACAAGCGTCCACAGGTTTTTCTCAAAACCCACCTCTGTCTACCAACTCCTACTCTCACCTCCTAGTGGTGAACATCGGGTGTCTAGTACCTCAGCTGGAGATATGGTTTGAACCCCTATGGAAAGCTGTTGGGGACAGCCAACGAGAGAGGGGGGAAGAAGTGTTCCCACTAAGGCACTTCTCCTTTCATCGAGGCGGCAGCGGACGACGACGGTGGCGTCTACAGTTCCAGTCAGGCTGAACTACTTAGTGAACACCTTATACGGGCTACTTCGACACATTCAGAGCCTAGACCTATAAGGAGCGGTTAATCCGGCTCCCCGTCCTTGGAGTTATGCTAAGGATCTGGTCCTCCAGGTTGGGTCTTGTGCCGTTGGGGTGACTTCCCGGCCACATAAAATCATTTAGTTGCGAAGCACCAACAAGCCTCGGATACGGACGGATTTACTGTTGACGAACCAAGCAAACGAAATAAGGACAATGATTTCTGGATATGTACGTGGAATGTATTGTTCCTTATATAAGCCACGCGCAGCCGAACAACTAGTGGAGGCCCTAGACTGCTGCAAAGCAGATATAACCGCCATCCAAGAAGTGCGATGGGATGGACTGGGCATACGGAAGATGAAAAACTGCGACATTTACTACGGTAACTGCTACCATGGGCAAAAACAGCGTTTATTAGGGTGTGGATTCGTCGTTGGAAGAAGACTTAGGCAAAAAGTCTTGAGTTTCAATTATTTGGACGAGTGCCTCGTGACAATCCGCATCAAGGCTAAATTCACCAATATATATATATATATATATATATATGCGTGCATGCCCCGCATGAGAAGAAAGATGAAGACACCAAAGACTAGTTCTACGAGCTCTTGGAGAAGACGTACGAGCAGTGTCCTAGCTATGACAGTAAAATTGTCCTAGGCGATTTTAACTCGCAGCTAGGAAGAGAGGACGGTTTTGGTGACATTATCGGAAAGCACAGCCTGCACGACACCACCTCCGACAACGGAATCAGGCCTCTAAACTGCGCCAACTATAGAGGAATCAGTCTCCTTAACATCGCCTACAAGATCGCCTCTGCCGTATTATGTGAACGCCTGTAGTCGTTCGTCAACAACCTGATAGTTCAGTGTGGCTTCAGGCCAATAAAGTCGACCATCGACCAAATTCACACTACGGCAGTTCTTGGAAAAAACACAGGAACTTCAAATCGACACTCACCACCTGATCATCGATTTTAAGGCCGCGTATGACAGTATTTATAGAGACAAGCTATATAAAGCAATGTCTAGTTTTAGCATCACTGGCAAACTCGTCCGTTGTGCAGAATGACGATGGAGAACGCACGCTTTAGTCAAGGCGACGCGCTGTCATGCGACTTCTTCAACATCATACTTGAAAGAATAGTGCAAAACTCTCCCGTCAACACTAGAGGCACAATCTTTCAAAAGTCCATCCAATTACTTTCATACGCCGACGATATTGACATAATTGGAAGAACAAAGCGTGATGCAAACATTGAGAAGGAAGCGGCACAGATGGGTTTAGCGGTGAATGAGGGCAAAACAAAGTATATATGCTGTCATCTAGTAAGGACGCTCAACATGAACGTATTGGACAGAACGTCACCATAGACAGCTATAACTTTGAGGTAGTTAAGGACTTTGTCTACCTGGGCTGTGCTATTGTTGAGAGCAAGGAATTACACTACTTAGACAGCACTGCAAAACACTATTTAATTGTCGTCCCTGGAAATGACCATCTACAACTACGGCAATAAAAGTCCCGGTCTATATTGAACGATTTTTCCAGTGCCGATCTTTTGTTCGTTGGTGAAGGGAGTGAAAAGTGAGGGGTAGGGATCAAATCGTTTGTACCACAAAACTCGAACGATTTTTCCAGTCTGTTTATGTTCTCTTTCGCCCTCTTTCCAGTTTTTTGTGTGTGTTCGGTGTCAGTGTGCCATTGGGTTGATGGTGTGAGTGAATATCAATGTAAAATGAAGAGCACAGAAATAAAAAATGAAGAAGACAAGGAAAAAATCTCATGGAAAAAATCGTTCTGTGTGTACATTTCAAACGATTTCTGGAAAAATCTTCGTGGAAATATCGGACAATGTAGATCGGGACAAAGTTAGATACATACTCTAGGGCACAGATAAGCAATATCTAGATGGGAATCTACGGCTGTCAATTCGGTTTGCCTACAAGCTCAAACGTCAAATGGCCGTGGTGAACATCGGATTTTTGCACTAGTGTACGACCGTGGTGAAAATCGGATTTTTGCACTAGTGTACGTGAAAAAAAATCCGAGTTTCACCTCGGTTCGTGAACAAAATGGCGGATAATTTAAGAATCCAAGGGTTTGTTTAAATGTGCTAGGTTCTTGTATGCCGATATCCTTTCGACGATTGCAGATTAATTTTTTTTGTTGTAAGGAAGTCGCAAAAAAATTCGTGTAAATTTTCTATATGAAAGATTTGATTTTTGATCTTTTTTTCTAAACAAATCAAATTTTTCTATCACAGATTTGATTTTTTTGTTGAAATGAAAGTTACATTAAGGTTTAACTACATTTACCTACCTACTTTTGCAAAAAAGTACAAAAGTGAGAATTTAAAATGTTGGCTAAAGAAACCTTCTTGCAAGAAAACATACAAAAATTGTTTTGACAGAAAACGTAGTATAACTTCTTATTGGCTGTAGAGCTACTAGCGATGTTGTATTTGTAATGCCTGTAAAATCGTACTGTACTATGGATGGCTTTTGTGATAAAACACGCCTATTGTGTTTTTTTCCTCAATCAGAATTGAATTTATTGCAGTTTTTGCAATTAAGAACAGATGAGATTCACACCATTGTGGGTGCTTTCTTTTATCCCCATACAAATTAATTCTGGCAGATGAAGGTTTTGTTGGTATTCCAAATGTTTCGCATCGGCTTAGACCATTTTTGTTCCAACACAATTTAAATTTTGTAAAGTATCTTTCAAATCAACGTTAAAGGCTCTTCCAAACCAATGTGAAACATTCGTTGCGGCGAAGAAACATTCGCATGTCAAAATTTATTTACATGGTGATAAATGAGAGTGCCCACACCAACGCGGCGGAGAAACATATGAATTAATTTTGACTGACGAATGTTTCTTCGCCGCAACGAATGTTTCGCATTGGTTTGGGTGAGCCTTAAATCGGAGCGAAGCACTCACGACAAAAAAACATTCACTTTTTAAAATTAAGTTACATGAAAATAATTGAGAGTAGGTACCCACAATGAAAGCGGTGCGATTTTCCATATGAACCCGATGACTGACAAAAATGTTGTCCACGCATCGGTTTGAGGGACCTTAAATTAATTTCTAAAAATTTACGTCGGAATTTGACCATGATGCAATCCAACCCCTTACGTATAAATTAAAATATTTTCATATATTAAGTGTGTCTGTACCCTAAAACTAAGAATATAGTAGCTGTCAAATTTGCCATGGTGAATTTAATTTTTGTTGATAGCTCGAACCTTATTATTGGTTGGCGAGATTTTTTTTATAATTATTGTGCTGTAGAGCTGAAAATATTGAAATTATGTTTTTAAATTTCTCTGCTCAAACAGGGCCCCTTCGGAGGCGACAGAGTTCTACAAAAAGTTCTCATCGCGCATCGTCTGCCCAAGTAGCTTTTTGACGAATTGGAAGAATGAAACATGAAAGCACCAAAAGATTTTTCATTGAAATTCAAGGACTCGTTCAAATTCCGCTTGCCATGCGGGCATTGTGCTTGGTGAAACAATTATTTTTTTGTTAATTTATTTTTTAATGAAAATCACAACACACAAACAAATCAAATTCACCGTGTTTAATTGTTGTTGCAGTTCACATCTATTCATCGACACGAAATGAAATTACAAAAACAACAATGTAAACAAATGGGTTTTTGGGGGTGATACGAACGAAAGATTCCTATCTAGGTATTGCTTATCTGTGAAATGAACATTGTTTTGGAGTGTCGTGCAACTTGTAGGGACATTTTCGAAGTTTTTTTAATTACTGAATGGCAAAAGCAGTCTAAAACCAGCTCTAGATAAAGTGCGACTATTCTTGTGTTCTTAGATTTTAATAAAGTAATTTATAAAGAATAAATCATTTGTTTTCTTGTATGACCTAAAGTCATATCATAACAATTGGCGACAAGGATAATTGGCGACCACCAAAAATAATTAACGAGGAGAAACCGAACGAAGTTTTTTTTGTCAATAAAACTATCTTGGTAGGAATCGTTAAATCTAATTTATTGTGCGACACCATTTTGTTTTAATCAAAAATGTCGACTTCAAACGAGACCAAAATTCTCGAACTGTTGGAAGCGCAATCCAAACTTTTGCAAAAAATCATAGCAGGAGGACAACTATCGAGTCGACAAGATGAAAAGCTAGAGTTTCTCGTGGATACGTTAGCGAACAGCATCTCAGAGTTTTTGCTACGACCCAGTAAATGGAATTGTCTTTGAATCATGGTATTGTCGACACGAGGACATTTTCAAAGTTGACGGCAAGCACCTGGACGACGTACTATGGGCACAAATGACCTGTTGCGTCTCGAAAATGTGTTTTTCAAAATTGGGTTTGGAGCACATTTCTTTCTCAAAATTAATAGAGAGATATTCATGTTGGAGTTACATTTATATTCAACCACTGTGTTTTTTGAAACACCCTAGAAATACTTACTTCGAAAAGTATACTAATATACTTTGTCACTTTTTATAGAATAATATTTTCTTTACTTTTAATTTTCTAGAGAAATAAACTTTGTTCTTATAATTTTTAGTTGAGCTGTGTATTATTTCTACAGGTTATGGGCCCAGATATCGCAAGATACTAAAATATAAGAACATTTTAATTTATTCTCATAATGGCTGATGGTACAAAAGTAAATGTTGGAAAGTTGAATAATGAAAACTATTCAATATGGAAATTCAAGCTGGAACTCTTGCTTATAAGAGAAGGTCTTTGGAATTTCGTTAATGAGTCGAAACCAACTATAGATCCGAAAAATGTTGCTGCTGAATCTGAATGGCAAAGGGGGAATAACCAGGCAAAAGCACTTATCGGTCTGCTGGTGGAAGATGGACAGCTTGTCCATATCAGACGGGCATCTTCTGCACGAGATGCATGGTTGGCTCTACAGACTTACCACGAAAAGAGTACTCTCAGTCATAAAGTCCATTTAATGCGCAGGATATGCAGTTTAAAATTGGACGAAGGCGGTGATGTTCAGGCCCACATAAATCAAATGACAGAATTGTTTGATAAATTGAGAGACATCGGTGAAACTCAGCTTTCAGAAAATTGGAGTGTTGCTATGCTTCTTAGTAGCTTACCTAGAAGTTATGATACGCTGATAACTGCACTCGAGACACGTCCAGAAGGAGATTTAACATTCTCTTTAGTCCAGTCTAAGTTGTTGGGAGAGTACAGTCGTCGGAATGTAGCTAATGCGGTAGGCAAAGAGTCTGCATTGAAAGTAATTGACAAAAGAAAAAGAAACTGTTTTTTCTGCAAAGAAAAAGGTCACTTCAAGAAAGACTGCGTCCAATACAAAAAGTGGAAGTCTAAGGCAGGTAAAAACAAAGCGGGTCAGTTCCAATCAAATAAGGCGAACAAAGTTGAAAATAGTGCTGAATTTTTGTTCATGGTATCGAAAGACGTTGGTGGTTGGATTATTGACTCTGGAGCGACATGTCATATTTCAAGTGATAAGCGTTTCTTTACGGAACTCGATAAAAATCATCGTGAACAAATAAATGTTGCTAATGGCAATGAAGTAAAAACTGAAGGACGTGGAAATGGAACTATACAGTTTATCAATCAGAAAAATGAAGTATCCTCCGTAAAACTTACAAATGTTTTATATGTTCCAGAGATTGGAGGAAATTTGCTATCAGTACGAAAACTGATTGATAGTGGTTTAACTGTTGATTTCAAAGAAAACCTGTGTGAAATCAAACAAAAAGGTCGTCAAGTTGCAGTTGCGGACTTACATTCAAGTCTCTATAAGTTGCGGGAGCCAAACAAGGTGTATTCAGCTTGTGCGCATAAAGAGAATAATTGTATTCACTACTGGCACAGGGTTTGCGGTCATCGTGATCCACAAATTGTGAAGCAAATGTGTTCGAATGGATTAGTAGATGGTGTTGAATTGGTCGATTGTGGTATAAAGAGTCGATGCGATGTGTGTTTACAAGGAAAAACAACCAGATTACCTTTCCCAAAACAATCAACTACAAAAACTGTTACTCCACTGGATTTGATACATACAGATGTTTGCGGACCAATGCAAACGATTTCTCCAAGCGGCAAGCGGTATATGGTAACCTTTATTGATGATTTCACCAGATATACTGTGATCTACCTACTAAAGCAAAAATCTGAGGTCCTATGCAAATTAAAAGAATATGTGGAAATGGTGAAAACCAAGTTTCAGCGGAAACCAAAGATTATTAGGTCAGATCGAGGAGGAGAGTATACGGCTAAAGAAACCGTGGAATACTTGAAAGCAGAAGGTATACAAATTCAGTACACTGCAGCACATACACCTGAGCAGAATGGCGTGGCAGAGCCGAAAAATCGGACACTGATAGAGATGGCTCGGTGTATGTTGCTAGATGCAGATTTACAGTACATGTTTTGGGCAGAAGCAGTTACAACGGCTAATTACATTCAAAATCGTTTACCAACCAGAGCAACATCCATGACGCCTTATGAGGGATGGAATGGTTCGAAGCCAGTAATTAAACATTTTAAATTATTTGGAACTAAATGTTTCGTCCATATTCCTACTGAGAAGAGGCAAAAGCTAGACAAAACTGCCGTGCACATGATTTTTGTTGGCTACGATGAACAGTCCAAGGCGTATCGCTGCTATAATCCGTTAAACAAGAAAGTTGTAGTCAGTCGAGATGTTCAGTTTGGAGATTTGAATGATAAACTGCAGAGTAAGGTGTCGATTACTAAATCCATTGAAATAAACCAGAGAATGCAAGTCGATCCCACATCAAGTCAAGTTGAAATCAAGTTTAATGCAAAATCAAGTGATGTTTGTCATGAGCCTGACACTACTGAAGAAGATATTGTACAATCTACTTCTTATCAACAGCAAGAGATTGATGTGCAAGAGATTGAAGTGGTTCCACAAATTGAGAATAAAAGACAGTCAAAAAGATCGAATAAAGGCGTTCCACCGATTAAATTAATCGACGAAATAAATATAGTAAAGAACACAGAAATAGAACCGAAGAACCTAAAAGAAGTGTTGTCAAGTAGTAAAAAGGAACAATGGCTTGATGCCATGAAAGATGAGATGAATTCACTGAAGCAAAACGGCACTTGGGAATTATGTGAGCTACCAAAGGATCGAACAGCAGTCGGAAGTAAATGGGTTTTCAAATTAAAGACTAGTTCGAATGATAAAGGCAAACGATTTAAGGCTCGTCTAGTCGCCCAGGGTTTTTCACAAAAATATGGCACTGATTATGATCGTGTCTTTGCTCCGGTTGTTAAGTTGACGACATTCAGAATACTTTTGTCTATCTCTTCAAAAGAAAGATATGTGGTACAGCACTTAGATGCGAAAACGGCGTTCCTTAACGGTGACATAAAGGAAACCATCTACATGCGGCAGCCACCAGGCATTGAAGTTGAAGGGAAAGAGCATTTGGTTTGTCTATTGAAGAGAAGTATTTATGGACTGAAACAGGCAGCAAGGTCATGGAACGCGGCATTACATATAGTGTTAATAAATGCAGAGTTTTTTCAAAGTAAAGTTGATCCATGTCTTTATTCGAAGGAGGAGAACAGTGAATGGTGCTTCTTACTTATATACGTTGATGATATCCTTGTGGCAAGCAAATCAGAACACTTGATTCTTTTAACGGAGAAAGTACTATCATCAAAGTTTGAAATGAAGAACTTGGGTAACATGTTCTTATAATTTTTAGTTGAGCTGTGTATTATTTCTACAATTCAAATCATATATTTTCATAAAAATTGGATTTTTAAAATGAGTCCTTCTATCGATTACCTGATGTTTGTAAATTAAATAAAAAAATATTGAAAAAAAACTAAAACTAATGTCGTTTTCCTTGGGACGTCCGGAAGCATCCGGGAGTCTTCTGAAACCATTCTATTGGCATCCAAAATTACGCTTCTGACTATTCTGAGAAGAGAAATTCAATTCTTGATTTGAAATCAGAATCCTTTTAAGAAGCAGTTATACATTCAAACTTAAACGTCACAACAAACTGTAATGTACCTACCTACTTGATGTTTTTTTTTTAACTTTCCATTTTAATTTAATTTGGATCTAAAATCAAAGTTTTTATAAAGTTTTGTAAACAAATAAATACAAATTTAAACAAAAATATTATTTAGAAGTACGGAGTTTGTACAGTCGTGTTTTACATTTCACTTTTTGTGTCGCAGGAAATAATTTGACGACTCACTTATGCCGTTTTCCTTTGGAAGTCCGGAAGCGTCCGGAAGTCTTCTGAATCCATTCCATTGGCACAAAATTACGCTTCCACGTGGTATGATTTGTATTAATTGGCTATATACAAACCGAAAAAACCAAACATTTGCATAAGAACAAAATGCAAAAGCTATAGCTTGTAGTTACTTGCTATATACAAATCCACGTGGTATGATTAGTATTAGTTGGCTATATACAAACCGAAAAAACCAAACATTTGCATAAGAACAAAATGCAAAAGCTATAGCTTGTAGTAGTTGGCCTTATGCAAATCCACGTGGAATGATTTGAATTAGTTGGCTATATACAAACCGAAAAAACCACACATTTGCATAAGAACAAAATGCAAAAGCTATAGCTTGTAGTAGTTGGCTATATGCAAATCCACGTGGTATGATTTGTATTAGTTGGCTATATACAAACCGAAAAAAACCAAACATTTGCTTAAGAACAAAATGAAAAAGCTATAGCTTGTAGTAGTTGGCTATATGCAAATCCACGTGGTATGATTTGTATTAGTTGGCTATATACAAACCGAAAAAACCACACATTCGCATAAGAACAAAATGCAAAAGCTATAGCTTGTAGTAGTTGGCTATATGCAAATCCACGTGGTATGATTTGTATTAATTGGCTATATACAGACCGAGAAAGCCACAGATTTGCATAAGAACAAAATGCAAAAGCTATAGCTTGTAGTAGTTGGCTATATACAAATCCTTTGGGCATGATTTGTATTAGGCTCTCAGCTGAATGCTATATACAAACTATTTATTTTCGAGCAGATCTTTAAAAAGCCTTATGCAAGTTAAATCTTATTGGCTGCTATATGACTTATTTTAAAAGGCCTTAAGCAGATTGTTTTTGGAAAAAATACCAAAAATGTGTGTTTTGCATTAACAAGCCTTGTACAAATTATATGCAAGCAATAGCTTCCTAAATTATGAAAATCGGACCTACTACAAGCTAAATTGTTAGTTGGGATATTAAAATCAAATGCCAAAAAAAACTCACTCAAGCGTTTTGACAGCAAATTGTGAGAGATGATCAAAAATTGTTAAAACGTTTATCGATGTTGGCAAAACATCGATGTTATACAAAAAATCATCGATGTTTCAACATCGATATTGGACGAAAAATTTATTTTAGCTTTCAATGTTTTTGAAGTATTAAAGTCAGCTAAGGCACCAATTTCACAAGATTTTTTGTATAAACGACTTGTTAGATGTTCATTCAAGCTAATAATTTAAGATCGATTTTCAAACATACAAATCAGCGAAATGGAAAAAATCATGGCACTTTGTTCAATCTATGTTTTTATAGTAAATTTGGCCTGTACCTTTGAACTCATCGATGTTATAGAAGAAATTAACGTTCAAGAACATGGTTATAATTTTCAAAACAATGAAGGTTTCTTATATTTGTAATGTAATGCATTTGTGTGTTGCGAGATTGGTTTTTCGATGTTGACTTATCGATGTTAACATCGATGATTTTTCAATATCGCTCATCCCTACCACTAAATCTTTTGACGATTCACCAATACAAAGATAAAACGTCAGAATTGAGCAGAAGCATTCCATTGGATTTCAGAATGAGTGGAACCTTGAGTGAAACCAATGGAAAACAGCATTATACAGATACCAAACCCAACAATTGAGTAGAAGAAACTTGCAGCGTTCCATTGGATTTCAGAATGTGTGAAACATTGAGTGAAACCAATGAAAAACGGCATAATAAACTA
The DNA here is from genome assembly GCA_949320155.1 of Melangyna quadrimaculata. Classification (NCBI taxonomy): domain Eukaryota; kingdom Metazoa; phylum Arthropoda; class Insecta; order Diptera; family Syrphidae; genus Melangyna; species Melangyna quadrimaculata. Next base: position 420,306,711 of record OX439483.1, read on the forward strand.
TCAAAAAAAAATTTTTAAAAGAAAACCCATCACCCAAACCCTTCACCTATATTCAAATATAAGGAAAATAATACAAAAAAGTAAGTACACAAAATTATGTAAAAAAGTAAATATAACTATTAAAAAAATTGTCACAAACAAATATAAACCCTAACCTAATCCTTAACTAAGCCCTACATCATAAAACCTATGTCTAAGGGACCTCACTGTTTTATCTCCCTGAGACACCATCACCCTGAATTCTGTTCGTCTGATGGTATTGACGAAGGTGGGGTTGCCCACCCCAGCATCTTGAAGATACTGCATACGCTATTTCCTTGGCCTTTATTTTGGCCGCTATTGACATCGTGCATGGCCAGTGGAGGAGGCGGCTGGTGAATATTTCTCCGCCACACTGAATGTTTTGCATTGGTTTAAGAGCCTTTAATTCAACTGCATTTTAAAATGTACTTCCTACATGCGAACTTTTGAGTTACTGTAAAACACGTACAGTGCTACTTTTTCTTTTCTTTGTTCCAAGACACCGCAACCTTTAATTAAAGGTTCTCCGAAACCGACGCGAAACATTCGCTGGTGGCAGTTTTTGTTGTTGTTAAGCATTGTGTATCCTTAATTTTTTCTATCATTGTGGCTGTTTTGCTCCGCTTTCGCATTGGTTTGGGAGAACCTTAAGGCTTGGTCCAATAGAGTGTAGTCTGGCGTTCTGTGTGAAAAATGTACAACAAAAATTCGTCGAACTAGTACTACGTTTTCATTAGAGCCGAAATGAGGTTATTTCGGAATTTGGCAAAAAAGTGCTTTCATTATCAAAGGACAAATTGGGCCCAGCACCAATAAGAACGGCCTTCATATCGAATACAGGCACATGTTTATGCATTCATTATCCGTTAACCGTTTGTCCAAATTCGCTGTGTGACAAAAGTTATTTAATTTTGAATAAAATGAATTTTAGGGTCACATTTCCTTTTTTCCATAGTTTTTCTTTAAGCCATTTTTAGGAATTAAATTCTTTGAACCCATGGCACACTACTTGAATATTTTGCGATTTTTAAAACTATGTTTAGGGGTCGCAAGCATCAACAATATGCAAAAAGCTGTTTTTTGAGTATTTAATTTGTAAAAATTACAAATATTGGTTTAATAACATTTTTGATGGCAAAATCATCTCTGGAAAAAAGCAAACAAAAATCAATTTTCTCCTTATTTCCTAAAATTATTTCGTATAAGTAAGACAAAACAACTCACAAAACGACCCTCAAAACCACCCTTTTATATTATTATAAGGGGTTGAAATATTTAAAGCTTATTCCTTATTTAGTAACGAAAAAATTGGTATTACATTTATTATGGGCTTATCACTTAATAGATTAAAACAAAAGTATAAACACACACTGTATTATTTTGTTTGCTTTTTATGGTACTAAAAGATTTCAACTCAGTCAGTTACTTACCGATTTTAAGTTTCTTTGCGGTTTTTCAAAGAAGAATGTTAGTCTCTTATTTATCATATACAAAAATCACTAATCCAGGTCCTTGTTTTACACAAAAATCACCAAACGGTCCAGAATCAAAGAGAGGTCGTCGTTTTTGAACACGAAGATAAAGAAAAACATTTTTACACTAAATCTTCGTTTTCATTATCGTTATTTTAGATAAACTTGTACTTGATTTTTTAGCTTGAGCAAAATATGTATAGGTATATTAAAAAAAGGTCTAACATTCCTCTTTGAAAAACCACAAAGATACTTAAAATCGGTAAAAAACTGACTGAGTTAAAAATCTTTTAGTAGCATAAAAAGTAAAAAAAAATATTCTATTTTTTGTTAATATTCTTTTTTTGATCTATTTAGGGATAATTTCGTATAAACTGTACAACCATTTTCTTCGTTACTAAATAAAGAATAAGTTACAAAAAATTCAACAGCTAATAGTATAAATAAGGGTGGTTTGTGGGTGGTTTTGTGGGTTGTTTTGCCAATTTTTACGAATTGCAATTTAAAACCTTAAAAATCATTTTTATTATGATAAATGAGATCAAAATTGGTGTTTGTTTTTTGTTTTCCAGAGATGATTTTGATACCAAAAATATTATTTAAAAACCAATATTTGTATTTTTTACAAATTAAATACTCAAAAAACTGCTTTTTGCATAAAGTTGATGCTTGCGACCCCTAAACATAGTTTGAAAAAACTATGAAAATTCAGGTAGTGTGTCATGGGTTCAAAAAACTTAATTCCAAAAAATGGCGAAGAAATATGAAGGAATCAGTTAAAAAATTATATTATACTATGAAAAAAAGGAATTGTGACCCTAAAACTCATTTCATTTTATTCAAAACTAAATAACTTTTTTCACACAGCGAATTTGGACAAACTGTTAACGGATAATGAATGCATAAACATGTGCCTATATACGATATGAAGGCCGTTCTTATTGGTGCTGGGCCCACGCTAATACATTTTTGCCCATTTTCCTTTGCTAATTTCGTTTGGCATCTCATTTCATTTTGAATTTGGAATGGTTAAACGTTTGTTTTTGTTGTTTTCTCTTTGTGTTTTGACATTTTCATGCAACAGCTTTTTAAAGCTTTTGGAATCGACTGCTGATGTAGCTATGGATTTTTCTCATTTCGAACCTCATTTCGTGCAAATTTGGTTGAAATTAGCTTATTTGAGAAGGAGAATTTGTATGGGAAATGAGGTAATTTCGGATCTGATTTGGAAATTTGCAACGAAATTACCTAATTTGGCCCAGTGAAAACGTAGTATATGGTGGATTTACATGTATCTGCATTTGGTTTCTGCAAAAAAAAGGGGATGCCAAATACAAAATGTATATTTGTTAGATAGAGAGAAAAGATCAAAATGCAGAAGAACTTCGTTTCTGCATTATAGGAAAGTGCCATAATGCAGAAATGAAGACAAACCATGTTCATATCTTCTTAATGGTTCTCTTTCAATCGCTCGGATTTTTTGTAAAAATCTGTACTACTTTACTTTTCTGCATTATGCAGACGCAGATGCATGTAAATACACCAATAATGGTGGATTAACATGCATCTTCGTCCGCCTTCTGCAAAAAAAAGGGATGCAAAATTTAAATGTACATTTGTTGGATAGAGAGGGAACACCAAAATGCAGAAGATCTTCGTGCATGAAGATTATAGGAAGTGCCATAATGCAGATATGAAGATGAACATGTTCATTTTCTTGATGGTTCTCTTTCACACGCTCGGAGTTTTGGCATACATCTGTCCCGCTCTACTTTTCTTCATATTTGCAGACGAAGATACATGTAAATCCAGCATAATACTACGTTTTCATAGAGCCGAAATGACGTAATTTCAAAAATTAGTGTTTTCATTATCAAATTTGCTAATTTCGTTTGAAATCTCATTTCATTTTGAATTTGGAATGGCAGTTAAACGTTTATTTTTGTTGTTTTCTCTTTCTGTTTTATGTTGTTGAGTATAGTGTATTAATATTTTCATACAAAAGCTTTTCAGAGTTTTTGAAACTGATTCCCGCTGGATGCATTCACATAATTTCAGATCCAATTTCGTGCAATTTTGGTTAAAATTATCTCATTTGGAAATGAGAATTTGTATGTAGTACTGTCAACGAAGGAATTTTGCTTGCAAAAAATAAGGCCCTCTGGATTATTTTTGTATAGGGTAGGGGTTATACTCCCAGGTATAACATACCAAAAGTCCCCAGCCCTGGGCCACGAGATAAACTTAAGAGGAGGGTTAAAGGTGCCCCTCTTTAGATTTTCTTGAGTATTGGCGCAACCTAGCATGTTAGCGGAAAAGTCTGTACTACTTAATTAGAGACAATTAAATTGTCTATAAAAAAGTATATTCACATTTTGTCTACGGTCAATAATAAAGGAGATGCGGGGTGTAGAAAAGTCAACGAATTTGAAAATCCTGTTAGTCTTAGATATTGAATGTTTTCTGACCAATTTACCTGGAAAAAACAAATAAGGTAAATACACATATTCATTCACTGTTATTTCATCATGTCTTGAGGCTAAGAAAGATTTTATAACTTCCCTTTTTTCTATACATCCGAAACTATACGAAAAAGTTCATGTATACTTAATTAGGCAAAATTTAATTAGCAACAGTCTTTTTCATATGGCAAAAAAATGATAACTTTTTTTTTTAAGGAACACAATACACAATTTGTCTGCTATAAAGGGGGTTTCTTTCTCCCCCCCCTTTAGAGAGGAGGGGCATTTTTCTAAAAATAATATTAAAAAAAAACAACGGCAAACCTTACAACAACAAAATTTACCTTTTTTTAAAGCCAGACTTCGTTCTTTTATTTTATTTTCAAATCAAGTGATTGATGTCCATGGTTTTTGTAAAAATTACTTTCAAACTCAAAATTAAAAAAAAAAATTGAAAATTTAGTTTTTGTTTTTTTTTTTTCTTTGAAGCCTAGTACTCAGTTCAAGTGAAAATGAAATTTCTATATAAAAGTGACATTTACTTCACAACGATGAAATTCATAACGAGAGCTGAGTACCCAAAATGTGAGAGCGAAATATGAACCGGTTCAAAATTTATTTCATTTCATAATTTTCATTTAATAACGTACGACCACTAGGAAAAAATAATAGAGTTGTGGAAAAGTGTGACATTTGTCAATAAATTAAAACAAAAGTTTTTATAATTGAATAAAAAAGCCTAAGGAATTATTTTGGAACTTATGATCGTTTATTTATGAATATTAAGTGCTACCGACAAGCCAAAAACAAGCTACAGACTATGGAATTAAAATAGTCTTCTCAAGCATTTCAAGATTCTGTTAAACTGTCATACAAATCAAATTATTTTTTCATTCAAAGTTCACGTGGATACTTAAATATGGTTTCACAAAGCTTATTTACGTGAATTTCAAACCGCTTTTATTTTTCCTTTCACTTAGAGGTGAGTACTAGGATTAAATTGGGAAATAAGATGCTGAATTGGATTTTATTATTCACTACCCCTAATAACTCTTAATTGAAAACTAAATGGTTCTATGTCTCCTGGTTTTCAAGAAAATTGAAAGTTGCGACGATATTTTTTTTGATGTTTTTTTTTATAATTTTTGTTATTATAGTGTGTAGTATGTGATAGTAGTGTTTCTTTGAGCTTGAGGTTAAGGACGGAATAAATTATTTTAACCAGCAAAGCAAGCCATCATCCAAGGTACTGTGTTAGTGGTAGAGCTGACCCTGCAGAAATGAAGACGAACATGTTCATCTTCTTGATGGATCTCTTTCACTTGCTCGGATTTTTTGTATACATCTGTCCTACTTTACTTTTCTGCATTATGCAGATGAAGATACGTGTAATGTTGGATCTACATGTATCTTCGTCTGCCATAATGCAGAAAAGTAGAGCAGGACAGATGTATACAAAAAATCCGAGCGAGTAAAAGAGAACCATCAGGAAGATGAACATGTTCGTCTTCATTTCTGCGTTATGGCACTTTCCTATAATGCAGAAACGAAGTTCTTCTGTATTATGATCTTTTCTCTCTATCTAACAAATATACATTTTGTATTTGGCATCCCTTTTTTTGCAGAAACCAAACGCAGATACATGTAATGCTGGCTTTACATGTATCTTCGTCTGCATAATGCAGAAAAGTAGAGCAGGACAGATGTATACAAAAAATCCGAGCGAGTGAAAGAGAACCATCAAGAATATGAACATGTTCGTCTTCATATCTGGATTATGGCACTTTCCTATAATGCAGAAACGAAATTCTTCTGCATTTTGATCATTTCTCTCTATCTTATAAATATACATTTTGTATTTGGCATCTCTTTTTTTTCAGAAACCAAATGCAGATACATGTAAATCCACCATAAATCCACCATCAATTAAAAAAAAAAGAAATATTTTTTTCAAATAAAGGCTTCTGGCAGCACTTACCCCAATTCACCAATCATCAACATCGGGAGCTGTCAGCAATTTCAATTTTTGACATAAGCTGTCATTTTTAGCCTAGTACTAGAGATAGAAATAGAACGATAAACTTTATTTTAAAAATACAAATTACTTATGTTTTAATTAAAATTATTATAAATTGAGGTAAATAATAAATACTGTGAAAGTTATTTTATCTGTTATAAAAAAAGTTTTATATTTTAATTCTAACACTTGATCTATTTATTCTCAAATAGAACCTACATACGTAAGAAAAACTTAAATTTTCCATCCGCCTTCATCCAAATTAGGGAGAGGCTTGGTCGTTTCGTTTGTGTTGTCTTCGTCGACATCTACTAGCATCACATCATCACATCGAATTCTTAAAGAGGAATTTTTTTTTTTATAATTTCAATTGATTATGCCACCCATCGTCCAGTAAGCATAATTATTATTTTTTGTTTGACCTAAATTCTTATCCAAAATCATTTTCTTCCTAACATTGTTTGACTAAATTAATTGGATTTAGAAAAATTCCTTATGCTCATTGTCGAAGTGATATACTCGCATCATCTTCTATGGATAAAAAAAAAACATTTTTAACATAATTCTCTCTCTACATCATGTTGATTAAATAAATATAACAAGATCTATTTTTAATTCATAAACTGCTTACCTTATTACTTGGTTTTGGGCTTTGGCATCATAACTTGCCTAATTTGAATTTGTGCGTTTACAAAAAGTCCAATTTGATGAATGTAATTCGCAGCCATATGTTTTCTTATCGTCGATGACGTAATTTTTTTTTTTTTTTTGAAGATCAATGAGTAATGTTTAGTTTTAAATTTATGCTTGTAAATCCGATGAGAAGTCGCGATTCGTTATTTACATATGTGACTATCAAAATCTAATGTAGATATCTTCCTACGCACAAAATAGTTTTTTGTAAGATAAATAAATTTATAAATGAAAATGCGTAATTATCAGGAACTAATCTTTCCTTATACATTCTAATAAAGCACACCAGAATTAGATTCTAGAGAAACTCTGACTGCAGAGAGTGTTTACTCCTAAGTAATTAAAACAAATCTTCGGGAACTGTGGAGCCTTTTCCAGGGAAATGATGTCAGTATCAATAAGATATTCAACACCATATCTCAAGAAAGAATATAGATATCGACTTCGGATGAATTTTGCTGAAAATGTTTTCTAACAAATGCAATTAACCGTGTTTTACTACAGCAATTTATATAGGAACTTTAAAATGTCATTCGTCTCGAATATATCTAGAACGGAAAAAGATATAAGATATAATATAAGAACGCGAAAAAAGTGGGTCCCTCAATTCTGTCTGTCTGTCCTCGCCCCTAAAGGCTAAACGGCTTAAGGGATTTTCTTAAAACTTGGTACATAGTGTTTCTTGACTTATATGAACACAGCATTTTTTAAATTTTTGTTATCAATAACGGTTATTAACTGTACCTGATTTTTTGGTTTTCAAATTTCCTGTTTACGGCTACACCGATTTCAACCAAAATTTTTACACAAAAGCTTCTTCACAATTCAAACAATTTTGCATATACAAATTTTTGAACATTTTTTTTTTTTGATTTTTTAAAAAAATATTTAATTAAATATCTTGAAAACGGGGTCATGAATATTTTTTTTAATTTGTATAAAATTGTATTTTATATAAAAGTTAGCATACCAGATTTTATTTTTGAAAATGGGTAAAAAACTTTTATGTGTATATATATTTTTAATTTTTTTTTTTCATAAAATTAATATTTATTAAAGGAATCAGATGGCATACTTTATTTTGAGCTCTAACTTTTTTAGCCATCAAAATACCAAATTTAAAGTATCTTAGTAATAATTTATTTTTAATTGTTTTTAAAACTTTTTTTTTTATGATATAATTTTATGGAACCGATACATATGGACCTCTTCAATTTCTAGCTACGTTTAAGTTGTTAGCTACGAGAGCAAGTTTGTGCGATCCAGTCGTGCCTACTTTTTATTTCTAAACTAGACTCCCCTGATTTATGGTATTTTTTTTCCAATAGTCTGTTCTGAAGTAATTGACTTTATACCCAGAGGAACAAATTAATATGTGTACATAAGATTCTTAGAATTTTATAAACTATTCTCAAAAAAAATAAGCCAAACTGTACTATTGTAAATACTCTTTTTTTATGTTGTAGTTTTCAAATTCTAATCTAGCTGTCAGCATTTTCTATGACACATCTTTTTTTACTTTACATGGCGGTCAAATTACTGGTTGGGATCAACCTCAACCAAACCGCTCTACTAGCCAGCTCGGTCACTAGCTTCCTGCCTCCGGTTAAGCACACCAAGTTGGTTATGGTTTTTTCCACACATATGCATGCCAACTACGGTGGATTCTTCCTCAGCTACATACACCATCAGGGGAAGATCTGAAAACTTATCCATACGTTCCACGAGCATCAGCCATTGAGGCTATACATATAAAGTCGTGGTTGAATCTTATCCTCCAGGTTACGATATGCTCTGGACCAAAAATCACCCGAAAAAGCATTCCTCTCAAAGCACTCAAGCCTTTGTTTACCCCTGCAATGCGTCCACTCAAATATTTGCCATTCAATGATTTTTAGACATGTTTATTTCCTATTTTAATAATAATTTGTTAACGATGTTATTGGAGACTTTAAATTATTGATATTTGGCAAATGTCCTGAAGCTTTTAGGATGTCGTGTATTTTAGAGTGTATGTATTTTAAATTCTTCGGCAGAGTTTTCGATAGAGCAGGAAACAGGTTTTTTTCTAAGCCGAACGGCTCACGAATTATTTGGTTCATGATTTTCCGACTAATTTAAAATCCTAATGGTACCGCGCGGACATTGATATAATACCCAGTAGAAAATTCACGAACCCTATTGCCCTCTCGTGTATAGGCAGCTTTAGAAATCAAAATCAACTATTATTTTGAGGTCAACATTAGGCTTTTTATTTCTACTTAAAAATGGTTATTCCCATAAGGTATGACAAAAAGCCAAAGCGTGTAGGTTGGGCCCAGACAATATTAAAATCGTATCGGAGGGTAGCTATATATTTCTACCCGTTTAGGCGAGAGTAACAAAATTATCTTTAAACAGAAACAAAATTATCAAAAAACAACAGTAACATTGTATACCTGGAAATTTTTTTTTTATTTTATTTATAAATAATTTAGTTGTAAGTTCTGCTATTCAAAATATTTTAAAATAAAGAAACCAACTTCAACTTCTCATTAAAATTAGAAGAATATGGATAAATGATCATTTCGGCAACAGGTGGATTTTCGTGGGTACAATTCTTTCTTGTTTCTTATTAAGAAGTTGATTCCTTTATTTTTTAATATTTTGAAAAGTAAAAGTTTTAGTACCCTGCGGTTTTCGGTTTTTGACTTAAAATTGATAGGGGAGCATTGAATTTTGAAAACTAAAATTGTTTAATCACGTAATTTTTTTTTTTTTGTTTTTATTTAATTTTTCAAAAAAGAAAATTTATTTAAAACTAAAAGAATAGATGGCTTTTCTAAAAGGTATAACATGGCATTTAAGTGTTGTTGTTTTTTTTTCTATTTTAGTAAATTTTTTTAGATCATTTCCCGCCCAACATGAAAAGTGTTGGGTTAAAGACCGCGACTCCCATACGATTTTTGCATTGTTTTCACCCAAACTACATGCCCTAGTTTTTGATCACACCTTATGCTTATTACCTTACATATTTAATATTGGCTCAATCTTCGATATAAAATTATTTTTATTTTGTCTATGAACTACTTAACCATTGAGGTGGGGCAAAGATAAATGTTATGTTTGGGACTTTGGCTTAGAATAATAATAAGCTTTCAAATAATAATTTTGCTTTCTAAACGTCTTTAAATAAAAATGTTCACTGGTAGTTTTAACTGGAATCTAGTACACACACAAACAAATGAAGAATGTGGTCATAATGTCCTGCGGTTTTTAACTCCGACTTATCACTAAAAGAATTCAAAAATAAATATGCTTTATAACCCAGATTGTATGATACTAATTTTACACCACATTTCTGGAAGTCTTGAATTTCTACGTATCGTAACTTTGAATCACAAGATTCAGAATAAAAGCGACATAAATGAATAAAACTTATTGAGGCTTACAATTAAGTAAAATTTAGGATTAATACATAACAGATTTTATGTTCATATTGAATTCCAAAAAAAAATAACAACTTATTGTTTATTGTACATACTTTAGATTAAATTAAATTCCTCAAAAAAAAAAATATATTAAAAAAGACCTTTTCCACTAGGACTTCATCATTCTTTTCCATGAACTCGATAAGATTTTATTGCTTATTTATTTAATATAAACTTAAATTTTGTACGGTGATGTTTGTTCTAATAGCTTCGTAGACCAACTGCTTTGTGATTGCACACAAATCGTACAACGCACCCTTTTCAATATGCTTTCATATTTAAAGTCAACAAAACATGTGAAAAAACCGCATTTTCGAAGTATTGTGTGATAAAATTGAAGAATTCTCAAATGCTTACAGTAGGTGTGAGTCATATCCATGGAAGTATTTTTATTTTGAGATAAGAAAATACATGGGTGGGATTTTTATTTTTGTTAACAATGTTTTAGTCTGAGGATAAAGCTGCATTTGCAATTAACAGATTTTCATTTTTAATCTACTAAAATAAATAATCAAGATGATGTACTCACGAGCCGAAGTGTAATACCTCACGTTTATCATTCTTAATATCAATTTATGACAACATTTATTTTTAATTCAAATTTTCTTATAGAACTACGGCAGCTAACATGTCCCTTGATACAATGCAGTGTGCTCGCTGCGCCGAGGGATTTGAACCACGTGAGAAAATTGTTAATTCCAATGGAGAACTATGGCATACCCAGTGTTTTGTGTAAGTTTTAACTGTTTCAGCTGAATATAAACTGAATACTTTAAAACAAAAAAAAAAATTATTTGCACAGATGCGCTCAGTGCTTCCGTCCATTCATCGATGGAATATTTTATGAGTTCGAAGGCCGAAAATATTGCGAACATGATTTTCAAGTTTTATTTGCCCCATGTTGCAATAAGTGTGGAGAATTCGTCATTGGGCGTGTGATTAAAGCAATGTCTGCCAATTGGCATCCGCAGTGTTTTAGATGCCAGATGTGCTCCAAAGAATTGGCTGATTCTGGATTTATTAGAAATCAAAATCGTGCGTTATGTCATGAGTGTAATGCCAAAGTGAAGGCAGTTGGAACTGGAAAATATGTTTGCCAAAAGTGTCAGTAAGTATTTGAGATTTTCCTTGCAAAAAAGGAAGCTAAAATTTGATGGCAAGTTGATCTGTTAGATGGACTTTAGGTTGAAATTAATCTTGAAGGCGACTTGCATATTACTTTACATATTTGTAGCATTAACAATTTTTGTTTGAATAGTTGTTTTTTACCGGTAAATAAGAGATTTTTAAATTTTTCAATAACTTTTCCATCTTGATCAACAAAGCCTTGCATTTATACGACTTTGACCAATTCCATCCTTATCCTTACTTTATTCAATAAACAATAATTTTATTAGTGGTCTTATTGATGACGAACCGCTGCGATTCCGAGGAGAAGTGTATCATGGGTACCACTTCAATTGCACGTCATGTGCAGTTGAATTGGATTACACTGCCAGAGAAGTCAAGAGTAGGCCTGGTTTTGCAGCTAACGATATGGTGAATAAGCTTTAGCTTTTTTTTCTCTTTGATAAAACTAAATATTGAAATTTTACAGAACGAGTTATATTGCCTTCGTTGCCATGATAAAATGGGAATTCCCATTTGCGGTGCTTGTCGTCGACCAATTGAAGAGCGCGTTGTTACCGCTTTGGGTAAACATTGGCACGTTGAGGTAAGTCCCTTTGCATACTACCCCTTCGCATTAGTTATTCAACATTTAAAACCTTTTAGCATTTTGTGTGTGCCAAATGCGAAAAGCCCTTCTTGGGTCATCGTCATTACGAGAAACGTGGTCTGGCGTACTGTGAAACTCATTACCATCAACTTTTTGGAAATTTGTGTTTTGTTTGTAATCAAGTTATTGCTGGAGATGGTATTTCAATTGAATTTTTACTATTTAAACTTTTCAAAACTAAATGAAACTTATTTCTTTTTTTTTTTAGTTTTCACAGCTTTAAACAAAGCTTGGTGCGTTCATCATTTTGCATGTTCCGTTTGCGACATGAAAATGACCCAAAAATCTAAGTTCTATGAATATGATGAGAAACCAGTTTGCAAAAAGTGCTACGAACGTTTTCCCAATGAGTTGCGTCGTCGTTTACGCAACGCTCATGAAATGACAATGAAGAAAAACCCTTAAATTGTGAGCCGGAGTTTTTGAAAGTGGAATAAGTCAATTTTACATACTTTTTTTCAACAAAGCAAAATCGAAATAATGATAACATACATAATTAATACAACTTAGTACGCTGCTGATACAAAAAAATTTTCCTGTGCGCTCCAAAAAGACAACCGCTTACGAAAACACAGCGGAAAAATATTTATAGAGAGTTTCACAAATTGGAAATAAACAAAACAAAATTTAACGAAGAAATCAAACAACAGACATGCTGTAATGAAAGTAACAACAAATAAAAACACGAACAAACCCAAATGTCATTTTTCCGCACACAATTAATGGTGCGGGCAATTAATTCTGTGAGAAAAACGAGTGGAGACTTGTAAAAGCAATCTAGTATAATCATAAATTTCGTTGGTCGAACAGCGTACCTCAGAACGAAAATCACAACGAAATTTTTTATTTATGTTTTCGTCATGTCATTTTTCTATGGGATTTTTCGTTTTACATTAGCAGCGTACTAAGCTTAATGTTTATTATTTTTTCAATTTAGAGATGTAATCATGTCTTTCTATTGGTTGTAGTTTTTTCCGGTAGAAATAGATACCATTAAGATGTAATTGATTTTATTGTTATTATCTTGAATTAATGCAATTATTCCACTTTCAAATAAAACGGCTTATGTTCAATGTTTTTTTATATATTTTTTTAACAGCTTAAGGCTATTGTTGTTATTTTATTTTAACTCGTACTCAAGTCTAAACAAATTTAACAGAATACGTAACTCTGTTGTGCCCCTCGAAAGTGCCCTTACATAATTAATAAAAATAGAAATTATTATGCTGTTTTTTTCAAAACCTAATAAAATCAAAAGTTAAAACAAACTATTTTTTATATAAACTTTACTTTTATTTTACTATATATAATATATATGTATGTATATTTTTTTAAAAACAATTTTTTAACATTTTATTTGTTGTTTTAATTTTTAAACACTAACACATTTTGTTTGTTAGTGAATATAGGTTTTTGTCTTTAATTGTATGTCTTACAATTTTAAATAAGTGTTTTTATTAAACAACAAATTAAGCATTTTGCAACTTATAATCTACATCCAATTTACATGATAATTTAACTACATAACCTTTTATAATAGTATTCATTTACATATATGAAAATAATTGAATCTTTAACTTTTTTTTAAGAAAATAAAATAAAACTAATAAAATTATTTAAAAATGAACGACTAAGAAAATAAGTTTTTGATTTTGGTGTTATTAATTAAGAGAGCATGGAGAGGTGTAGGTTGGAAATTTTCGAACAGATTTTTTTAAGGTAAATTTTCAACGGTTCCTGAAAGTCCTTATCTTTGATTTTTTTTAATTTAGATAAAATCTCTGCAATGTAACTCATTTAATTTCTGTAACTCATTTTAATTCCTTTCTTGAAATGTGTGTATGTGTTTGTCATATTATACAGTTATTTCATTATTGTTTTAATTATGTAGCTGCAGGTGATGACTTACAACTAGATTATGATTTATCAGAAAGTAATAGAAACATTTGAAATATTGCAACTAAAACTTTGAAGAGAAAGATTATTACTTTCGGGTAAAGCTGAAAATTTCATTGAAAAAAATCTACCCACATTGTTACACTAATTTACAATGGCAAAAAAGGATAGTTTTTTTTAGTGCGGAAAAAATAGTCATAATATGCTTATCAAATTTTGTTTGTTTTTGTAGTACCGCTTAAATTAGTGATGAAGTTGGCTTGTGACAGCCTCAGGATTGATCCGCATCTGGGTCTTGCTAAACATAAAAAAGAATTATGTGTGTACATTAGGGTGGGCCCCGATCATTCAATTTATGAACAACAAATTTGTTTGGGTTTTAAATTAAAAAAAAAAAATGTATTGGTTTTCCAAAGCAAAAAAGAAGCTTTCATTTAATAAAGCTTCGAAAACCAAGACTGGAGGTGAACCTTACAAGGAAAAGCAACTTACAGAAGAAGAGCTACTTATAGTTGAAGCTACTGGACTGGAAGCGGGGGCGGTTGAAGGTCTTGCAGGTGTTAAAACGATTGGAAATTTCCAAATTAACGATGCTCCAAATAAAACGTCAACCCCAAACCGAAAATCAAATTTGCTTCAACCCCGGAGAACCTAACTGCAAAATTGTCTGTTGAAGATTCACTTCGTTGTCTGTTTGAAGATAATTGTGTATCCAGTGATTGTGATCAAAACAAAGAAAATGAACAATCGACATCATCAGTGAAGGTTGAAAACAAAAAAAAAAAAGAATCTGGGGTCGACCCACACTAGTAACTTCCCATTGGTGCACTTGAAAACCATATAAGTGGTGGGTGGTAGAGTATATATTACATAATTATATATTATATAGTGTAATAACTTTGGGTTTTTGGAAAATCAGTATATAGGTAGGTATAGATATAGAGATACAGGACAAAATGTGGCATTGCCTATATTTTGTACTTAAGCTATTTATAATTGTAAAATGTTTACATTGGGCGCATTCAATACAAAATTTGACAACTGCTGAAAATAAAGTACTTAATTTTTTGTCGTTGAACGTAAAATTATATGAAATGTCAGTTTTGTATGAAGAGCCTCTTTTTGTATAGAAAAGCTGTCACCTGAATTTTCAGTTGGGAATTTCTTGCTGAAAATTCCGATGAAACGTAACTAAACTTCACTAAACGTAACTGAATGTCAGCTAACTTTTTATGACAGCTGGCCAATCAGAAGCTCCATCTGAAAATAAAGTACTGAAAATTTTGATGCGTTGAATCCGGCCATTTTTTTTGTAAATAGCTAATAAAACTTTTTTTCCTTACTCTTCTACCGCAGGTATTAATTATTTAAGCCAATTATTTGAAAACAGACTATTGACTAAAAAAAATACCAAAAATCAGGGGAGTCTACTTAAAAAAAAAACATGGTTTCAAAGAATATAAAAGGCAAAAATTAAGTGTCGATTTTGAAGCGATTTTGATGGTAAAAATTTTTCGAATTAAAACATTTGAAAAATTAAAACATTTTGATTTTTAGCTTTTTAAAAAATTTTAAAAAATCTCAAAACTACACAACATTTAGATGGTATAGGTATACATTTTTGGTAGGTAAGCATTTGAAATCGATATCATTGTTTTTTTTTTCAAAATATTTGAGTCAAAACACATTTGTTAAGAATTTTAAATAGTTTTTTTTTCAGTTTTTTTGCTCATAAAAAAAAACTGTTTATTGAATTTTTTAAAAAAAATTACCAGTACTAGTAGACTGGGTTAGGAATCATTTTTTGTTCTTGAAATATTTGAGACGAAAATTATTTTTCAACTGTTTTTTTAGTTTAAAAAAAAGTGTCTGTTGAATTTTTTTTAATATTTTCCCATTTGGTATTGTCTAATTATGTGTAAAATAAAATTAGTCTAAAGTGACTAATCCGTTCTCGAGATATTCCAGATAAATGACATTTTACAGCTCCTTTTTAAATTGGTGTAGTAAAAAAAACTGTTTATTGAATTTGTTAGAAAACCTTTTCAGCACGTTATGACAATATTTGGCCTTATCACAGGTCCCGTCCATATAGTTTCGTACTACAAATCCCGAATAAATGTATTAAGGCTGGCGTCGTAACAGAAATATTTTCAAACCAATTCAGAATACGTGAAAAGTTATAACGATAGCCCACAAAATAGTGTCAAGAGTTTTCTTACGAGGGAAGGTGATATGATACTTTTTTCAGGATTCGTAGTACGAATCTTTTAAGACGGGGCCTGTGATAAGGCCGATTATCTGTAAAATAAAATTTATCCGAGGTCGATATGTTTATGCGTTCTCGAGATTTCGTGGACGAAAAAAGTACCCCAAACGTAAGTACATACGCACATACAGACATCTTGCTAAAAACGACGGATTCTGATTCTAGACACCTACCTAGAGACGTGAAGATATGTCAAAATTTTGAATTCGACAAATCGCACCAATTACAATAACTTCCAATGGGAAGTTAAAAAAGACATAGTCAATACCAACACCCCGGCTCGTGAAACTTTCTCTACACATGTTGGAGACGTTGTAGAAAAAGTTCAACGGAGAAGTTTCTCTCTTATTTAAGTTTTAAATTAAGAACTTGGGTAACGTCAAGAACTTAACAAGGACGTAAGCGGTAATTGTACTTTGAATCAAGAGAATTATATCCAGCAGATAACAATAAGAGATTTCGGTTTTGTAGACTCGAAATATACAAACATTCCAATAGTTCCAAACTATGTCAAACAGATTGAAGATTCTGATGTTTTGATGGATAACGGTAAATATCAAAACCTAATTGGGTGTCTTTTGTATGTTTAAACCTAAACAGAATGATTGTAAAAAGCTAAAACGAATAGTAGAACATCAAAAGGTACGAATGTAGATTTCTTTATGGCTATGCGGATGCAAATTGGGACGAGGGCAGAATCAGGGCAAATCAAACAGTGGCTACGCATTAACGGTACACGGTGACGTTGTGAGCTGATAATGCCGCAAATAAAATTGCGTGGCACTGTCGTCTACGGAAGCAGAATTCATCAAATTGTCGAAGGCATTCCAAGAACCATCATTGATTTGACTTATATTGTCCGATATGCGGCAGGAACTCGCCTAACATACCATAATATAATAAGAAAACCAAAGCTGCTTAAAATGGATACAACTGAGAAACATTTTTCAAAATAAAACTAAACACTTTAATACACGTTATAATTTCGTAAAAGACTTTATCAAGAAACAGACTAGGGTATTTAAATATTGTCCAACAGAATCTATGTTAGTCGATTTACTACAAACCATTTGAACATGGAAGACATAAGATGCTCAGTGAAATATAGGGTATCGTTGATATGATGATTAAAAGTGTTGGAGATACATTTACATACATTCACTGTGATTTTAAATCACCATAAACCAACTAACTAAAAGTATACATATTAATGTTTTGTAATCAATACTTAAATTTTATGGAGACATTTAGTTATAACATTTTAGTTAAGCTGTTTGTATTTCTACAGAGCCAAGAAAAGGTAAGGAACTACTGGTTTGGCTACTTGCTAATTTATCGTTGGAATCCCAGCGAGCGCAGTGCTAAAGGCATAATCCAAAACAAAATTAGAAAATTCAATTTTTAATTGTAATGAGCTTATTTATAGTAGGTTCATACATTTGCCAACACAAATTAAAACAAATACTTATGTTTTATTATTTATTTTTGATTTTCCAAAGAGCTGTATTTCTGTGACAAATAACCATATCCAGATGAAACAAAACTAGTAAAAAAAAAAAAACACAGTCAAACCCTCTTACATGAGAAAGAGAAAATCGTAAGTTTTCAGTTATCTTGGGGCCTCATAACGTAAAACAAAAATCTTTGGAACGATTACTTTTTGAAGATAACTGTCTTTATTTCTCTGTTCAGAAGTGAAAGGGATAGCATTATTCAAAATAATTACGTTATGAGGCTCCTCAGTTCGGTTAGCTGAAAATTCTTCTTAAAAGCCAGTCAGCAGAGTCAACGATTTTTCGTAATGCATAAGTAAACCGCTCAAATTGTATGACTGAAATTGTTCGGTTGTGTATGAGTGTAAACAAAATTGGCGCGGCTGTAATGTGTTTCAGCAACCATTTTGACTAATATCTCGAGAACGATTCATCGTACAATTTTTGTTTATATATACAATCGACGCCGCTTATAACGACCGCCAAGGGACCAGCCAAATGTGGTCGCAATAGCCGGCGCGGCGGTCGTTATATCCGAGTTACCATACAAATGATCGATTTAAAAAAACAGAAGTACCTACATTATGTATGTAGGTATGCGGTTTTAAATATTAGGAACAGAATAATAAAGAACCTAGTTAAATTCATTCGCGAAGAAAGGAATTTGTATATTCGAACACGTTCAGGTTTAAATTCTCAGTTAGTTTTTTTTTTTTTTATGTGTCCTTGCATTTTTCTGCATTTCGTTGTTGTAAGAGGTGAAACCGAATTCGTCGTTATATGCAACTAATAATTAAAGAATACGATTTTATGACGTTATAGCAGACGATAAACTAATATAAATTGTATAAAAACCAACCAAATGAATGAAAAATTGTCGTTAAAAGCGAGTCGTCGTTATAGGTGGCGTCGACTGTAGTTATTCGCAGTTACATGACATCTTACATTTGCCTGGGTTCGTTTTCCATTTTTTTCAATTTCAATTTCTCTTATTTTCATTCGTTTTTGGTCATTATAAGCGGCGGTAGCAAGGTCTTTTTTTTTAGAAATACGTCGTTATATCAAACGAGTCGTTATAGGCGGCATGATAAGGCCCCTGAAGTGTATATTTGTTTTTGTGCATCTACATATATTCTTCCTTATAAGGCCGAATAACTTTTTATATGTATCAAAACTTCAATAAAAAGAAAAAACCAACAAATTTACGAACATTGAATAATTTTCAAGAAGAGATTTCTTAATTTATAAGAAGTGTATTGAAAAGTACTAACAAAAAGTACTCAAATTCGGTATTAAAATTTCCGATTTCGCAATGGCAGGATTTTTACGTTCGGGATTTTGACATTGGGGATCTTACAATTCGGGGTTTTGACTTTTGGGATTTTTAGAATTCGGGATTCTGTTTTAAAATTCAGGATTTTGGTGATTCGGAATTTTGATGTCCGTGATTATGCTACTTTCTCCTAGGCTATTCATTACAACGACAAAAATGGCGACTGAATCACAATATTAACAGCCTATTGAATTTTTTTGTACACATAGACCTGCCAATTTCAGTCATTAAATTTGAGCAGTATACTTTTGCAAAGAAAAAACCTCTGCCGACTCTTGCCTATTAGCTGATACGAGCTTTCTGAAATGTATGGTGTTCCAATTTAGCGGAGTTGACTGTAAACTAATTACAAATCTTAGGTCCCATGCAACTTGTTTTCGGACTACATACTAAATGCTGTGTTAATTATTTAAGGTTTCTTAAAAACGTTAAAGAAAAATTAAAATTTTCTTTCTTAATTATATGCGTACCTATGAAAATGTATACAAAAAAAAACTTAAAGACAAGTTGCCACCACTGTCCTTGAAGTACCGTCCAAGACATTAAATATAGAAGAGTAGAAAAGGCAAGATATTCCTTGTTAAAATGGGTGGCAATGATTCATTCTTTTCGATACATCTTTGGTTTCGAATGCACCCCTCGCATACCAAAAAATTAGTCCCATCATTTTAACATGTGCTGTGCAATGTAGATTGCATTTAAAAACCGAATCAGACACACAGTATAAATTCTTATTACTTATTAATAGAAAATCCTCCTAAAAAGGGTTACAACGCTTCTATACAACTAACTTTTTTTTTATTCGATTAAAACTTCTCTTTATATTCAGTTGCAGTTTAAATATTATTTATATTATTTTGTATAATTTTGATTTCAGATCATTTATGATTAAGTAGAAGGCTGAGGATTTCCTGAGATGCAATTTTCTTATAGAAATATAAACAACAAAAAAAAAAACGAAACTTAACATAACTTAGAATTAAATCAATTGTATTAAACTCAACCACTTGTTTAACTTATTGGCTAAGATGTTCAATAAGCGGAGCAATTAGTTCCATATTTCTTACCACAATCAAACCACCAGAATTGCATTTCGCCTCTTCGTCTAAATAAGAGACCGAAACTGGCGACTTAGCATCTAAGCTCTTTCGATAGTCGAATATATCACCACCAAGAGACTTTAATATCGCTTGTGGGCCACAAGTGTCCCATTTAAATGTCGATCCTTTGCTCAGCAAATATAAATCCACTTCGCCTGTGATGACTTTAAGTGCTTTATGTCCAGCTCCGGCTGAAAAAGCAAATTCATATCCCAGATCCATGATTCTCTGGAGGAGATCTGAGTTCTCTGATGTGGAAAAAATGCCCAAATTATTTGGTCGCAATGTGATATCTTCAGGACAGTTGTGTGCCTCCAATGATTCTAAGCAAACGCCCCAAAAGAGTAAACTTTTGTAGACATTCTCGTCGATTTTGCTATGAAAAGGTTGCGAAACAACTCCAATTATTGGCTGGCCACTAGAAATGCTGTAAGCTCCTATCAGAACAGTTACACAATCGAGACCAGTCGATGTGATGCCAGGAAAGTTGGTGAAAATCGAATCACCTGATATGTATTCCGATGTCGCATCTATGGAAAACCTTGTGTGTAAAAATAAAATTGATTGGTTTTTAACTCGACTTACCAATTGGATCGATCCAAATGCCAATATCGGAATAATTTAAGTCATCTGGCAAATCAGGGATGTCTCCAACTTGGTCTGAATAGTTAACGAATTTGTGTACTTCCTCGGCTAGGACTTCAGCTGCTGATCGATTTCCATCGAGGACTTTTTCCAAACAATCAGCTGTCTCTGTAGGTGTTTCTCCGATTTCCACACTCACAGTCTCTCCTAGTTTATTGGTGAATGATGACGATTCTTCGCCTTTTATGTGTTCTCTAATTTCTGGAAACTATTTAGAGGATTTAAGGAAGAAATCTAGAAGAAATGTTCATAGAACTTTACCTCTTTGCCAATGTAATGACGAACAGTTTCTTGAATTAGAACATCTGCTAAGGTCTTGAAGTCATGTACGAATCTGGGATTAGCTTCGTCCGCAGATTTTTCCTGAACAAGCAATGCTAAGAGGTCTTTATTTGCCCGACAAGCTCTTGCTATATTCGCAGACCTTTCGGTAACATTGATAAGACTTTTTAGTAAATTCTTGGACATAATTGGCAAGCTTATTAAACAAGGCTTTTTGCACAACACAAAAACTATAACTTTTATTGACTGCAGGAATGTGGTTTGTTAGGTCGTCCTTAAGTGGAAGCCTAACCAAAATAATTTTTTCTCAAATCTAATTAGAAGCAAGCAAAAGAGAAGGTAAAAAATGAAAGTGCTCCGCTTGGACGGAAGTTATTATCGATATCGACTATTAGTCTAGCGTCAGAATCCCACACAATTTATTTCTGTTATGATGAAAGTGAACTAAAAAAAAATATTTATTTGATTAGGGTGGGTTTTTGTTTTGTTTATCAGGAAGGAGGACCATAGCTTTTATTTCGTTGAGCGTGAAAAGGAAGACAAAAAAATATGACAGGTTCGTGAATGGACCCTTCAAGCAAAATCACGGACCCAAATTTCTCGGTTCACTTGGGACTCCAAAAAAAATGAGTGTCTCACACACAATAACAAATTTTCTGTGTACGCATGTAAAAAGAACGAGAATCGAGAGTATTTTTTTCAAGCATCGAGAAATAGAGAGAGTATAGGCGAAGTATACAATCATTTTGCCTTAATTTCCACCACTTTTTTTTTTAGTTCAGTTTTGTAGGTAGCGTGGCGAAGACGGTTGCTTTTTTATCTCTTTTTTCTTGTTAACACTTTTAACCATTTCCAATCAGAAATGCAAGTTTCTATTTATTAAATGTAAATTTATATTTGTGGAATGATGTCATGTGCGAAATAGTATTTAGAAAATCTTTTATGAATGATAAATAAAAAAAAACTCTTGAAATGAAAAAATTCAGTTTGTTTTATTTTTGTAGTCAATGGAGAAACTGGACTAGATGGGAAGTTTTTTTTAATGCTTTTGGGTTGGGTATGCCTCAATTCATTCATTTTTTTTGGAACCGTTTTAGATTCCATTTGGTTTCGGTTCTCCGAGTATGGTGAATTGAAAAACTCTCTCTCTCACAATACATTCACATAATGGCTCCGTGGTGATTCTAATTTCCATACTAATTTGAGCCACAAAACGCAGTTTTTCGATCCGTATTTGGATCCGAATGCGAAGTCGTCCATACGTTGTTTGATACGTTTGCGGACCGAAAACGAGCTCGCTTGCTTGAAGGGGATGTAAATAAAGTCCACAATCCACATTAGTAATCCGGTTTCCAGCCAGCGTTGCCGATGTGATACGATCGTGATGCTTAAAATCTGCTATGTCCCGGTCTACATTTAACGATTTTTCCAGTGCCGATCTTTTGTTTGTAGGTGAAGGGAGTGAAAAGTGAGGGGTAGGGATCAAATCTTTTGTACCAGAAAACTCGAACGATTTTTCCAGTCTGTTTATGTTCTCTTTCGCTCTGTTTCCAGTTTTTTGTGTGTGTTCGGTGTCAGTGTGCCATTGGGTTGATGGTGTGAGTGAATATCAATGCAAAATAAAGAGCACAGAAATAAAAAAATGAAGAAGACAAGGAAAAAATCTCATGGAAAAAATCGTTCTGTGTGTACATTTCACACGATTTCTGGAAAAATCTTCGTGGAAATATCGGGCAATGTAGATCGGGACTATAAAATCTTCAACTTAATAGCCTTTTCACACCAAACCCAAAACCGGGTTTTCGGCAATTGGTTTACGAAAATTTGAAATGTGTTCACACCGAAAATTTAAAAGTTTTCAATTGACATTTCATTTGTTTTGCTTGAACACAATGGTTTCGAGGAAGGGCCGCGCCGCTTTGATAATTTTCAGTGCCACAGAAAATGGTTAAATCAAATGTTTTATGTGCAATTAAAAGACAATTTATTAATATTGGAGTTTAATAATGAAACATAATCAATCCTGATTCGTTATAATTAATTTATTTCTTAACCGATCAATTTCACGAAGTAGTTAGGATGCGCGACACTGCGTCGCCCTCTCTTGTGTTCCAGCAGAAAAAATATTTTTTCCTGGCAGCAACCCGTCAGCTATTTATATGACATTTAATGGAGCGCTGAATGTTTCACAAGGTGTGTTTGTTTAGTTCATCCTGCAAATCCAACATGTTTTGGACAGGTTTTATTTAAAACTTGTGTTTTATCAAAACATGTGGTTTAGCATAAATGTATGGGAAAACTTGTGTTTTCGATCTAGGTTTTTAGCCAAAACCGATATTTTCGCGAAAACAGGGTTTTGGGTTTGGTGTGAAAAGGCTATAAGGCTCTCCCAAACCAATGCGAAACATTCGGTGCGGCGAAGAAACATTCGGAAGTCAAAATTAATTTACATGTTGATATATGAGAGAGCCCACACCAATGCGGCGGAGAAACATTCGTCTTTCAAAATTTATTTAATAAATAAATAAATGAGAGTGCCCACACCAACTGCGAATGTTTCTTCGCCGCACCGAATGTTTCGCATTGGTTTGGGAGAGGCTTTATGCTAGGTTTCACTTGTCATTGAAAAGACGCAAATTGACAAACTTTCCAAGACAGGGTGAGTTAAGCCTCAACTACATAGACCTACTTTTGTACAAAAGTACAAAAGTCAGAAACTAAAATGCTCGCTAAAGAAACATTCTTGCAAAAAAACGTACGGAAATTGTTCTGACATATAAATTAAACCACCATGCACAATTTTCCATTGGTTTTTTGCAAACAAGTGTCTTCATAAAATACATTTATTTCTCACTTTTGTACAAAAGTAGGCCTATGTAGTTAAGGCTTTGTAGTCCCGGTCTACATTGAACAATTTTTCCCGTGCTGAATGGAAAAATCGGCCGAAACTGGAAGGAACTTGTCGGTTGTATCTCTCAATCGCACACGATTACAACAACAATTTTTTGTCGGCACTGGAAAAATCGTTCAATGTAGACCGGGACATAGTTGCTCGCTACGTCCCGGTCTACATTGAACGATTTTTCCACTGCCGACAAAAAATTGTTGTTGTAATCATGTGCGATTGAGAGGTACAACCGACAAGTTCCTTCCAGTTTCGGCCGATTTTTCCATTCAGCACGGGAAAAATCGTTCAATGTAGACCGGGACTACTACTCCTTTCTTTGCTTTTTGTGTTGGTAAAAGCCACCCTGTCCTGGAAAGTTTGTCAATTTGCGTCTTTTCAATGACAAGTGGAAACCTAGCATTAAGCCGGATCCACACCTGTATCTTTGTGTTGTTGTGTGGAGTCTTGTGTGGCTGTCATTCCGTATAATTTTATACGCCACACTGCAACACAACACACGAGACAAATATGGTTATACGAGTATGAAATACACGAGACAGGTGTGGTAACTACTTTAAAGCCTGATCCATATCTGTGTCGTGAGTTGTGTTGAGGAGTCGTGTGTCACTATCGCTACAATGTATTTCAAGTGCGTAGAACCATATTTGTCTCGTGTGTTGTGTTGCAGTGTGGTGCATAGAGTATAAAGAATGACAGCGACACACGACTCCACAACACAACACACGACACAGATGTGGATCAGGCTTGATTCTTAAAGGATCTCTCAAACGTATGCGAAATCAGAGCGAATCAAGCCGGTACCACACCTGCCTCGTGTATTGTGTTGTGGTCTGTGGAGTCTTGTCGCTGTCTTTCCATATATCTTACATGGTGAACAAATTTTGACTGGCGAATGTTTCACCGCCTCGCCGAATGTTTCGAGTCTGTTTGGGATATGAAAGTACCGATCTACATTGAACGATTTGTCCTGTGCTGACAAAAAATTGGTGTTGTAATCGTGTGCGATTGAGAGGTACAGCCGACATGCTACTTCCAATTTTTCCATTCAGCACTATAAAAATCGTTGAATGTAGATCGGGACAACGATAAAACTTGAATAAAAAAAAATTTATTCTGAAGCACCCTATCTAAAACTACCTTGCCTTCCAAACAGGTGCATTCACCAACACGTTTCGAAAATCCATCATGGCAGTTGTTGTTGTTGAACATTTTTTTATCGACCAAATAAACAAACAAAACAAGAAAATTCAATTCAATTTTCAAACGAAAAAATATTTTACAATTTTTTAACAAAATGTCCAAAGATAAATCTCGAGTAACTTTCGAAGAAGTAGCAAGATGCAAAAATAATTCTGGGAACAATTACTTCATACAAAGAGTGAATGAAGAAGATCGTCGCGACAAAATTCTCGAGGATGTATTCTTGCGAAGCACCGAGGAAAATCCCTATGCTCGGCAAGTCAATAATTCTATTCAAATTTGTAGTGAACTCAAGGAAGATGCCCGAAAGAGATTTCTCGAAGAAAAGCGACGACAACAACTGCGAGAAAACAACCAGGAACTAAAGCAGCTGGAAATTCAACTGCGTACGGCTTACATCAAAAAAGCCGTAGCTGCCCAGATTTACGAACAGGAATCTCTAAAAGAAAAACGCAAAGCTGAAGAAAAACAGATCAATCTTGAACTAGAGCAAGCTCGTCTTAAGGGTGATGAAGCGGCCAAGAAGGTCGAACAAGAAAAACGTGCGAAAAGTGCTTCTCTCAAGTTAGACCTGCAGGAGCAAATAGCAATGTCTAATGCTCAACGATTGACCAAATACGAAGTTCTTTTGAAAGAAAAGGAAATCATTAACGAGGTTGTAAGGAAGTGCAATGAAGAAAAGCAGAAAGAAGAGCGGGAAGCTGCCGAGAGAAAAATCCGAGTCAAGGATGAAATGGAGGAGTGGAAGAGGGCTCAGGAAGCATGGAAAGCCGCTCAAAATCAGGCATCTGAGAGTGAAAACGAAAAGATTATGGAATTGCTAAAGGAACGCGATAGGGAACAACAGAAGATCAAAGAAGAAAAATTAAAGCAGCGCCTGCGCAAAGAACAAATCAGCGACAAAATTGGACAACAAATCCATGCGATTCAGGTAAGATACCATAAAGTAATTTATTTAAGATTGATAAAATAATATAATTGTAGTTGGAACAAGCCAAGGGTAGAGAATGCCTTGTCGAGCTACTCATTGATGAACGCCAAGCCAAGGAAGAGCTTGAGTTGCGTGAAAAGTTGGAACAACAGATGCGACAACGAGCCGCTACTGCTATGCAGTTGCAGCAAGATCGTGAAGAGAAAGATAGGCGAAAACTGGCTGAAAAAAAGCAAGAAGAGGAGTATTTTAAGCAGGAAATGCGTGTACTTGCTGAACGGGACAAGTTGGAACAGTTGTCTGATGAAAAACGAAGAAAGAAGCAACTTGAACATCGCAGAGCTCTTCAGGAAGCCTTGAATGAAAAGAAACGGCTTAAGGCTGAGCAGATGAAAGAATTTCTTAGCTCCAGAGAGAGGGATCTCAAGGATTCTGAAAGAGCGTATGTTATATTAGTCAACCTTATCACGAATTCCATCGTAAAAGGATTTTTTTTTTAAATCCCTTCGTATTAGAAATTGGTACGCAATTTCTCGCTTCGATGGATTCTGTTTCCGATTATGTTGGAATTAGTGAGAGGACGAATTATTTTGAATCGTTTCAATTATAACTTTTTTTTTAATTTTCTAGTCAACAACTTGTTGAAGAGGAACGCATTCGGATGATAAAGCAACATGCATCTGGTTTGCTGGGATTTTTAGCGCCAGGAGTATTACGTGACTCTGACAGACATCTCGTGTCGATACCGCCTAAATAATTCTTATATTTTACATTTTTTATTATAAAAACAGAGCTTGAATATACCTAGTTAATGTTTCTCATACAAGGTTAGAATATTTTCCAATAGTTGTGTTTCAAAACGGCTATTCTGAACTGTGGGGAAGAAGAGTGCTACATGTTCACTGGCATCAACGATATCCAAAATCCAAACTACTATTTAATACTCAATCAGGTTTTTTTATGGATATGCCATCATTCATAGCCAGTAGAGGCGGCATAGAAAGAATATTCGTTTAATAACATAAATGTATGAAATGAAGAAAAATCCAATTATCCGTTACAATGTCTAAATTTAATGGACAAATCTAATTAAAAATTAAAATGTAATGGGAAATGGAACCAAAAATTTCAATACATTTTCAAATTCTAATATAGAAAAAAAAACCGTTACAAGTGTTAGGTATATAATAATTAAATAATAAGAAAATATGATGCGATAAAAATATACAAGGTTATTCACCTGAAGTGTCAAAAAGCTCGAGCGGGTGGGTTTGACCGTAAATGAGGGGGTCTATTCCCCGCCGTTTAGACAGGGGGGTTCATTTTCTAAAAAAAATTACTAAAAACAGAAAAGAAATTATTAAAAAACAACGGTAACACTTACAATTACAATGCCCTGTTATAACTTTTTTTAAGCCAAAAATACCTTATTTTACTTTATTAAAAAAAAAATGTTTGAAAACTAAAATTGAAAAAAATGTTCAAACTATTTTTTTTTTTTTTTTTTTAATTGTACGTTATGACTTTTACTTTTCAGCTAATCATTTGATCCACGATTATTGACAAATAACCGAATGTGTTTATTTTGCATTATTTTTTTTTCTTCAAAAAATCTATAGCTATAGATTTTTAGGCTATGAATGATGGCATATCCATAAAAAAACCTGATTGAGTATTAAATAGTAGTTTGGATTTTGGATATCGTTGATGCCAGTGAACATGTAGCACTCTTCTTCCCCACAGTTCAGAATAGCCGTTTTGAAACACAACTATTGGAAAATATAGATTTGAGTAATCATGGATGTACATAGATAGTCAATCTATTTTGGTTGATCAGGGTTAAAATTAGAACCTGTGAAAGTCACAACATATCAAATTTAACCCACTGTGGACAAACTGGCCCTCTATGCGCCGCATCCATTGGCCATGAACTATATGTTAAAAATCCGAACTACAATCCAATCCACAATCTGATTTGTATGGATATGTCACTGCATTGGATTTTTTATAAATTCAAATTTGACATCAATTTGAATTTCCAGTCTGTTTTTCCACAAGAGCTATTTTTAAGCGCATATTCTCTTTTGGTTCCCTGTCAATTGCAAAGTCCCCTACTTACGAAGAATCTTGATTATTATGCTAGATTTCAAATTTCATAATGCTAAATCGTATACTTACTTTACTTTACTTTAGATGGCGCTCACAGCCCAGGATGGGCTTCGGCCTCAACTAACAAGCCCCTCCAGCCAGCTCTATCCCTAGCCAGCCGCTTCCAGTTGCGCAAACCGAGTGCTTTGATGTCGTCATCCACTTGTTTGCGCCACCTGTTACGGGTTCTTCCTCTGCTGCGTACCCCATCGGGGTTGGATTCGACGACTCGTCGGGCAGGTGCGTTGCTGTCCATACGCTCTACGTGTCCCAGCCATCTCAGCCGCTGTATTTTCAGCTTTTTGACCAGGTCAACGTTGAAGCTTCTTCTCCACATTCCTTCGATACACACCGGACCGAAAATCACACGAAGAATCTTCCTCTCAAAGCACCCTAGCAGATTTTTATCCGATTCTCTCAGTGTCCATGCTTCTGAGCCATAGAGCAGGACCGGGATTATTAGGGTCTTGTATAGTCTCCTTGGTTCTCTGAGAGAGGGCCTTACTACTTAAATGCCTTCTTAGACCGAAGAAACAGCGGTTGGCAAGAGTAATTCTTCGCTTGATCTCTGCACTGATGTTATTTTGCGAGGTAATAGTGGAGCCCAGGTAGACAAAAGTCCTTGACAACTTCGAAGTTATATCTGTCCATCGTGACATTTTGCCCCCGTCGAAGATGTTGAGATTCCTCTCTCGATGACAGCATATACTTCGTCTTGTCCTCGCTAACCGCCAATCCCATTTAGCCGCCTCCGATTCAATGCTCTCAAATGCACTTGCCACAGCTCGCTTCGTTCTGCGGACAATGTCTATGTCATCTGCATACGCAAGCAATTGAACGGACTTTTGATAGATTGTACCGCTGGTGTTGACATGTGCGTTGCGTACAATTGCTTCAAGAACGATGTTGAATAGGTTGCATAATAACGCGTCGCCTTGCCTCAATCCTTTCTCAACATCCAAGGAATCGGTGGTGTTCTTCCCAAGTTTGACGGAGCGGCGAGATTTCTCCATCTTCATCCTGGATCCTGCACAAGCGGATGAGTTTAGCAGGGATGCCGAGACATGACATGGCTCTGTATTATTCGTCTTTTTTCACGCTATCATACGCGACTTTAAAATCGATAAAGAGGTGGTATCGATCTGGAATTCCCGGGATTTTTCTAAAATCTGTTGGAGTGTGAACATTTGATCGACGGTTGACTTGCCTAAAACCACACTGATGGGGGCCGATCAGATCGTTGACAAAAGGTTTTAAGCGGTCACACAGGATAGCCGACAAGATTTTATAAGCGACGTTTAGGAGACTATCTCTGTAGTTGGTGCATTTCAGAACATCTACCCAGTGGCGTCTTTAGGCATGGGCCCACTGGGCCCGGGGCCCCGCAATCTTAGGGGCCCCCTGAGCTGTCGCTGAAAGTCGTCCAACCAATTTGGAAACGATTAGGTTGATTTTGATTTGAAAACTGCATTTAAAAATTTGTTTACAAACTAACATTTATATTATACAACTCACATGTGATTGTTCCTAAATCATAATATTTATATGGGAAGTAGGTATTTTCGATTTTTTTTTTAAGGAGGACTATTCATACGAAGCAAATATGTAGATACAAATTTAAATTAAAGTTAACATCCATGATTGAATACAATTATGTACATACATACATACATGAACGTGACACCCTACGCACGTAAGTCAACGATCAAATTCATATAGCTAATGAAATAAGTCAATTATTTGTTTTTTTTTTGTCTCGTTTAAAAACTTTAAACTCTCAGGAACTGCAAAATGGATGTGAAGAATTGGATAAGACTTACCATTACCACAAAGACATAAGTTCAGAGGAGCTTGAGATGAAATGCCTACATTTAGGTGAGTATTTAATGAAAGTCCAGTTATATGAAGGTGAAAATACTATTACTATTTCAGAGCTATACAAACGTATAACAGTAGATAAAATCGAGCACACTTTTCCCAATTTTTAATCAGCTTTTCATAAATGATGGTATTAAACTGCAGTTGCGAGCATTTCTTTTCTAAATTAAAAAGGATAACAAATGAACTTAAAAGTCAAATACTTCCAAAGAGACTAAATAGCTTGTGATTATGTCAATTGCAAATGATGTGCTTCGTGATATAGACTTCGATTAAATAATTCAAGATTTTGCAAATGAAAAAGCCAGAAAAGTATCTCTTATATAAAAGTTGTAGCTGAACTTTTATTTACCAATTCTATTTTATTAAATATTTCTTTAATTTTGTTTTGTTAAAGGTTAGACCGCACATAACAGCAGCGGAACTACACTTCACGACGCGGCAAAACATTATTTGTATGAAATTGTATGAGCTATATCGCACTAAGCGGCAACTGAACTTCATACAATTTCATACAAATTATTTTGAATCGCAGTTCCGCTGCCGTGCAGTTCCGCCTAGTGCGGCCTAACCTTAAAGGTTAGACCGCACACAACTGCAGCGGAACTACACTTCACGACGCGGCAAAATATTATTTGTATGAAATTGTATGAGCTATATCGCACTAAGCGGCAACTGAACTTCATTAAATTTCATACAATTATTTTGAATCGCAGTTCCGCTGAAGTGCAGTTCCGCCTAGTGCGGTCTAACCTTAATACTGTCAATTTAGAAACTTTTCAATTTTCTATTGATCAAATTTTTTTTTGTAACTGTTTATTTTTAGTCTTTGACTATATGTATAGAGTCCTAGGAATTAATTTTAATTATTAAATTCGGAGCAACGGTAAAGGATACTCTAACCAAACTGGTTTTGATTAGGTGTGGTATGCCTGTTCCAAAACAGAATAGTGGATACAAAGGAAAGTAAAGAGCGTCATCAAGCGAAGAGAAATTGAAAATTTATCGATAAGAAAAGATCGGCTTTAAATACTTTACTTTCGAAGAGGAAAATTAGTTTACTTTTAGATGTAACGATTTTTTTTTGAGAACAATTAATTGATATCAACCTCAAATATAGAAAATTTGAGGTTGCTTTGGTTTGTAAAATTCCATTATTATTCAGTCGTTCAGTAATATATTCGAACTATACAACTACGAACAAACCTTTTTATTTTAATTTTACCTAAATAAGAGAAGAATAGAATCACGACATACGTTGGGCGCCAATTGTAGAGCGTGACTCACTTTTGTGTATTTTTAAAAGAAAAAGGTTTGTTCATAGTTGAAGTTCCAATATTTTATTAACTTTCTTTTTAATATGTTTGCACGTTCCATTTTTTTTCAGGACAACGGAGTTATTAAACTAAAATATTTGCTTATATGATTATTGCTCTAAGAACACATCATACAGCAACTTATAATTTTATTTTTTGTTAGCTGAATTTAATTAAAATTATAATAAGTAATGACTGATGATAAACTTAAAAATTTACAATACATGAGGGGTATTCATGCAACATCGGAAACTTTCCGACATCGTAAAATCGTTAAGTTTCCGACATACGTTTCATGAACGCCCCTTAATTTAATGCATTAAATGATGTGGTGAATAAATTCTGAGGACGTATTTTATTTTGTGCAAGCGTTTGAAAAAATAGTTAAAAATGTTTTGTGTTATTGAAATATTTGTTTTTGACAATTTTTGATACATAAATGTCATAATACTTTCACAAAAAGTTTTCCACGTTTACTATATTTTCTTTTACGACGTTTACGACACAAATAAGTGTGGGAAAGTTTACGATTTATCGTAAAAGAATTTTTATACAAATTGTGACAGTTCGTTTACGACGTCGTAAACTTTCCGACGTTTACTATGGTTTTACGACGTTGCATGAATACCCTTATTTTCTACAAAGGGCCCCAATTTCCTAAAGGGCCCAGGGCCCCCTATTGTCTAAAGACGCCTCTGCATCTACCTTTTTATGGATGTGGCACACTATACCGAGGTTCCATTGATCAGGCATACTTTCATCCGACCAAATTTTGCAGATGAGCAGGTGTATGCTCCTAACCAATTCATCTCCCGCTCCGAAATTAATTCATATGTTTCTCCACCGCGTTGGTGTGGGCACTCTCATTATATCACCATGTCCCGGTCTACATTGAACGATTTTTCCAGTGCCGATCTTTTGTTCAGGGTAAAGGGAGTGAAAAGTGAGGGGAAGGGATCAAATCGTTTGTACCAGAAAACTCGAACGATTTTTCCAGTCTGTTTATGTTTTCTTTCACCTTTTGTGTGTGTGTTCGGTGACAATGTGCCGTTCGTTTGATGGTGTAAGTGAATAACAAGACAAGGAAAAAATCTTATGGAAAAAATCGTTATGTGTGTACATTTCACACGATTTCTGGAAAAATCTTCGTGGAAAAATCGGGCAATGTAGATCGGGACCATGTAAATAAATTTTGACACGACAATGCGGAACATTCCTTGCGGCGAAGAAACATTCGCATGTCAAAATTTATTTATATGGTGATACATATAAATGTTCGTTTATTCGTAGTTCGTTGTTCGCTATCATGTGAATAGTACTTAACTCTACAATTTTTCCAACCTTTTTTTTATATCACCCTTCACTCACCACATACAACCCTTGACACAACCAAGTTCTAAAAAGTCGCAAGATAAATTGCCGGTTGTGTAAAAGCAATTAATGATTAGAGCAAAAACTACGCGAACAGATCTAATAATTACAACCTGTCGTTGTGTTTGTCGCCTCAATTTCACCAATGCAAAGCAAAAGAAGAAACGTCATTTTTCATAATTTTTTTTCTTCAATTTGTCAAAATTTAAAATTTCTGACCTCCGCACGTGTTGTTTTCTGTTTAATTCCAACAACGGTTTTTGTATTCCTCAAATATTAATTTAATTTTCAAATACTTAACAAAATAAACCAAACATAAAATGCCACCAGTTAAGAAAGTTAAAAAACAACCCAAAACATCAGTTCCTCCTCCAGCAGAAAACCCCTCAGCTGGATCTGGGGAAAAACTTGCCATATCCGGACAGGTAAATCTTAAAACCTACCTTTGTACATAAATTTAATAATTTCCTAAACATACAAAATATTCAATATTGCAGCTGGACAAAAAATTGAAAAAATCAAAAGCACGAATCAATAGACAACGGGGTATTGTGGTGATTAGGCATTTGCCTCATGGCTTCTTCGAAGAGCAATTGAAAAACTACTTTGAACAGTTTGGCAAAGTAACTAGGTTACGTTTGGCTCGTTCCACCCGTACCGGTGGCAGCAAAGGATTTGCTTTTGTTGAATTCGAGTATCCCGAAGTCGCCGAAGTTGCCGCTCAAACTATGGACAACTATTTGATGTTCCAAAAAGTGGTTAAGGCTCAATTCATACCGCCAGAGGCTCAACAGTACAACTATTTTAAGACGTCAGTGCGGCAAGTTATGAATAAGGTTAGTAGATACTTATTTCGATGAAAAAATGCAGTTCAAAACTATCGACATTTTGCTAAGCTAACCAAGAATTTATTGGACAGTGGCAATGTTTTGATCCGCTAGCTTACTTAAATCGCATTTCATTGCACCTTAGTTTTATCACAAGTTGGATTGTATGTACTTAACTAGCGAACTTCACCTAAATCGAAGTAAAATAATTTGGTACAACGATTATAAATTTGACTAACAAAATATTGAGTTGATATTATTTTGCATTACTTTGACAAGGACAATAATTGTGTGTTCCATGTCTAGTCTTAAGAGGTTAAAAACCTTGACTTCTAGACTCTTGAAGCTTGAACTCTTCTTAATTGTTTCTAAATAATTCGAAATACATTCGTTAAAGTTTTTATTTATGAGATCAAATTGTTTAATATTCTTTTAATCTTTTTCCAGATAGGTAAACCAATTTATGTTTCTGGGAAAACAGCTGCAATTCAAAAGAAAGCACTCGAATACAATAATTGGACTGATGAAGCCTACCAAAAACGTATCGCTTTAAATCTTCGCAAATTGAAAAAACTAAAAGAGAAATACGCTCATTTGGGTATTGATTTTGATAATTTCACAGTTAAGCCAAATATCCAGACAGTTGATCCAAAAGAAGAAAAAGCTAGTAAATCGAATTCCAACGAAGACAAGCAGAAAACAGAAGCTGGTAGCATTCTTCTATTGAAAAAGGGCAAACAATCTGAGAATACAAAAAAATCTAAAAATCCAAAGGCTAAAAAACAAATCGAACTTAAGGACCTCCTCGAAAATACACTAAACGATGAAGCTTCATCAGAAGATGAAGAATTTATTCCAACTCATGGAGATGATGATGAGGATATATCAACATCAGACGAGGAAGATTATGGTCTGGAAGAGGATGACGAAGAAGAAGTGAAACCTCAAGTGTTGAAAAAAGGAGCTAAACATATTAAAATAGATCGCGCCGCTGAACTACTCAAGAGAAAGCCAAATGCTGGTGGAATTCAAAAGTTAAACAAAGGTTTAAAAGACAAAAAATCAAAAAAGCCAAGTAACGTGATGAAGAAATCTCTGAAAGTTGAGGCAGCGAAAGATATTAAGCAACTAGGAAAAGCGAAACAATTGAAGAAAACAGATTTCAACAAGTCAAATAAGAAAAAGAGGGTGTAGATTTAAAGTTTTGAGTTAAATAAGTTTTGTAAATAACAAAAGATATACAATTGCTTTTGTTTTTTATTTTTAATTTATGTAATTTACGTTTGAGGAGCAAAATATTAAAACAATTTGTAAATGCACTAATTTTTTTTTAAATAAAATAAAATATAAAATAATTATGTAGTGTTTATTAAATCACCTAAACGATTGATGATGAGTAGTCTCTAGAGTGATGTGTAAAATAAAAGTCATCGAGAAGAAATTTAAGTAAGTGGAGTTTACTATGGCACGGTGGGAGTAGCTATGACTGCTTAGTGGACGCAGAGCAAGTCATCGCGGAACTCTTAGAACATCCAATAGCTGACTAAGGGACAGTTTTTTTTTATCGTGGGGTTAAAGTTAAACCGGAGATAACGCACCAAAATTGGTGAGTAAACTCTGGACTAACGCAACCAATGCTTTTGATATTTAATCTTCCCTCTTTTTTGAGTCTTTCGGCATCTAATTCCCCACTTTGGAACTGTTTCTTGGCATAACTGTAGACACATCTATTTGCAAAGTTAACTAACTCTTGTTTAACTCACAACTGAAAAACTGAACGTAAGGGTAAAACATTCTATACTTACGCACAGCGAATATCAAAAGAATCCAAGAAATTGTCCCGAGTGTATAATATTCGGATGGTGGTTAATCATCGAGATAGATTATCTTCCCAATTACCAATTATTCAATTCTTTCACGCAGCTTAATTCTGCCAACAATTGTAAAATCAACGAGGACAACTTTAATGAAACTGACGACATGTCGTCGCACTTATTATGGTTGGTAATATTTTGAGTAGAAATATGTTATGACCGAAAATGCAAGGAACCTTAACGCTCTATGAACAGATCGAATTTAATTAAATTCGCATTCGACACAGCGAGCTTATACAAACATTTAAAATTCAACTTTATAGAGTAGCAGCCGCCATAAACATATACGTTATTTTATCAAGACCAATTTTTTTTTGTCAACATTAGACTATGGTGGCTAAGAACAAATTGATGATGGTTAGAATATGTATTCCGGGAACGATTAGGAGCAAGCGAATTATAAAGTTACATACAGGCTTAAGTTTTTAAATATTTTAAACCATATGATGTCAATAACTTTATTTTACATTTTGTCAGGCCTTACGTCGGCTTTAAAACTCAAAATAATAGTTATTTGATAATATAACCTGGGAGCAGATCAAGTAAGTCTAAAATCTGGGCCTTGATTTGTTCGCTTGATTAAGCTATCTACGAAAACGGTCCACTTTAGTTGTAATTTATTTTTTAGCTACTCGTAGCATAGAAAATGTTTACAAACAAATCTTAGCCTTGATGATATAACGTTATATTTGTCAGTCGGTGGCGGCCCTGACTCTTACTCGATAAGAAAATGACATATATAAAATAACTACTAGGCCTGTTTGGTACTATGAAGTTTTAACCAAGTTTGGGTGTTTTTTCCTACGGGTTATGAGGTTATGACTCTGGCAGCAAAATTTCAACAATTGGTATATTAACAATAATTAACGGATTGTCATTCAGTAAAACGAAAACTATCAACTAATATCGTTTTGACAAAACCTGTGGATTATTTTATGAATGCAAACTTGCCTTATACACTATTTACATACATACTTACCATTATAATGTAGTTAATATAATTATTATATAATTATATGCTGTACAATTATTTATGTTGGTTTTCAAATAAAACAAAAATACGTAATTCTATAAAATTCATCTTTTTCTTAAATTTTTAATTAATTGTTTATTAATCTGTTGATATGAGAACAATTATTGTTAGATTTAACTGTAATATGTGACAAAAACTGAACGGAATTAACAAACAAATAAATATTCGTTCCTTATCTTTAATAAAATAACATAAATAGTTTAAGTTTTCTTGTTGTTGTTAATGAGATGACTTGCGGCCAGATTTGGTAGTTCGATGAATTCCAGTTCGTTCTTCTAGCACTATACGTTTCCATTTCATCCTACGATTTTGAAACCAAACTTTTACCTGGAATTTGAGAGCAGAATATTTTGTTACAATATTATGTACCTATGATATGAATTTTAAAGTGTGATATTTTAAGATTTAAGATTTCTGCCCTTTCTTCATTTTTAATTAGAAAAAAAGAAGTAAAGAATTATTTATTTTGGCAGTTTTCTTTAATATGTGTACGTTTTTATTTATGTATCATTTGACCATCGATTTCCACAAGGGGATGTAGCTCAGATGGTAGAGCGCTCGCTTAGCATGTGAGAGGTACGGGGATCGATGCCCCGCATCTCCAAGTATTTTTTTTTTTTAATTTTTGGTTATTATATTTCGTAATGTTTAAAGTATTATTGGGAATGCACATTTTCTGGCATTTGCTTTTGGAGTTGCGAAGGGTTTAATGATCTGTACCTACACGTGCAGGTAACGTTTTTCCCACCGTTTATGTCCTCGTGTTGGATTTAATTTTCTAAGTAAACAAGTCAAACAAAACCGCTGGTTGGACAATGTTTTTCAGGTGGCAATGGGTAGAAAACGCACGGTTTCGGTTGCATTTTTGGCTTAGGATACCTAAATCATGATAGATTTTTATAAATGGGGTTTAAAATGAAGGCTAAGACATGCCCTCTTTGCAAAAGCAGTGTTCGGACAGACATTTGTTTGCTGTTGCGGCGAGTGGATGTATAACCAAAATCTGAGTACAGGGGTTTATAGGTGTATATTTACAATTATGTACTTTGACATCATTTTATTTCATGCTTTTTTCAGCAAAACTGAGTGTCACTGGAATTGAAAACGTTTTTACTCTTCCGAAGCACGCGATAAAGCATAGTACGCAGCTGAAGCGAAACGAAAATTTTCATACAAACATTGACACAACGAAATCATAAACGAAAAATTTTGTTCTCGTTTTGCTCAGCAGTACGCAGTTCGATAGCGAAAATAGAAAATCGTAGTAGATTAATAGAGTCAAGTCTCCACTTTTTTCCGCACAGAATTTATTGTCCGGAACATTATTAATGGTGAAAAAGTGACAGCTTTTAATTTTTTTTAGAAATAAAATGGACGAAATTTAGTTTAACTTTCAATTTTTTAAACAAGAAATAAGTATATAATAAGCTAAACCATTCTTTAAAACTATCAACACAACAGAAAAAGAAATTGAAAAATATTTTTTTGTATGAATAATTTAAAATAGCTTTCTATATTTAATTGTTTTTTTTTTTTTTATTTTGTGACATACAACTGATAGAGCTCTCCATAAATATTTTTTGTAGCCTTTTCGTTTATGTTTTCGCTAATGATGTACAGAGCACAGACATTTACTTTGTTTACATGGAGAATTGAATCAGACTTGAAGTCGGATTCAATTCCATATAGACCTGGATCGGATTCAAACAGGATATCTCGATCCGATTACAATTTGCGAGCTGAATCGAATCGAAAAATTCAAGTAGACCTGGATTGAAAAATTAAAGAATCGAGTTTTAAGTGTGTGTGTATTTCAATTTGATTTGTTTTGTTTTGTTGATTTTTTTTTTCTCTCGTAGTCACAATATTCATAAACTTATTTCCGCACGCACACAGTAAAGTTGAAGTGTCACTTCAAGTGTAATTCGATTCTATTTGAATTCGATTCAGTGAGGTCGTATACCTAGATCGAAATATCAATTCGATTCGATTCGATCGTCGAATCCTGTCAGGTAAACGGAGTAATTTTTCGTTTCGCTTGAGCTGCGTACTAGGCTTAATTATTTAAAAAATATTTTTCTACACAAATATTATAGTAAAAGAACTGAAGATACAAGCTTTTTAAGCGAACCTTAATCGATTTTTTTGGAGACTTTGTTTTGTTGATTTTTCGCGTTTTATAAATCTCCAAGAAAAAAAAAACGATGAGGTTCGCTTAAAAAGCTTATATCTTCAGTTCTATGAGTCGGATCACCATC
Organism: Melangyna quadrimaculata; assembly: GCA_949320155.1. NCBI lineage: Eukaryota > Metazoa > Arthropoda > Insecta > Diptera > Syrphidae > Melangyna > Melangyna quadrimaculata. Next base: position 420,345,385 of record OX439483.1, read on the forward strand.
AAGATTAAGGTGTGCTTAAGCTCAGGTAAAATGACAGAGCACCATGATGCAGTGCCATTTTTACCATAGGGACATTACGGCCCATTGCCCAGGGCGGCAAATTTTGGAGGACGGCAAATTTTAAATATTCTGAGCTATAAAGACACAAGAGCGCATATATTCACATATTTGTAACACACTTGGTTTCTTGCTCCAGTTTGGGGATACTGATAGTAAACAAACAATCGAAGCAGCACTTGCAACATAAGTAACAGAATTTTCGAAATCACTTTTATTATGGTTTTGCGCTGCTTAGGGGTAGAGCTTTAGGTTGAGAACATACAAAACATAAATTGATACCTGAAACACACAAAAATTCGATCGCGAAATCGGCATTTAGTGCTAAAACAACATATCTGTTCTGCCATTTTGACAAATGAGTGCTAAAACACATTAAGTGCATGCATTTAATTTCTTTTTACACCCAACGCTGGCAAAACGTAGTAGGCCAACGGTTGTTTTTTAAAGTTTCTTTGATAATAATATTATTCCTCACTAACATTTCAGCTTCGGTATGGCTTAATAGAAGTTATTAGTAGCTTCTATTAAGCCGAACCGAAGCTGAAATGTGAATCAGTTGTTTGCACTCTTTCGAGTTGTTGATCTCTTAAAAAAGTTAAAATTGATTAAAATATGAACAACAATATTGATTCTTGTTTGAAGAAAAGGCCAAGAAAAAGATCGAACAATGCGAGTTCATACAAAAGAAATATTATTAAAAAGTCACATATATGTGGAGCGGAGAGTAAACACCAGTCACAAAGGGAGGCCTGTCAAAGCATTGCATATGGGTTCAGATTGCATGTATTTTTTTCTTTTCTTTTTGCAATGGCTACCTATTGCAATTATTTTTCCTAATAAAGATGTAATCGTCAATGCTACAATCTAATTAGTATTTTTATGAATTTCTGGCTCTAAGCTGTGCTTTTTTTTTTTTTTTTTTTGTATAATAAAATACTGAACTCACTTTTATTTTTTTGTTTTTTTATCCATTTTCAGTTGATTTTTCTAAGACTTACGTTGCAAATTGAGTGTTAAAACAACATAATTTAAAGTATTTGAGTTGTTTTGGTGCTCAACAAAACGTTTGGTGTTAAAACAACATAAAAAATGAAGTTAGTTTTTTAAAAATCTCCTTTGCTAAAAAGATTTTTTTAAAACTTTTAACTGTTTACAACTCACAGAACAACCCCTAATCAGATTTTAAAGTTAAAATTGTCAATGCGGCCGCTTTATCAAAAATATAAGGTTTTTTGTCTCTTCTGTAAAAACAAAAAAATGTCACTTATGTTGTTTTAACAATCACCGATTCAGCTATCCTAACGATGAACAACTTGGAGAAGAAATGTCTTCAGTTCAAGGAATGTTTGCACATCAACAATATTAAAACAAAAACAAAAATGTCTGCTAAAATTATTTTGGAGGAATTAATTGTTCCCAAAAATCTAATTTCCTCATTTCCAAATATTTACACCACATTAAAAATGTTCTTATCCATAGGTATCTGTCTCAAATGAAACAGGAGAACTTAGTTTGTCTGCCTTAAAACGCATTATAAATTATATAAGCGCAGTTCATTTCGCCAATTGAAGCTCAATAGCCTAGCTGTCATTGGAATTGTAAATGATATTACAAAACCTACATCGATGTTGATGCAATAGCAGACCGATTTTCATCTTTAAAAGCACGCCGTAAAATTATATAAAAAAAATATTACCTCCAATACTTATAAAAAAAATACTGATAATTTTGTCATGTTTTTAAATTAAATACTACTCAAATGTATCTAATTTAGCTTTAATGAAAGATAGGTAGTAATAAAACCTAAAAGCTATTTCTTATTTTTTTATTTTTCTTGACACATTTCGGTACTGATTATAATCATTGATTTAGTTGCTGCGACACTTGGCCAAATATTATTTTTTCAACAAACAAACATTTTAGGGGCGGCAGAAAAAAAAGTACCCAGGGCGGCAAATTATGTAAAAATGGCTTTGTCATGATGTATATTTTAAAAATTTGTTGAAATGATAATACCCCTGATAAAAAATTTAGAAAATCTATATTTTCAACCCTCCGCCCCCGCCAAAGGCTGAGAAAAAAACCTGCCAGACTTTTGATTTCGATAAAAATTGAAAAAAAAAACTTACTTCGAGTTACTGTTCCTCGTTCAATTTTTATCAAAATCGTTCATTTTTAAGACAATTTAATTATTAAAAATATATTTAAAATAATTTCAGAATAAATAAATAATAATAATAATAATAATACGCCACAGTGGCTCAAAATTTCATTTATTTATTTTTGTAAGAAAAACGTCTTCATAACAACCCTTAACCTTGTTGAACTTATACTGCATTAATTCATACAATTTGGATCGAGTAACTGTGACTCTCTTACTATATCATCTAAGGAAGATTTGGGGAGGCTTTGTGTTAATACAGGCTTCCCGAAAAACCATAGAGACACCCAGGTGGTCCTATTGTATATATTGTACTATTTAAATGAAAGACTAGGTCTTATTTATATATACAGGAACAAAGTTTTTATTAAGATTAAATTGGAAAGAAAAAGTTCATTACGACAGAATAATATTTATATAAATTAATTTTCAATTAAACAAAATAACAAGCAAACATTAAACGAGTGTTGAGTATCTAATAAAGTTTAATTTAACATATTCAATATTCAAAACTTCAATAGGACCCGCCTAGGTGAAACTGGCAATCAAAATATTGCCAGACAGTCATAGAAGTCAGAAGGAACTACGTCCGGGTCGTTCCCGCTGATAACATGAATCTTAGGATTCATGGCTAAAGTTCATTTGGCGAAAAATGCCAGATATACGAAGGATTACGAGGATTTAAAGCGACCGCATATAGGTCCTAGCGACTTTTCTGAAACGCACATCCGGAATATATGAATCTGATTTATCTATCCTTCCTACTGAATTTGGGGATGAATGACCTTTCCAGTTCCAAAAATTGCCGCCTTCCAAAATTTGCCACCATGAAGAAATGTCCCTGTGGTAAATTTTTGTGAACGACCAAAACTGGATAGGTTCTCCCAAAACAACGCGAATGTGGGGCGAAACATTCGCTGATGGCAGTTTTTGTTGTTATTTATTCGTTCCGCAGAGCGAATGTTTCGCGTTGATTTGGGATAACCTTAACTAAGCACACAATTAAACGTACATAAAATTTAAATTTGATTTGATTTGAAGTCAGCTGTTATTTACATATACATACATATGACATGTCTCTCCAGATAGCTGAGTGCCTACACGAGAATTTTTAAGATATGTTATTGGGCCATCACACAACAGGCTCAATTTTGAACTAGACTAAGCTGGGGAAATTAAAGTTTGTAGGCAAGGGAGGTGAAGTGTGAGGAAAGAAACGACTGTTCATCCTTGTTCCGAGCGGACTAACAAAGCTTAACTAATACATACAAAGTCGTTCGTTTCTAGGCAAAATAAACAAATCTGTTGTCATGCTAAACTGAAAATTTTAAAGGAAATTATTTGTTTTTTTTTTCGATTCTCTAACTGAGAGTACTTATACAATTAAAGCCGGTTCATGTACAAAGAATTTTCGGCCAGCTTTGCTCAGCTCGTGTGTGATTGCCCCGGGGCTTAGACAAGCGAGTAGAATTAGTAGCATTTGTATCATAGTGTTAGTTTTATGGATGTATGTGGGACTAGTAGTTCTCTGAGCGTTTTGTCAACTATCATCTATGATTTTTTAAAATATTTCATACAGATAAATATACAAATTCTGGAAACTATGGAAACAAAAGAAATAAATGAAAATAATACACTACACTGGCAGGATAACTGGCAGGCTAATCGCAGGCAGATACTCGTGTTCAGATACTCTCACACACATATACGCTACTAGTTCTACTCGCTTGTCTAAAACCCGGGTGAAGGAAAAGTTAGTCTGGCTTTAGTTCAGCTCAAAACAGAGCCAGTGTGTGTGATGGCCCATTGAGATTTCTTTTATAAGACTACAACAACACAAACCGATCCGGATGCTTGAAATCAGTACAAGTTGTATCATAGGGTCATCACACCACTGGCTCAATTTTGAGCTGAACTAAAGCCAGACTAACTTTTCCTTCAGTCGCGCACGGGCTTAGCAAAGCCGGTTGAAAATTGTGTGTAAATGAACTGGCTTTAATTGTATTAGTACTCTCAGTTTGAGAATCCAAAAAAAAAACAAATAATTTCCTTTAAAATTTTCAGTTTTGCATGACAACAGATTTGTTTATTTTGCCTAGAAACGAACAACTGTGTATGTATTACTAATTATTACTTCGTTAACATGGAGAATTGAATCATACTTGAAGTCGGATTCAATTCCATAACAGACCTGGGTCGCATTCAAACAGGATTTCTCGATCCGATTCCACTTTGCGATTGAAAAATACAAGTAGACCTTGATTGAAAAATTAAGGAATCGAGTTTTAAGTGTGTGTGTATTTCAATTTGCTTTGTTTTGTTTTGTTTTTTTTTTTCTCTCGTAGTCACCATATTCATTAACTGATTTTCGCACGCACACAGTAAAGTTAAAGTGTCACTTTAAGTGTACTTCGATTCTATTTGAATTCGATTCAGTGAGGTCGCATACCTATATCAAAATATCAATCCGATTCGATTCGATCGTCGAATCCTGTCATGTAAACTGAGTATATATTTTTTTAGTCCGCTCGAAACAAGGATGAACATTTTAGTCCTTTTATTCCTCACTCTTCACCTCCTTCGCCTACAAACTTTAATATCCCCAGTTTAGTCCGGCTCAAAATTGATCCAGTGTGTGATGGCCCTTAAAGCATAATATGATTTAAGGCTCTCCCAAACCAATGCGGAACATTTGTTGCGGCGAAGAAACATTCGTCAGTCAAAATTAATTCATATGTTTCTCCGCCGGGTTGGTGTGTTGGGACTCTCATATATCACCATGTAAATAAATTTTGACATGCGAATGTTTCTTCGCCGCAACGAATGTTCCGCAAAAAAAATATCGAAATGCTAATTATACCCCTGATAAGAAATTTAGAAAATCTCTCTTTTCAACAAGCCGCCACCGCTAAAGGCTCCGCCAATTGGCTCCGAACATTTTGTACTGGATAAATGTCAAAAAGGCTCGGCGACGAACCATTTGGATATTCAGCCAGTCGGAAAACCACGAACCAAATTTGTTCCGAGCCGTTCGGCTCTGTCGTGTATGGCCAGCTTTAGATTAATTTAGTTAGTGAACAGGCCCCGCCGCCGCCGTTCAAAAAAATGTTAATTTCGTTGTGCCTTGACCTATGTTGATGAATTTGAAACAAATAGGCGCGTTCACAAAACAGAGATATCGGAGATTTTGCTCCGTCAAAAGCTAGGCAAGCGAATCAAACAAAATTTTCCTCAGTATTTTGACAGCCGAACTGAAAAAAGTCGAGGAATCCTGTTTAGGCAACGGAGATTGCTGAGGCCCTCCGATATCTCTTCCTAATCTTAAAAAAACCCAAGTATGTATACTATTCATACATATGATAAGGCATCTACTTATTTATGTAAAATATAGGTTTATCTTAAATAAAACAAAATCATATTATATATTTTCTTTTACGTCCAATGATAAAAAGTGTTGATTTTAATATTGGGCCTTACCAATAATCAAATTTAGTAACGACTTAAATATTTAAGGAAAATAGACCATAGTTGTATGGCCTATAAAATATGAACCATACATGTTATGTTTCATATTTTAGAGTCCATGCCATGTAAAAAAAAAATCCAAGCCATGTAATATTCATTATTTAGGATCCACCTAAATATTTAAGCCATACCATGGTTGGTTTATTATTTAGATCCCATACAAATATGGTCCATTTTACTTAAATATTTAAGTCGTTACTAAACTTGATTATTGGTAGGGCCCATTAACTTTAACACTAAATAAGCTGTACCTCCCACTCTAATAATAATCTTAGTCGCTATCAAGGGTATATGTTACACATCATTGGCGATTACTCCAAGACTAGCTCGCCTTTTTTTATTCATATGGCTTTTTATATGGTTGCATCTTGCATATGTTCACCTTATGATACTCTTAATATTGCGATCTTTCTTCAACATGTACAAAATTAAATAAAAATAAGAGTTGGATATTATAATCTACCTGTCTCTCAGATAAATCCAATGCCACAGCTATTTCATATCTCCTTAATCTAGTCAAATAATTTGAATGCAAGAATTCCGCTTCTAATTCCGTGATTTGATCTTTAGTAAATGTGGTACGTTCCTTCCGGTTTGCAGATGCTGTTAAAACAACTCTACTTTCCTTTTTTGTTGCCAACATGTCTGGTGTTTTAGTTATGGTGGCTGAAAAAGAAAAGAAAACCATAACAATAACAATAACAAAAACAAAAGGAAATATTTGTATTGTTTAAAATTTATGGCCACACAAATAGTTTTTATGATTGCAATGACTCCCAATTATGAACATGCCAAACATCAACCACTTGACAAAATTGTTGTATCTATATTCAGTCATAGTGCGTTCAGCTTCATCATCACTAATAAAAGGTTCTAGAGTGCTGCCCTCGAGCAGGAAGGCAATAAATTTATGAGTTTTGACAGAAATATCTAATATTACTGAAAATGTCATGATTTAACTATTATGTATCAACTAACCAAAAATGTAATATTTTAGATTTTGTTTTTAAGTTGAGCTCATGAGAATCTTTTAAAGCAAATATAAAATTGAAGTTTTTTCAAGTATGTAATAATATAAAGAAATCCACTCAAAATACCTAAGTACTCAACAGGTAATTAATTTGGTAGAAAGTATACTATAGGTATGATGATTTTCAAAAAAACATTTTTTAGTATTATAATGCAGTTTTCCATTGGATGTGTCCATAAGCGTCCGTACGTCTTCCTCTTCTGAAACCATTGGCACAAAAAATACGCTTCTGACGATTCTGAGAAGAGAAATTCGATTCATGATTTCAAATCAGAATCCACTTAAGAAACGTCACAACAAACTGCAATGTACTTCATGTTTTTTTTTTTTTAACTTTTCATTTTAATTTAATTTGAATTCAAAATTGATGTTTTTGATAAAGTTTAACAACTTCGCCGTCCCATGAATCATATATGAGCACAGCATTCTTCGCCTGCCCTGTCCAATGTATCATTTATGAACACAAAACATATTTTATGAAACTAGCTTTACTGTCCCCATACAAACTGCCTTAAAACATCTGTACATTCATTATTTTTGTTCAGAAAAAAACAGACCTCCACTCCACGTCCTTGTCCTTCGGCTTCCCTGTGCCATGTATCATATATGATACACAAATTTGTGTTTACTAAAAACTAATTTTTTATATGAAAAAAACTAAATAAGAACTTAATTTTCACATAAACGTAAAGCTTACGTCTAGTTCTTAACCGAACTGCAAAAAACGTTGGAAAAATGTTTTAGACAAAAATTTCGTTTCCAAAGCTGCATCTATCCTTTTTGTGTGAAAAAAATAATATTCAAAATAAATACATAAGAACAAAAAATATTATAAAAAAAATCCAACACTTATATTGTCGTGTTATAGTTTTTTTTTAAAGCCAAAACCTTATTCCCTAATTTCCTATTTAAATAAAGTTGTCTAAGCAAATAGTTTAAAAACAAAAATTTTCAAATATTTTTTTTTTGTTTAAACTGATTTTTATCAAAATTTTACGCTTGTTCAATACCCTTATCAATTTTAATTGAAACACTGATAAAAACCATATAGTTTTATGAATCACAGTTATAAAAATACTAGCTGACACAGCGAACATCGTTCCGCCTTAATTTCGTTAATGTAATGAAAATAATAATTCCCAGTATGCACAATGCCAAATCGTTAGATATATAAGCATAAGCCATCGCAGAGTTCTTTGAAATGTTTTTTTCCATCAACTTCCAGGTGCAATGGCAATATCAGTGCTGTTTTACCGCCTTCCAAAATGTTGTAACTGATTCCTTCATATTTCTTCCTCGGTCCAACCCGAACCCATACAACCCAAAAATCGTGAAATTCGAACGATCCTTTCTAGTTAGGTATGTACTAAAAACAGGATCTTCCCGTTCCAGTTTTTCTGGAAATTTTCCGGGACTTTTCGCTAGTATCATATGTCCTTCCTTAAGACAATACGAATTCATCAAGCCCATAATGGTGAAAGTCGAAGTATCCGTTCTCGAGTTATGCACTAAAAACAGGATCTTCCCGGATTTCCAATTTTCCAGGATTTTTCTGCAGTGTCATTCCTTGAGTCAATACGAATTCATTAAGCCCAAAATTGATTAAATGGAATGATCCGTTCTCGAGTTATGCGTGCACACACGGACGATATTAAATGAATTAAAAAAATGAATAAAACTAAAAGAAACAAACAAACAATAAAAAAAGTAGAACAAACGTAATACAAAAACTAAACTAATTTTAACTATTTAGGGATTTGTATACCTAATAAATTATACTCTAACTGAAACATTCCAAACAAAATGTTTTGACTTTTGATGCATGTTTTGCACTCTGTCTGAACTTGTTTGGAAGTGGCAATAATTTCACTAAAGCTATTATTAGTGTTAGCCTTGATATGATGTGAAGCCTATAATTTTCTTATCCAAAAGAACCTAAGTAGGTTCCAGCTCATATACTCGTAGATATTGATTTAAAAATAAGGTAAAAGAATTTGTGCTTTCAAAATAGTAAAAACTTTGTTCTGAGAGCAGCCATAGTTTTTAAATAATATCTTTTTGATTCTTAGTCATTATGCCCCTCCCACCTTTAAAGGGTAAATAGACATGTGACATAGAATACTTGTATTTTATTCCTCTACAAGATTCTGTTTTAATGTATGTATGAGACACAGAATTTGTTTTGTCCTTCGGGTTCCCTGTCCCATGTATCATATATGAACACAAAACTTAACACCTTTTTTTAACTACAAGAACTCATTATTTAGGCGAAAAAACCAATCCACACTAAATATTACGAAAAAGTAATGGATTTTCTTGAAAAAAAAAAATTTGGACCCGGGGGATGATTTTGCAGTTTGTATGGGGACAGTGAAGCTAATTTCATTAAATATGTTTTGTGTTCATATATGATACATGGGACAGGGAACCCGAAGGATAAAACAAATTCTGTGTATCATATTATATGATACATGGGACGTGGGATGGAAGTTTTGTTTTCCTGAACAAAAATAGTGGACGTAGATGTGTGTATAGCAGTTCGTATGGGGACAGTGAAGTTGTACAAATCAAGAAAAAATTTGATAGTTTTGGGCAGATGAGAGCGCTCACGAGAGAGTAAAACAATTTCCCGTCCTGACAAATTCTGTATAAGAAATTTCTTTGTAGTTTGGAAATACAGTTTGAGACCTTAAGTAATAAAATTTGATTGTCCTATAATTTATAACATATAATAGAGATCAGTTTAGGTTTAAGGCAAGGCATCAATAGAGTATTGCTGCCGCATCAAAACTTTTTTAAATTCAGCCACTGTTCTCAACTTCAACGGAACTACACTTCAACACGACGCACGTCGCGGAAAAACATTATTTTGTAGTAAATTTTAGGACCTATATTGCAATAAGCGGCAACTGAACTTCATACAAATTCGTAGGAATTCTTGTGAAATGTAGTTCCGCTGCAGTTGAGTGCGGTCTAACCTTTAGGAATCAAGTTTTTTTTTTTTGTAAAAAAGATAGCTATATAGGTTAGGTTAGGTTGAAGTGGCTGCCAGCAAGGGACTGGCACACTTAGAAAGATAGCTATATAACAGAAAAGGAATTTATTCCCTTTTTTCCTTTAATGATATCCGTGTTTTTTGTGCCTTTATATCCGCTTCTGTCGCGTTTTTCAATACAAAGTACAATAACAATTATTTATAATTGCTGTAGCGGAGATAGAAGCAAATACATATAAAGACTCACCAAAAGATGGTAGTATCTAGTCTAGTTATTGTATAAAATTAATAATTCTTTGCCATATTGGCTTGAACCACAATAGTCTAAAAAAGATAGTATCTGACCGGAAACAAATTAATTCATGAAATTTTATTTCTGGTATCGACGCAGAATTTTATCCTCAACAACATATCCAAAGTCCCTGCATTGGCTTTTTGTAAAGACGCATTTAAAGAGGTGGAGAGGGATGGTAGGTGGGAGTTTATTAAGCTGAAAATGTTGTTATAATACAAACCAATCATACGACACATGTTTTTAGGGTACTTTAAAACACTGATTCTAAAGACACCAAAACTTAAAAGATACATGTATCCTGTAGAAGGTTAAAGTCCTTTTTATGGAATGATTACCTACTTTTTTTCAAGTACAACAAGTAAAATATTACCCAAAACCATTTTAGGATAATGGGATAGTAATGAAATTTGGTACAAATGTTTCATTTGTCATGTTTATCAAGAATCAAAAAAGTCCCCGAAAATATCTATGGTGCAAGGGCGTTTTTTTTTTGACGGCGAGATGTTAGTGCGTCATTATTACCATAACATCTGTGAATAAGTTTTGATACTGATAAAATTTGCTAAAAATATTAAATATGTCATGGTTTCCAAGTATCAAAGAGTCAATTAAAGTATCTTGATCCAAAGAGTTTTTTTTAAGAGAGTTTGACATGTCCTATACGGAGCAAAATGTTACGTATAACGAAAAATTGTATTTTTGTATAATCGAGATAGTACATATATGACATTATGATATATGATTTAAAGGTATTTTTTAACGCCAAATCTAATAAAATACAAACCAACATGATGCAAGCACCCTAAAAAAAGTTAGATTAATTTTGAAGCAAACATTACTGTTTTTTCCCTTTAGCAGGTCAAACATTACACCCCAAAAAATCACCCTTGGACCTTAGATATTTGTATGGACTCTTTTGATTCTTGGGTGCCAATATAAATTTAATATTTTTAGCAAATTTCATAAGTGTCAGAATTTGTTCATGGATGTTATGGTAATAATCACTTACTTGCATCTCTCCGTCAAAAAAACACCTTTACAGACCACAGATATTTTAGGGACTCTTTTCATTCTTAGTTAACATGCCAAATGAAACATTTATACCAAATTTCATTAACATCCCATTATTTTAAAATGGTTCTGGGTAATATTTTACTTGTTGGACCTACTTAAAAAAAAGTATCATTCCATAAAAAGGAATTTAACTTTCTACATGATACATGTATCTTTTCAGTTTTGGTCTCTTTAGAATCAGCGTTAAAAAGCACCCTAAAAACATGTGTCATATGATAAATTTGTTTTATAACAAATTTTTTCAGCTTGATTAACTCCCTCCTCCTCCCCCTCTCAACCTCTTGTAAGAGATTTCATATTTAAAATGTGCTGCAATCAAAATATTGATCTAACTTATAATTAAATAAATCCTGACCACCCTGTGCTCTTAATTTAGCATGGACGATAATATAACCGATCATCTAATTTCTCTTATTTGCTATTTACTTTTATTGCTGTTCTATCGAACGACATGAAGCACAGTTTATATGTACAAATATGTAACTTTTTATGTATAACTGTTAGTTATTTTACGGAAGATCTTGACAATAAATTATGCTTTAAGAATGATAAAAATTTTAATCCTCCCGAAGCATAAATAAAATATGCTTTAAGATCTAGATTTTCTGACGGTTCATATAAAAACAATAATTGTAATTTTTTGAAGTCTATATAAACTTATTATTTACTCAAATGGCTTTTGGTTTGGAACGAGTTTTAAATGAAATTGTATAATGTATGTACCTATATGACTTCCAGATATAATGTGATCTTTGAAATATAAAGAACTGAAATGTTATTTATTTTACTTTTGTATTTGATTTATTTTCAATAAAATTGAATATATGATTTGTTACATATCAATGGCTTTTAATTTCTACCACTTTTCTACAACTTTTTTGACAACCTTTCTACCACTCTTTGGCTTCTGCGAAGTTTCAACACTGGTGCGCACAGAGAAAACTCACGCTTTTGGAATTTGGCTCCTTGTCCAGAGAATTTGTATGTAATTGCTTAGTCCAACAATGTTTTGTATAAACAATTGCATTGGACCTTTGAAATTTTGATATCTAAGCAATAAAATTATCTAAGTCCAGCCAAGGCCGTAAGAAACAATTTCTGTTGTATTAAACATTTACTCTGAACCCCGTTGTTCCCCAATTGTTTTAGCCTCAACTGCGTTTCTTTAGTTATATTAGATTTGTTTTTAGTGTAAACAGTTGTTGCATTTGACACGTTCATGTTAAGCCCCGACCACTTATCTCTTCAAGCCTTAGCCCCAACTTCGGACTTTGAAAGTTCCTAGACTTAAGCACCCAAAACTATCTGGAATAAGGTTAGTTTAAGGGAGTAAAACCAAATTGTCTGGGTTTTGTTTTTATGGAAAAATTGTCGTTGCATGAAACATGTCCATTATTCAAAGCCCTTGGTTTTTCTCCAATTCGTCTCAGGCCTTAGCCCCAATCATGCAAATAGTTCAGCCCCAACCACGTTATTTTGTCCATCAAAATTCATGTCTTAACAATATTTATGACGGAATATTAAAACTCTACACGTTGTAATGTATTGCTTTCTTTCAAATTAGGAATCGGCTGTGGTGGGGATTTAGCCCCTATAGCCCCTCCTGGATCCGCCACTGCAGCTGTCCAATCACAGACTAAGTCATCTGAACGCAAGATACATATATTACAGGTAATATCACCAGAATGTTCATTTTTGTTCAGTTCTGCGCATGTTGTCAAATTCAATAGTAAAAAAATTTAATATCAATAAATCACCAAAAAATTAGTTTTTGTTTACTGTGTACTTACACAAAGGGCAGCCATCTTGAAATTTGAAAAGCTGCGCCTGATAATACCTTAGATATGTGTACTGTGATCTGAACGTACCAATTTTCTCTAACCCTAAAAAAAAACAATTTTATAGACTCTTTTAATTCTTGATTTTCGTGCGATTCTTAACATTTATACCAAGTATCACGAGGGTAGTATTTTTTTCACAAGTGGTATGGTATAATATCCATCATTTTTCACTTCCTCTCGAAAAAGCACCCTTTTAAAAATGATATTTTTATGGACTCTTCTTATATTTGGTTTTAATAAGAAATTTAATATTTATACCAAGTTTTATCAACGTACCATTATTTTAAAGCGTGTTTGGCAATATTTACCTATCGTACTGAAAATATAGTCATACTTACATGAAAATGACTATAACTATTTTCCGATTGCCGTTATCGTCTTAGTTAAAATGTCATTAGATTCACCATTAAAAAATACTTTGAAATCATTGTGCCAGAGTTATTTTTTCCTTCTGATCTCTCCTCCTCAAAAAAACGCCCTTCCCAACAAGATATTTATATATATGTACTCTTTTGATTCTTCATTCCTATTGTGAATGTAAAATTTTTATCAGGGTACGAATTATTATTTTTTTCGAATGAAAAAATATTATTAAAGGTGGACAGTGGTGTATGTGGAATATTTTTTTTACTCATTGAAACCTAGGTCGTTAACATTTTTTTATTTTTTAGGATTCACTCTATGTATGTATGTATTTAATTAGGTAACTCATGCGTTTTTATTATTATATACAATTTTATTTACGTACCTAAACGAAAAGTTAAACCTTTTTTACTTAAATACTGAAACACTTCTTAGTCTAAGAGTCCATAGCAAATTTAGGGGTGTAAAAAAGAAAAAAAAAAAAACTATATGAGTCGAAAGGTGTGGTAATGCTTATGAAAGAAATGCAAGTCTTGCTGTCCCTGGAGGCGGCTTAAGATGCGTTATAGCAATTTGAAAACCTTAAAAAATCAACTTTGAGGATGATTGTATGAACCAAAAAAAAAGGTTTATCCATCCCTAGGTATTGAGGCCCTTATTACAGATCCGTATGTCCAAGACCGATTGGAGGCGGCATTTACCCTGCCAGACCGTTTGAAAAACCCTAAAAATCAATCTTGAGGCTGATTGTATGAACCAGAAATTTGTTTACCAATTCCTAGGTATTGAGCACCTGATAACAGATCGGTATGTCCAAGACCGTTTGAGAGCGGCATTGACCCTGCCAGACCGTATATAGAACCCGAAAAATTTAAAAGAAATGGGTAAAAAAATTATTAAAAAACAACGGTAAGAAACTAAAATGCCCTTTTATTTTTGTATGTAAAGTCAGAAGTCCCTTCTATCATTTTCTTTTTAAATGAAGTTATTTTAGTGAACAGTTTTTGAAATATTTATTTTCAAACTCAAAATTTTGATAAAAAAAATAAAAATAAATGTTCAAAATACTTTTTTTCAAAATTTCACGTATTTAGGTACTATTTTTACTTTCAAAATTCAATGCTCTTATCAAATTTTAGTCAAATACTTAAAACCGGATGATTCTAGGACTTTTACTTTTCGATAGATTTAAAAATTATCAACTTTTGTACAGGGTCGAGTTTGTGCTGTATTTTGTTGAGTTGACTAATTTGTACTGACTATCTTTTGTTTAAGCGTGTATTGGGAGACCTTTTGATAGGGCTTCGAAACGTATATATAAATCATTTAAACTGATATATGTACAGTGAATCACAGCTTATTTGACCCACCCCTTATTTAAACATTGAACTGAGTATGGCTTCTAAACAAAAAAAGTTAATAAAAAAGTACAAACGCAGGAACTTTAATTAAGATTTTAACTTTAAAATAACGTTTGAATCAGTTAATTTTATTTTAAAACTTAAAATTTTACTTAAGAAAAACGAAATAATTAAATTTTCCAGTACCACAGCTTATTTGACCCACTGTGTTTAAGGAGCACCTGTTATAGCAAAAATATGGAAATAACGGTGCTTGTTGCGTCAATCTCTTTGTTGCTACATTTGCAAATTGAATTATTAGTTTTGGTAATTTTTCATGAAGGCAGCACATGTTACGAAGATGAGAAAGCGTACAACATTTAAACAGCGTGACATTGTCCTTTATCATCACAGGAATGGGCTTTCTCGTAGAAAAATAGCCGAAATTGTTAACATTCCGGACGGTACGGTAAAAGCTATAATCCACCGTTTTGTGTTTGAGAACCGTGTCAAAAATAAGGGAAGAAAAGCTCCAAATAAAATATTTAGTGCCTCGGATGAACGATATATTGTACGCAAAGTGTGAAGCTAAACCCCAAGCTATCGGCACCAAAACTGGCTAGTGAGATGGAGAATGCACACGGAAAGTCTTGTTCCCCAGAAACCATTCGACGTATTTTAAGAAATAATGATTTACATGGAAGAGTTGCAAGGAAGAAGCCTTTTATAATTAAGAGAAATCGAGATTGGCTTTGGACGTTCGCAAAAGAGCACATTAGAAAGGATTCTAGTTTCTGGGAGCAGGTAATATTTGCAGATGAATCAAAATTCAACATATTCGGATCCGACGGGCGATCTTATGTCTGGCGCAAACCAAATACAGAGCTGCAGGATAAAAACTTAAGGGCAACAATGAAGCATGGGGGTGGCCATGTTATGGTTTGGGCCCGCATGTCAGCAGCGGGAGTTGGAAAGCTGGAGTTTATTGAGAGTACCATGGACAAAATGGTTTATCTCAGTATTCTTAAAGACAATTTGCTCCAAAGTGCAACACAATTGGGCATAAGAGACACATTTCGGTTCTATCAGGACAATGACCCGAAACACACATCCGGAATTGTTCAAACTTGGCTCATCTATAACTGCCCCCATGTCAAGAAACCCCCGGCACAGTCTCCCGATTTAAACGTAATTGAAAACCTGTGGTCCACGAATATTTGAAAACGCCACATCTCAAACAAAAATGATCTAAAGACTGCTTTAATTGAAGAATGGGCAAGAATACCTTCAGAAACAACAAAAAAATTGGTGGATTCATATCAAAATCGGCTTAAAAAAATAATAGAGCAAAAGGGGGGGCATACTAAATATTAACATTTATATTAATTTGTGTTATCTTTTTTTAATAACGGTTTATTTTGAATGGGTAAAATAAGCTGTGACATTGAATTGTTGATTTAATTTATTTTTGTTGTGTAATTTTAATCTTAACTAAAGAAATGAAGTTATTTTGTTTAAGTTAAACACCTAATGAACCTTTCTGCGTTTTTATTTTTTTGATAACTTTCTTCGCTAAGGAGCTATTCTCTTTTTAAACTTTTTAATAAAGGATGGGTCAAATAAGCTTTGACCCAATGTATGTACATAAATTTGTCAGAAGATATTGTTTATTTAAGAAATCACTGCAAATTGTGATGGCAAAATTCAGCACGCTTTGTACGTTCACAACACGGAGCAAATTTGAAATTGTATGAAATTGTATGAGCTATATTGGACTAAGCAACAACTGAACTATGTACATACAATTTCATACGAATACATGTGAAATGTAGTTCCGCTGAGGTGTAGTTCCGTCGAGTGCGGTCTAACTTAAAAATAGAAAGAAAAAAAAAAGGTTGTACCCGTTTTTCAAACAGTGCGCCACCTACAGCTCGAAAACCATGGATGATAAAATGGCGGAAAATCGCCGATGGATTTAAGTTTAGCACCAAAACAATAACTTTATTCCTAGAACGAGTGGTTCCTGCTCCTATAAAACGTGTAACTTATTTAATTTGAGGAAGTACATATGTAGGTATAAGAATTATATTTTGGTCTTACCATTTTGATTTTTTGCTCATATACAAACCTTTTAAAATGCATTTGCTCTCGCCCTCAATAGCTCCATTCCAATTCATTTTCTCGCAAGCATGATATTTAACAAAATTTGGGTCTCTTCTATCAGTGTTGTCACTGTCACTCACAGCACTTAAGAACTCCCAATCTCCCCCCGATAAACGGTCAACATCATTCAACTGCACTGAGGCGCTGCTGTCCTGCTTACATTCTTTTGCTGGACTATCCTCACTGCCCAATGTGCTGTCATCACTGTTATTTTTTAAAGTATCATTTTTATTTTGGAACATGTCCAAATAGTTCCTTAAAGTGGAATTATCCGAGTAAATGTAATTTTGATTTGAATTAAATGGAGTTTGCAATTCTCCGGGATAGGAGCATTGATTTGGAAAAATAACCGATGCCCCCGTAGGCGGATAACTGTGATGATATTCATTTAAATTGGTGTAGTCGTTTGGTTGACACTTCCGTTGTTGTTGGTGGAAATGAAATCCATTATCAAAGTTATTTTGAACGAATTTTTGATTAGCTCTTAGATAATAATCAAAGGTTTCAAATTTGAAACTATGATGGCTAGTGGCGGTTGAATACATATTTTTGGAAAAGATACACTTTCAATAAAATTATAATCACACTAGCTTTTCCCTTAATCACTCTCTAATTAACCAAACGAACGTTCTTCCACTTGAGATCAGAAACACAAGACTGTAAGATCTTTTACAAACTCCAATCAATTGGATGATGATGATGATGATTGAGGCTAGGCAGCATCCGACAAGAAAAATGTATCTTTTCATTTTTGTTTTATTATTTGTTGGGATTTTTTTCTTAGCCAATCCGAATAAAGAATCTTGTACGAAAGGGACTTTTGTTTTTATTTGAACGAATTCTCATTGGTCCACCTCCGCATGGTAAATCGATCAGTGTTTTAGGGTTGGAAGATTATGTTGTCATTATTTTTGTCAATGGGTATGATGATATTTATGATTTAGCGAAAGATCAACAAATATAAATATGATGGGAGTGTTTGTCTTTGGTTTATTATAGTTGTTGTCATAAGGTTTTGGATGAATGAAAAGATTTTCATTTTTCTATTTTAATAAAAGTTGGTTTAAAATTACTCAAAAAAAAAAAAAAAAATGCTAACTGCCTGTTCATTAGTAAAGGGTCCGCCAAATAACTTTTTTTTTTTGAAAATGCATCATCAATATCGAGTGTAGCTTCGACTGTGTGGCACGTAACGCCGTCTTGTTGAAACCAAATGTTGCCAATATCCTCTCTTCAATTTTTGTGAACAGAAATTTGTTCAACATGGCCCGATAACGATCGCCATTGACTGTAACGGCCAATCCTTGCTCAGTTGAAGAAAAATGGCCCAATTATGCCTGTGGACCAAAATCCGCACCAAAACAGTGACTCGTTTTGGGTGTATCGGCTTTTCAATGTATGCGTGCGGGTTTTCTGTGCCCCAAATGTGACAATTTTGCTTGTTAACATACCCGCCAAGATCAAAATGAGCTTCACCTGAAAAGATGATTTTTTTTGGCAAAATCGGCAAAGTAATGTCGGAATATTTGCCAGCGTTGTTCAAGAATATACACAACCATATTCGTTCAGCGGAAGGATAAAACGCGGAAGGATAAAACTAATTATCTTTCAAATCAGACATGAGCTAAGTGTTACCATTCACGAAATAAGCACTAGTTGAAAAAAAAAACGTTAGATGGCGGGCCCTTTACATTATTTTTTCTACTTGTTGGCACTAGATATACATACATGTATATGTGCAGTACATATGAATATGAAAAATTAATAACGAATGTTTGGTTCAAAGTACTTTAATATGCAATGTGAGTGTGAATATATGTTTGTACATGATAAGTATATCGATATAATTATTTATTATTTTGTAATTTCACTTAAAAGATGATATCTATATATTTATATATAAAAGAGAAATGTCGTTCGTGTGTGCGCGCATAACTCGAGAACGGATCTTTGGATTTTCACGATTTTATGCTTGATGAATTCGTATTTACACAAGAAAGGACATAGAATACTGTAGAAAAATCCCGAAAAATGTTCAGGAAAATTGGAAATCAGGGATCATCCGGTTTTTAATGCATAAGTCGAGAACGGTTACATCGATTTTTACGATTTAGGGCTTGATAAATTCGTATTAGTTCAAGGAAGGGCATAGAAACTAGAAGAAAATCCCCTAAAATTTCCAAGAAAATTGAACATCCGGGAACATCCGGTTTATAGTGCTTAAGTCGAGAACGGTTACTTTGATTTCGACGATTTAGGGCTTGATAAATTTGTATTGGCTCCAGGAAGGGCCTGAGAGCATCGGCTTTATTGCAATACGTGGAGAAATTGCAATTGAAAACAAACATGGGAGTCGCTTTACGAAATGACCAGTTAGCTGCAGATTTCTCCAGTCAATTTATTGGCGATGGGCCTAATTGAATTTCCACCGAATTTTTGCTAATTTACAACAACGCCGGAAGAGCTCATCGCGAATGTTTTTCCGAATTTCAATCAAAATTATGTTAACCATGATTGGCTGAGTTCACGCGCGATTTTGGTTGCGAAAAACAAGAATGTCGATCATTTGAATTTCGTCATTCAAAATCAAATCGTCGGTGAGTTAATTTATTCGAATCCGTGGACTCCGTGATGGATGAAAACGCAAAACGAAGCCACCACCCACGGAATTTTTGAATTCTTTGGATGTTCCTGGCTTTTCACCACACAATCTATAATTGAAAGTCGGCTCAGTTATAATTTTGCTGCGCAACCTCAATGCACCAAAACTTTGTAAAGGAACGCGTTTTATTGTGAAGTGCTTAAAATCAAATCTTATATTCAAGCCACGATTTTGAGGGGACAATTGAAAGGCGAAGATGTTCTCATTCCACGGATTCCGCTTATTCCGAACGATTTGCCATTCGTCTTTAAGCATTTTCAATTTCCAGTGCGTCTCGCTTTTGCTATGACAATTGACAATCAATAAGTCGTAGGGACAATCGCTGGATGTTTGTGGCATCAATCTTGAATTCCCATGTTTCTTACATGGTCAGTTGTATATGTTGCGTATTCACGTATCGGTTAACCTACCGCTTTGTACGTGTACGCGCCTTAATATAAAACAAAAATGTTTTTTACCATTAAAGGTCTTCAGTAAAGAAGCGGATGGTTGGCCGACACGCCAATCAATTTGTTTATTTTTTGTATAGTCGCGTATAATCTAAGCAAGATTGTTTTTAATGCTCAATCTTATGCAATAAAAAAAAAATACAATACAACTTCCCAGAAAAAAGTATATTCCTTTTATAAAATGGTGGCTCAATTTTCAGTGAAACGAACCTAATATTACCAAGTTTCAATGGTATGGTGATGCAACTTGGTAGCTACATATACACTCCTCGTCAACTGAATACGCACAAACATTTTTGAATATATTTTATCCATTTTTTCCAAACAGTGATGGTTATTATGCCATCTGTTGATGGTAAAAATTTTCGTAACATATAAATAACAGAATTTCAAAGTTTTATCCAAAAACAACCGTGAGTTTTTCCTTCAACCACTTCCACAGTGTAACTTATGCAAAGTAGAAGTTTTTTTTTGAGTCAACTGAATAGGTACAAAAATTAAAATTGGTATTGGAATGGAATGAAACAAGTTTTTGTTTAAGTTTAGTAGTGGGTACTTCCACCTTTATTTTTAATTACTTCGTAAATTCGATCCGGCATGGAATCGTATAGCTTTTTAATGTAATTTAACGAAATTTCGCTCCACGCTAATTTGATTGCAGAAATTAAGGTTTCTTTGTCTTCAAACTGACGACCACCCTCATAAACTTTGCGTACTAACCATCCCCAGACATTTTCTATGATGTTTAGATCAGGTGAGTACGGCGGCCATTGAAGCAACTGCACTTGTTGCTCCTCTATCCATGTTTTTATTATGCGCGCTGAGTGAATAGGCGCATTATCATGTTGGTAGGTCCAGTTTATGGGTCCAAAGATGTTAGAAAATTTAGGAAAATTTCTTTCCAAAATTACTTTATACCCAGCTGCTGTCATTCTTGATGTTACAACCTCGAGCTCAACTGTTCCATAATAACTGACTGCTCCCCATATCATGACACCTCCTTCACGACTATGATGGCGCTTTAAAAATCTTTTTTCTTTTCTTAAGTCGTGAAAATAGAAGTTGAACCCATCAGGGCCATCGAAATTAAACTTTTTTTCATCTGAAAAAACCACGTGATACCATTCTTTTTTCCAACTCAAGTGAAGTCTTGAAAAATCTAATCGCAACATTTTCCGTCTCTCGTCAAGTGGTGGTTTTTTCTTAAGTTTCATTCGTTTAAGATGGCTTGAGTTGTTGATTATTCTTAATACTGTTGAGCAACTTGCGTTTACGCCGACTTTTTGTTTTATTTTTGCCACAGAATCAGAAGAATTTGATGCACATCTTAAAATTCTTCGTCTCTCAGCTGCTGTTGTTGCTGTTTTCTTACCTCTCTTCATGTTTTTGCCGTATGCATCTTTATTTTTCAAGTAAGAATAAACTACATTAAAACTTCGGCCCACTTTATCAGCTATTGCACGTCCAGTTAGGCCTTGGTCTCTAAGTAAATCGATTTTAGCTTTTTCAACACTGTTAAGACATGTAGATCTACCCATTTTTCTTAAAATTTGAAATCAAGAATTAAATTTTACTGAAAACACTAAAATCGTTAATTTAAACTGTCAAGCACTCCAAAAGACTTATAAAAAACGAAGAAAATGGCGTTATACCTATTCAGTTGACTAAAAAAAAACTCCTACTTTGCATATAAAACACTTTGCAAGTGGTTGAAGAAAAACTCACGGTTGTTTTTGGATAATTCTTTCGGAATTATCTGCTTAACATCTTAAGGGAATAGTTAGCATCAACAGATGGCATAATAACCATCACTGTTTGGAAAAAATGGATAAAGTATATTAAAAAATGTTTGTGCGTATTCAGTTGACGAGGAGTGTATGTATGTCTCATCTGTCGTAGGAAACAAGAGTCAAAAGAGTCCATACAAATATTTGGGGTGAAAGGGTTAACATTAGTTAAATAATTCAAACAAAATGAAATTACTGAGGATAAGCAAGAATTTACCCCCCTCTCCACAGAAATAGTATGTTGATGAAAGTTGGCAGGAATGTTTCATTTTTATATTATTAACATGTATTAAAAAAGATAAATCAAATATCTATGGTCACAAGGTGGTTTTTGAGGGAAAATGTTTTGTGCTCTAATCAAAAATACATTATTTTTTATAATAATTTAGACGAAGAAATTTAAATATAAAAATTACTTTTGTTTTAAGTGGAGTGATTTAATATATTTTAATTAAAATTTGTGTTTTAGTATGGTATGACAGACTGACTGAAGAGCCAACTTCAGTATCTGGGCAAAACACATTAACTTCTGTAGTTGAGGGCACTTGTACCTTTTAATATAATTATATACATTATTTTTTCTTTAAAACGACGTTTACATTCTTAAGGGTATCGTCTTAATTTTAATTCAATTGGATTCAGCTTCAAAAAATATATTAAAATCATTCACCAAAAATTAAATGTTGGATTTATAACCCATATTTTCCTTCCGCCTAAAAAAAAACACCCTTGCAACCAATATGTTTGCATGAATCCTTTTGAGTCTTGGTTCTTAAAAAATAAATCATTTCTACCAACGTTCATCAACATACCAGTTTTGGGAGGGTAACTACTGGTAAGTGGTAATAGCAATTCACTCAAAAGAACACCCTTTCACTCCAGATATGTTGATGGTCCCTTATTGATTCTTATTTCTTACTACAAATGAAACGTTTTCCAAATTCCATCACCATACCGTAGGAACTCGGTTATGTTATGCTAGTTGCCCTAAAATTTTAGATTATAAAAGTAACATATAACTTTTTCCAGGGATGTTGTATTGCATTTATTTTGGTTTTATAATATTGGGCACTAAAAACTATCTTAAATTCATGAATCATATGCATACTTCTACATCCCTCTATCTCCTCCACTTGGAAGCGATTATGCAAAGAACAAATACATGGACTTAGGTAGACTTCTTAAAAGTAAATCAAGGACTATTAGTGTACTAAAGCTCATCCCGTCAGGATGAAGTGCAAGGTTTGACCCAAAATATGACCCTAACACCCTAACTATAAGGCCATAAATCCCTTACTTCATTTTCTTATTAAATAAAGTTCTTTTAACGAATAGTTGTTTACTCGAAAGTCATTTACAAACCTCAATGAACAAAACTACCTTACCCCAAATTTCTCAGCGGAAACCATCACCACTATTTTCAAAGTTAAAGGGCAAATGTTGCGTCTTAATTTTTGTCCATGCCGCCCGCAGTGATTTGTCAGTAATTTGCATTCTGTGCAACTTAAAAATTAAGTATCAGTCTACAGGGTGTCCCTTAATTCGTCAATAGTATTTTAGGGCATGATTCTTGGGTGTATTCTTAGAAAAAAATTGTTCCATAGTAAGGGCCTATCTCCAATTTTGATATCATTTATCGGGGATTTAAGAAGTCTTATTTTGGTGTACCATGTACAATGTTAACGGTTATTGCGCTGTTAGTAATAATTATAAGAAATACCAGCATTTGTAACTGCGTTTAAATAAATTTAATATCTTTTTTCAGTCTGAAGATATTCAGTTTTTAGCCATTTTTCCTGACCATATGCTAATTTTTGACTTTGGGGTCAATTTTCTCATAAAAATGCATTATAAACATGATGTTTTAATAATTTTTTTGAATGTATGTAACAATATTGAAAATAAAAGTTAGTAACAAGTTTGCCGAAAAACCCATAGATTTTATGATAATTTTGAAAAACAGCGGCAGGTAAAATTAAAAAAAAATGTTTTTTTAGCTTTAAGCTAGAAAAGCTATGAACAAAAAAATGATATGTGTGGTTATCGATAATTTTTATTTTATGTGCGAACTAAAACAGTTATAACAGTTATTCAAATGAGTCCTCTTTGATTTTGTATGCATGCTAGAGCCCGTTTTCGTATTTCACTGATATTGATATTAATGATCCTAGCTACTGACTCACTTCTTCCCCATTCAAAAACATCCAATATTGTAGGGTCAGGTGATCTTGCAGGCCATTGAACTGCTCTAACTTTTTCCTATCCAACGATTACCGCTTACTCGTTGTCTTGTCAATTTTTAACCTCCCGAGCAAAGTGGGCTGAAGCACGATCAAGTTAGGAATAAGATGAAGCTAGTTGAACCTATAGAATGTCTTCCAATAGTTCTGATAAATTATTTTGCAACAACTGCAGATAGTTTGTAGAATTCAACTTTAAACCACACAAAAAATTTGTATTCATAGCTTTTCGAGATTAAAGGTAAAAAAATATTTTTTTTTAATTTTACCTGCCGCTGTTTTTCTAAATTATCATAAAATCTATAGGTTTTTCGGCAAACTTGTTGCTGACTTTTATGTTGCGTATTGTTACATACATTCAAAAAAATTATTAAAACCTCATGTTGATAACGCATTTTTTGGAGAAAATCTAAAAATAAAGGCCATAACGAAGTTTCTATCGTTATTACTAACAGCGCAATTACTGTTTTTTTTTTTCTTAGAATACACCCAAGAATCATGCCCTAAAATACTATTGACAAATTAAGGGACACTCTGTATAAAAATATCTATGATGAAAGGGTGTTATTCTTAAGGGAAGAGGAAGGTATGGAATTATGACCATAACACCTATCCCAAAAATGGGAAGTGGATGTACTTATTTGGTAAAAATATTTTATTTTTCAATACATTTGGATGCACAATATTGTAGTACATTACTTTCCAAAATTTTTAAGATTTCCATTACACTAAACGTGAAACTCTTTACGGCCCATTTCTTGACAAAGGTCTAAACTCAACTTAAAACTCCATCTAGTAACTCTCGGTTTATTTTTGGAACTCAGTTTTTAAATTATTTAGAACATTTATAGCATTTCTTCACTTCAAATCATTTCCCTAAAACTCGGTCTTAAATCATTATTGAATTTTAGAACTATAGATCTCGGTTTAGTGAAACTGAGTTCTAACGTGTTTTTTAGATTTTTCGTAGCACTCGGTAGATTGTTTTAACACAACTTTCTGACATTCTGTTGACAAATTTTAAAATATCTATCAGTTTTGCTTTGGCGGTAACCTTTTTTGGCATATAATATTTCTGTTATGCTGTCTATTAATTTGAACTAAATATCGCATTTTTGTATTTTGTGTTATTTTTTTTTATTTTCGGTATTTTAAAATTGGATTTGTGTGATTCTGCGTTATTATTTGTCATTTTTAACATGGATATGTATGTATGTATAAGTAAAAATGGTACCTAAGATTTTAATGCAGTTTCCACATGCAACCTTTATGTTTCGGTTTCCTTTCCTTTTAAGTAAAAAAATTAGCTAAAAATTCAGAACATGCAAAAAGCACCAAATGAAAATATAAAACCACCACTCAAATAAAAAACATAATACCAATGACATGCAACAAAATTTGATATCTTTTTATTTCAATTAAATAAATAATGATGTAGCGTCCTTCAACAAATCGTGTGCGTGTCTCAGGTGCAAGTTTGGTGTGTCGCGAGATGCAACCATTTGCAAGATCAAGCGTTTATAAACAAAAGTTTGTCAACGCATGATATGATGATTGCCCTCACAAATAAGATAATATATACCTAGTATAGATGCACTTTTTGTGTGTGCAACTTAAACTAGGTTCGATGTCAAATATGCTTCGTCACCTTCAGTAAGATACCAGCAGTAGGGCTGGCCACGCGACAAGAAAAGTTTCGGTCTCGCATGAGTGCCTTTTAAGTAACTGAGACGGGACCGAGACGAGACTGTGTATTTGGACCGAAATTTACAGAGAGTCTTAATGTATGTAAAGTTAGCACTACATTTGTGGAAATTCAAAAAAGTAAATATGCAGTTAATTGTAGCTTTTTTTTTGTAAATTAGTTGTGAAAAAATAATATGTAGCTCTACTATTTAAAAAAAAAAATTGTCTGTAGTGCTAACTTGATATCAACTTGGCACTACACTTTCTGGAATTTTAAAAACTAAGTACGCAGTTCGTTGAAGCTTTTTAGTAGTAAATTAGTTCTGGAGAGAAAAATAATTCCAAAAAAATTTTTGCCGTACTTAAAAAAAAAAAAAATATGGGTAGAGTGCTAACTTGACACTGGTGAACTCAGCCATTAAAAAAGGAAATTCGAAAATGTAAACGTGCCATTATTTGTAGCTTTTTAGTAGTAAATAAGTTGTGGAGAGAAAAAAATTCCAAAAAACTTTTTGCCGTAAATTTTTCTTAAATAAGGGTAGGTAGTGCTAACTTCACACTGGTGAACTCAACCATTACTTCGTTTAACTAGATTTTATGAAAAAGAGTTGGCAGCTTTGTACGTTTTTGCTTTGCCAAGTGACGTATTGTAAACAGTACGTAGCTTTCCTTGTCTATTTTTTCTCTTTCTGAAGCAAAGAACATAAGTGAAACAGCAACAATTATTTTCGGTTGTTGATAATTTGTCAAAATTTTTTTTTCGATTCACTCGAACAAGACTAAAAAAATTGAAAATAAACCAATAATTGTGCAAAAAAAAAAAAGAGAAATAACTTTTCAACAGCATACATAGATTAAGATTTGCTGATGGAAATGGTTATGAAAAATAAGTAAATAAATTCCACGTTGAACTTAGGTTTAAAAAAGAAAAATGCTGTAGTTTAACTTAAACTACAAATTGAACTCGGTTCAGGCTTTGAAAACTGGTTTTTATTCTTTAAATTAATTCTTGGTGCATTAAGTACCTTCCTGTAGCATTCTGCACATACGACTGGTGCATTTGGTACATATAATGGTGCACAATGCACCATTTCTCATTTTTCGAAAAATGAATGCTCACTTAAAAAATTTAAATGTTATCGAAAATTTAACTTTGTACTAACTTTCATATTTAAACTGTTGAAAGGATATAAAAATACCAGCCCAACAGAGTTAAATTTAAAAATGTTATGATCATTTGAAAAGAAGGTGGTGCATCTATCCCAACGTCACCCTACGGCAAAAATTTTTTTTTGATTTTTTTTCTCTCCACAACTAATTTACTACTAAAAAGCTTCAACGAACTGCGTACTTTGTTTTTAGAATTCCAGAAAGTGTAGTGCCAAGTTGATATCAAGTTAGCACTACATACCATCTTTTTAAAACCAGTAGAGCTACAAATTTTTTCCTTCCACAACTAATTTACTACAAAAAAGCTACATTTAACTGCATATTTACTTTTTTGAATTTCCACAAATGTAGTGCTAACTTGACATACATATGGCCAATTTCATTAACATATAACTGGCTTTTAAATTTTTAAATGACGTATTTTGTATGGAATAAACGTCACTTTAAGACTTAAAAGTCTGTTAAATTTTTAAAAGGGCTCTATGAAATCGAAGAATAGAGTCTTATAAATTATAAAATCCAATTTCAGTTAAATATTTATTTTCTTCTCCACATATTCAAACTATAATCGAAAATATTTTGTTCCAATAATCAACAGGTTGTCCGGAAATCGTATTTTTCGGAGACGAGACCGATGCGAGACTTAATTATACGAGACCGAGACGAGAGTGAAGATTTTCGATTTTAACGAGACCGAGACAAAAGTCTCTGCGAGCTCGCATATATAAACATATGTAATTGCATTGCACAGCTGCTTGTTTTGCAATGAGTTTTGCACTGCTGCGAAATCTTTGGACATGTTTCAAAATGACCTCTATTATATCAACTTCGAACTGTACAACCCAAACTGATGAATGTACTCTCCTTAAATTCACGCGATTAATTTTCTTGGAATTTAACATTGCACTATAATGATACTTGTGTACTTGACAATTTGTTCCAAATTGATTTTAACTGCATTCCTCTTTAATGGTACAAGCTTAAGTTAATTTCGAACAATATCAAGTATTTTGAAGAAATGAAAATATTTTTAAACCGAGTTCTAAGTTCCTAAACCCTCAAATTTGAGGGTCTAAATATAACAAAGTTCTAACTCAAACTTAGATCTAAATCGGAATTATTTTGCCTAAGAACTTGGTGAAGAAATGAGTTCTAATTTGTCAATAAAACGAGTTTTAAGGGTCTTTTGTTAACAAAATTGCTTTGCTAATAAAATTAAAAAGTGAGTAAATAATGAAATTTAGGATAAAACTCGGCCTGCAGCCAATTAAAGTAACTATTAAAAATAAGTTGCAAACATTTTTTCAAAATCATGTTCAGTAGTTTTTGAGCATATTGAACACAAAAACATTTTCATATTTTGTAATAGAACAAAATTGGCAGTGAAATCATTTCTGAATAATCTGATCGAAGCAACAATTGTAGCTGGTGAATTCAAAGGGAAAGATGCGTGCTTGCTACCACAAATACTAATGATTCCAAGATTCCAACTGATATACCAACGCTTACAGTTGTGGGATTAACTTGGAGTATCCATGTTTGTTTCACTATCAGCTATACATTTTCAGCTATAAAATAGAAAATTGTTTAACGTTTTTTTTCTTAAGTATAGGAAAAGCAAAGCAACGCCGGCCGCGTCGGCTAGTATTTTATAAATTAAGGTATTCTTTGAATTTGTGAAACTTATTTAACAAGCATTATTCTTAATTGCAAAAATTAGTCAATGCTGTATATGTATGGTATATCTTCACAAAATACAATTAAAATATAACGTATACGCCACAGTGTCCAAAAATGTATGTTATTTAATTTTCTTTTCAAGAGGTTTGCTAGAGTAAATTTTTTCTTCACAAAAACTCTTGAAAATACATAGTCTACATATTATATAAATGTTACTCATGGCCCACAATGTCATTTTAGATAAAAAAAACGGCTTGTGTCAGTAGAGTTAAAGTCCGATTAGAATTATAACCCATGTTTTATCAAAACAATTAAACTAATCTTTATTTAAAATAACTCACAACACAATAAAGAGTGTGAAACTCTTTCATCTGTAGTCGGTAGTGTAACTCCGTATAATTACTAAATTTGGAACCCTTAGAAGTCAAAAACAAATAACTTGATCTTAAAGACAATAAATCAGGGAATGGGTTATTGGACTTTGTTTTGTAAAAGTTTTCTGTTTGCAACGCATTTGTTTAACAAAAAATGTCCCTCCCGTGAATACGGTGAGATAAACCCTCTCCATACTGGTATTTTAAGGTCTGAGAAAATTTTATGTAGTCATTATTGTCGAAAATGTTCAAAAATTTCGCTACAATGTTTCAGCTTTTATGATTTTAAAATCGCCTCAACAAGCATCGTAAACTAAGAAGATACTTTCCTCTACCTCCTGGCAATCTTAGATGAGTGCAAAGCTTAAAATGTTCATACGTTTATTATGCAGAAGATGGCATGGGTATTTTTGGCCAAGATTAAAGTTTAAAATAATGTATCGACTTCCCAAATCAACAAAATAAATATAAATACAAATAAATTCAACTTAGCATATGCATCATTCTAGCATTGTTTTTGTAGACGCAACGCTAACCAAGCAATAATAAAGTTCCTTCTGCCATTCAAACTCACGACAATCTTTGACACTCTTGCACCGATATGGCGATGATGGTGATATAAAATGCAAGTTGTATCTTCTCTCAATGCGCCAAAATAAATATCACGCGGTCGGCAAGATGATATACATCCGTTTAAGAAAAACAAATCCGCATCAAAATGAATGAATATATTGTTTTGTCTAAAGTCAGATACTTTTCCTAAAACATATCCCATCTGGCATGAATATGCCCTATGAGGTGGTGCCGTTATATGAATGCCCTTGTTGCCACAAAAATATGGAACAAAAGGGCGTTCAAATGATATTTTGCCTGTCGGCAATGTTTTACATGAAAATTATAGAGATGCGCGTGGTGTTTATTGAGCGAAAAATCGCACGTACAGATCTAAATGTACTTTACAGGAAACTTATTGCCTAGTGGATACATTATATGAAGAAGGTGCCGCAATTGTTGGTTCCTACTATGTGTGTATCTTTAAGATATCTCTCTAGACAGTCTGGAAGCATCTACTTTTCCGACTTTGCCGGGTAAGCGGTATGTGATGCTGTTATAAGAATGTGGGTTATGGTAAGTAGGTTTGTGTTGGGTTATGTGTCGGCACAATTTCAACGGAAGTTGAACGTATACAAATCTTAAAGATTCAGGAAAAGGAAGTTCAAATGGATCAAATAGTAAAGATATCCATGTTAAGTTCTTGTGCTAATAATGCATTAAGTTCCTATTTAACTGTAAGGCAATGCTCCAGTAACTACCAATGGAATTTGTGAAATTTTCAATTTCAATTGGAACTTAAAAAGTTTGTCAACATTTTAATAAGAATCAAAAAGTAGGTAATTTTATTGGGTAAGTCTACTCAGTGTGGCTACGATTTTGATGATATCACTCTTTCTTAAAAAATGTTTGTTTTTATATGTTATTTAAACAAAGAAAAGTTCAAGACGGCAGAAGAATCCAATTTGTATTTTTTTTTTTAAATTAAAAAAATAAGTTTCCTTTTTCAGTTTCCCTATAATATTAACTTAAGAACCATAGAGAACGCACTTGCACTGCGCGTCATAAGGTTAGAAGCAGTCATTTTTGAGAACTGAATTTGATTTGTCTTGTGTTATACGCCAAAGAGATGGAAATTTTGAATGACACAAGAGAGACTATTTAATGTGTCATAGCAAAACCTATGCTTGCACTTCAAGAACGAAAATTAACGGCAGCCAAGAGAATAAATGCTAGCTGAGTCACTTTTTTAAGTAATTTTATTGCGTCATAAGGTGCCAGTTATAGCTATCATTGGAAACCATCATTGAAAAAGTTAACTGTTGATTTTGAGACCTTTCGATAGTTTAATCATTGAATATTTTAATGCAGAAATATAGCTAACGACTTCAAAATTATTTCTCCTTCAAAAAAAATTCATTTTGACCCATATCTTCCCCATAACGTAACTTTTAATTTTTCAATGATGAACTACCTTACCAATGATCATTGAAAAAATTAAAAGTTACGTTATGGGGAAGATATGGGTCAAAATGAATTTTTTTTGAAGGTGAAATAATTTAAAAGTCGTAAGCTATATTTCTGCATTAAAATATTCAATGATTAAACTTTCGAAGGGTCTCAAAATCAACAATTAACTTTTTCAATGATGGTTTTCAATGATAGCTATAACTGGGGCCTAAGGTAAGAAGCACATCCAAAATTGAAGAAAAACGATGGTTTAAACAAAAATTCCAAAATTCGATGTTTGACAGAGTTATACAGTGATTTAAGATAGTAAAGTGAAATTTTAGTCTAGGCCAAATTAACGGTGTGAATCAGTCATCGCATTTCTTCGATTTTTCGTATACTTTTCATGTGAGCCATCCCAATAAATTTTCTTTTGTTTTGAAGTCCGGTGAATAGGAAACCAAGGCAGCAATGGAACATTTGTCCGAAAAGATCATTGGTTCGCGGAAACAATGCTTCTGGCAATGTTTTGTAGTACCAAGATGACTGGAAATCAGGAATCTTAGTACTTTCAACTGCCAAGTTAATTGTTCCCTAATAGGATATAAAGGCCCAGCTCATTAGGCCTCCATCACTGTTGTGATGACGGTTTAGAAATCGTTCCTCTTTTCTCATATCGTGGAAAAATTACTATTGCTATCTTGTTGAGGAAAAATTAGTTATTTCTGAACCTTCATCACAACAGGGAAGGAATCGTAATGATCTGGGCCACAATATCCTATTAGGGAAAAAAAAACTAGAACACATAAAGGCGGGAAAAAGGCATCTGGTATTCAGTGTTGGATTACAAATTAACAGAGACAATAGATACTTAAGACCATTTATTGATGGAGTAAAAATAAATAAATTGGGTGGCTCAACGGCTCAGGGCCTAGTGACTAACAACTCGCAACCATTCCAGTGTGCGCGTGTCAAAAGGAATGGAAGGGACCTACAATTTTATGCCGAATCCGAACGGCTAGGTGAGGGGCACTTATTCATTACAAGTGGATAGGTATACTAATGGAGGATTTGTCAATTCCTCGCAAGAGGCAGTTGCCCTAAAAAAAAAACTTTTTAGTTTTTAGGTGGACGAGGCTGGGAAGTGAACCTTATTTAAAAATTTTGTAACTGTTCATATTTTTTAATTTTTTTAATTACCTAATTTTTTCGAAAACTATATGAGCAATCATTTTTAAAATTAAAATAAAATAACAAAATAATGGCTGTCAAAAAATGAATAATACTTTATTGGTAGTGTTGCCGTTTTCTTTAAATTATTTTGTATTTTTTTTTTTTAATTTTTAAATATTTAAAAAAATATATTGCACGACTGGATCGCACAAACTTGCACTTGTAACGTACAACAAAGTAGCTAGAAATTTACGATGCACAAATTAATGATAATTAATATCATAAGCCGTGTTTTATGAGAGAGTGAATAGCAACTCAGTTAAATATTTACACGCATAACAATAACAAACAAAATGATCATACAGAATTTTGTTTGTGTTTTGCTGGGTTGCTACACACGGATAAAAACAAGCCCCCTTGTTGCGATTGTCAATTACTGATTAATAGTTTATAAATATTGAAATTTTGCATATTAGAAGGCAATTTATTCAAAATCTAATCAAAAATGTATCGATTTTTGTCAATTTTTGTTTGTAATTAACGACGGCCTGCACCATTCTCAATGATCAACATTTTTAGCGGTTGGATTGTCAACTATCAATCCATGTTTGACAATCGCAATAGGGGTGAAGTTCAAATATAAATTTATTTGCTATTTTAATGGCTTAAAAAGCTAGAGCTCAAAATAAAGTATGCCATCTGATTTATTCGATAATATTTGACTAATGTAAAAAAATTCAAAAATCGTTATAAAAATTATTTCATATTTTTAAAAATGAAACTTAGTAGTCCACTTTTACTATTGAATAAAATACAATTTTGCACAAAATTAAAAATAAATTACTTATCAATTCGTTTTCAAAATATTGAATTCTCAAAACAATTTTTTTTTTTAAATTCCAAAAACTATTTTTTTTTTCAAAAACTTGTATGCAAAATTGTTAAAATTGTAAAGGACCTCCTGTGTAAAAGTTTTCTTTGAAATCGGTGAAGCCGTGAACGAGAGATTTGAAAATCAAAAAATCGGCTATATAACATGCACTGTTAATAACCATTTCTTGTATATTTTTGTTCGTCAAAATATTAACCATGCTCTTAATAGTAATTTCTTATTTTTTTTATTTAAATCGTTGAAGCCGTTTATAAGATAAATTACTTTTGTAATAATGGTTTTATGGCATGTACCAACCGTTATTGTTTGAGCTAAAAAAAAATCGATTTCCCCTCTAGAGAATCACCTAAAAACCTTAAGTCCAAAGTTTGAAGAAAATCGCTCCAGCGGTTTAGGATGCAGGTCGAAGTAGGTACAGAGAGACAGACAGAGAGACAGAATTGTGGAATCCAATTTGTTCGCGTTCTCTATTATTGTAATGTTAGGGAAAATATTATCTGGGAATTCGATTTATTTTACGAATCCGAAACTTGCCCTATCCCAGTAGGAAATTTCAAAAAATTCATGTCGGAATCACCAGCTTTTTCATCGGTGAGTGGAAGCTACAACCCATGACTTTTGGCATGAAAACAGCGGTGAATTTAACATGGGGCTGTCATAGGCCGGTCACCTAGTGATTTTGTAGGTGAATATTTACCAGTGAAATCACGAAGTAGGGGTAACTAGTTTATTCATAAGCAATTATATGTGATGAAAAATAGCATGAACTTTAAGCTGCGAAATCACTCGATAGCTTAGAGTTGCTTATTCACCGAGCGAAAAATGACATGAATGCTCACCCATTAATTCACTTTGTAAATGTAACTCGTTAATTCATACATGAGTTAAATATGCTGAAAAATACCATGAACGTTCAATTATGAAATCACTAGGTAAGCAAGAGTTGCTTATTCAGAGGGTGAAAAATACCATGAATGCTCATCCATGAAATCACTTTATTAATGTAGCACTGTCATTCACAAATGAATTATATTGGATGAAAAATATAATGGAAAGAAACTGGATTATACATCACTGCATGATTTATAATGAATAATATGTGAAAGTTCATTATATAATAAAATCATAACCATCAGTAATGTATGTATGTATATATCTTCTTCCTTTGAACAAAATAAAAAAAACTGCTCTCGTGTAACAAGTTATATGTATGTAGATAACTTAATAAAACATTTATTATGAAAAAAAAATGAAAAACGATACTTCAGGAAAAACATGTCTAATAAAATACATTAAGATAATTTAAACAAAGAAAACAAAAATAATATAAAAAAAAAAAATAAATAAACGCATAGATGTTTACATTAAGATATGTAATAAACAAAAATTCAAAATGCTGAAGTCTGCATGAATAGGTCCTCGATTTCCTTTTCTTTTGTTGATACTGTCGCTACTTCTTTCTTTTGTTGGCATATCTTTTTATAATGCAGGTTCTTAATCCTTTTCAGGCCTTGCTGGACAGCTTTTTTTTAAAGCTGAACTGATGGCAATAATACCGTTTTTTTGTTAACAATCTCTGCTTAGTTCTTATTTTTTATATCACGTAACATTTTTTTTTTAAACTTATTTGTTTACTTTTTTTCACTCAATACGTATTTAATTACACTTGCTTTCACTTAAGACAATGAACTTGAAATGACAACAAATTTCTAGAACAAAAGGGTTATTATTTAATGATCGCTAAAAAAAACGGGAATTTCTGGTTTATATGTTTTTTCTCTCTTTCTCTAAAAAAAAAAACGCCGACTCTTGTCATAAGTATGACTCTGTACATTCCCATCCAACCCTGAAATCCTTGCATTTCTCGGGGTAGGTACAAAAAAGACAATGAACTTGAAATGACACACAATTTCTAGAACAAAAGGCTATTTAATGATCGCGAAAAAAAACTGGAAATTCTGGTTTAATTTTTTTTCTCTTTCTCTAAAAAAAACCCACGAACTCTTGTCATAAGCATGTGCATGACTCTGTACATTACCATCCACCCCTGAAATCCTTGCATTTCTCGGGTTAGGTACAAAATAGGCAATGGGTATGTTTTTTTTTATTTAAGAAAAAAAAAACCACAACAATGCATAGAACCCAATTTCGATTATCACTCAGGAACTAATTATCATATTAACGTACCTACTTCGAATAGGTAGAGAAAAGGCAGTAATTATTTGTTTTATTAATTATTATTATTTTATTAGGAAACATTATGTAAAGAAGAATATTTCTCTATTTGGTTCAAAAACTCGTGTATTTTTTTTCCCATCTTTGAAATCGTCATGGCAAGTAGAGAAAAGGCTTTTTGTTTGTATTTTTTCTTTCTCGGCAAGAAGACAGAACAACCAAAGCAGAGAACCAAACATCATTTACGAAGTCATGATCCTATGCATTACTCTTCATCAGTGGAATCACCGTTTATGATTTTGTAACTGAAATTTTAGTGAGTTGTAAGCATTCAATTCATTTGAATTTAGTTAACTGATGAAAAAATGCATAACCTTTTTTTTATGAAATCATTACATACCGTTCCGCGATGGAAACAGTCGGTGAATCCATTCATGAATTCACCAAAAAATTTCATCGACGTCGAGATTTCCTACTGGGTATAGTAGTACCTACACCTACATATGTATATATGTATATCGCAAGTAAAAATAGATTTTCCTCCCACGGCAAAAAAATTAGCTTATTTTGTTTCTTTACAAAAATCCGTTATTAACATTTGCACTACCTATTCGTACTACGAAGCCCATAACGCATAAACTATAAGTCGCAAACGCATACCCAGTGAATAGGGCTGGCCACGAGAAAACGAAACGAAATATTTTCGATTATCGTTTGAATATGTGCAGAAGAAAATAAATTTTTAACTGAAATTGGATTTTTTAATTTATTAGACCCTCTGTAAATTACGGTCCAAATATACAGTCTCGTCTCGGTTGCTTAAAAGGCAGTCTCGTCTCGGTCTCGTCATGCGAGACCAGCCCTACCAGTGATAAAAAAAAATAGCTTAAAACGCTCCACCCTAACTAGTGGAGGCTAGATAGCATTTTATTCAAGAACCCGCGGAAACTGCTCCGATTTCGATGATTTTTTTTTAAAGTACAAGGAATCGAAATTAGAAAAAAGCTTACAATTCAAAAATCGACGCTCTCCACAGACATTTTTTTAAAACTCAGAAATCGAAAAAAAAAAAAACATTTTTGTATTTTGTTTTTAAAATAAAAAAAAAACACTTCAAAGGTTTATTTTTTTTATTTTCATTTGTATTTAATACTAAAGTTCAAAACCAGGTACAGTAAAACTCGCTTATATTCACATGCGATGAAACCAATTTTGTTGGGTAAGTATTTTAAATTTATTTCAAAATAAATATTATTATATGTTATTTTAATTATAAAAGTTCAAAATCAAGTACAGTAAAACTAGCTTATATGCACACATTTTGTTTAAATTTTATTTAAAATAATTAATAGTTCTTATTATTTTAATTACGAGGAAATATTTTATAATACACAACATTAAGAACATAATATTTAATATTATGTTATACATATTTAAGAACATTGTTAATGTTAACATTTATATTTTATTTGCAAAAGCAAAAAAATAAAGTATTTTTTCTATTTAGGTACATAGTTAGGCACCTAGGCATATATTCAATACATTATTTACATAATATGTCTTCCTCTTCTATTTAATTTTTTTTCGAAATGTATATTGGGATGACGGTTATTACAGCTATCACCTCTACATGCTGTATAGTGTACAAACTTGCGTATAGAAAAGCCCTGTTTTTCGGCAACCGCAATTCCCTCCAGACTTACAACGACAGAAACAAAAAAAAAATTGGTATTAGGACGTTATTTAACTTCCATACCCATTCGACTGGTGATAAACTATTACCTAGCCATAATTGAATCTGAAGATATACTTTTTTTAAATGTTCCATCGCTGCATCCGCTGTGCACGGTAAACTGTTCATTTGCACAAGGACGTCATGAACAATTGTTTTAGTAAAAAAATGATATCTAAACAGATTAAGATCAACCGCAGATTTTGGAGCACCATATAAAGCTAAAATACATCTCTCACCGGCTTGACGGTGTCTTTGTATTGAATCGGTTGCTTGAATATTTTTGCAGCATCCTTTAAATGTTTTTTGATCTTCGAATTTTTTAGCAAATTTGATTTTTCCTTTATTGTAGAAGGCCGATATAGTATCACATCCTCTGAATGCATGTAAAAATAGCACATGTTCTTGGCACAAAGGCATCTTGTTCAGACTATGCGAAGAATATATAGATAGATATAAAGATATATGGATAGATAAACATAGGTAAAGTTTAAAAATTTCTATTGTACGTGTACATGTGATATACCTACGTATGTACAATTGAA
This sequence comes from Melangyna quadrimaculata, assembly GCA_949320155.1. Lineage (NCBI taxonomy): Eukaryota > Metazoa > Arthropoda > Insecta > Diptera > Syrphidae > Melangyna > Melangyna quadrimaculata. The sequence goes on from OX439483.1 coordinate 420,382,798, forward strand.
TTGATCGTGTATTAACACGTGTAGGGTCTTAGTTTTACATGTGTTTTTAGCACTACAGGGGTATTTAGTATTCGTTATCATAGACATAGTATTATGTTATTTAAAACGATTGTTGACCTAAATTGCAGCTACAACTAGTTGCCCGCAAGCAGCAAAGAATTATTTAAACAAAACTAACCTTATTTGCCACCATGGGTCTTATATCCGTTTGGGGGTTCAAATAGGAACAAATTCACACCGTTTTTTTAATTTCACGTGTACTTTGCTTATACATGTAACCTGATTTTACATGTATTCTTTGATTACAGGTGTATTTAAAAGTTATACCATGTTAATAATTTGTTATCACTCGTGACACGAAAACAAGAGTAATTAAACACACGTTTGAACCGAGATCTTTGTTACAACTGTACAAGTGTACATTCATGATAAAAAAATATATAATGTACCTATTAGCGAAAAAGTTAATTAAAATAACTATATTTTATAAAAATTAACGATTTTTCATTATTCTATTTAATAATGTACTAAAATTTCATTAAAAAAACAATTGCGTCCGGAAACTAAAATTAATTCGTCCGGACACTAAGTTTTGCTGTCCGGATACTAACGAAAATAGAATTTTATTTCTAAAAAAAATTAATAATTATGCAAATGTTAAATCCATAAATTAATTGAATTCAATATTATTAACATATAATTATTATTAAGAAAAACCATAACTTTTTAGTAAAACTTTTATAATAAGACTTTTATAATAAGCAAAGTGAAGAAATATGTTAAGTGTTCGGATACTAGTGCGATTACCCTATAAGCGGGTTTTACTGTGGGTTTTTGGTTTTGGACTTTTATAATATAACTTCAAAAAACCTTTCTGTAATCTATGGCAGTGATATTTATTAGGTTAAGACAATTTTACAAATAAAATTAATTTTTTTTTTTTTTTTTTTTAATTTTGGGTTTTTGAGTTTAAAAAAAAACCTGCGGAGAGGGTCGATTTTTGAATTGTAAACTTTTTTCCAATTACAATTCCCTACATTTAAAAAAAATCATCAAAATCGGAGCACTTTCTCCGGGTTCTTGAATAATGGCCTTTTTTAGACTATCTAGCCTCCACTAAATTGACAAGGACAAAATGAACGTACATACAATTGTGTTTGTGTTACAGCGAGGCAGGATGGGGTGTATTTAAGTTATTATTTTAGTTTAACTACACAAGAGCTGTGTTTTTAATATTACTCCGAAATCCTCGGTATTTTAAGTTTAAATGCTAAAATTTAATTAATATTCACCACACTTTCAATTTGAAAGGTTTGCGCTGTTTTGTACAAAAAAAAAAAATATTCCTTCATCTTTTCAAATTAAAATTCAACGATAGTTTTTTGTTAGCTTAAAAAATAATAGCACAAACAAATGAGATGGCCGCTTTCCCTATATATATAACAGTTACATACCTTCCTTTAAATAAATGCACATCATGCATGTTGCACACTGCACATATGGACATTGTATATAAATAAGAGCTTATATACAATGCCATATAAAATCCTCACATAACTTATTTTCTGTGTACGCCTAAAATTATACAAATAATTTGTATTTCACCAGACTGAGACAATATTTACTAAACGCCTAAGATTATACACAAATATTTATGTATTATGCTATTTGATCCTTGATCGTGCAAAGTGTGCAAAAATAGTCATCTCCTCGAATTTATAAATCAAAAAAAGCAAACTAACATATTTTTAGGAGTCAAATAGGTTCCAAAGCATTTAGTCATTATTTAGCTCTGGGAAATCAATACGCCCGGCTAGCTCAGTCGGTAGAGCATGAGACTCTTAATCTCAGGGTCGTGGGTTCGAGCCCCACGTTGGGCGACTTCATTTTTTGAAAAAAAAAAAAATCTCTTTATTTTGTGGATAATGGAGACATTGATAAGCTGATGGTTAACGAATGACAACAATTCATTTTTAATTATTAATATTACCTTCATGAATCCTTATATTAATTTTGAACACATGATTCTTTAATTGAATGTGTGCAGTGTAATATGTCCAATAAACATAAAATGATTGAATACGTTTTTTATGAACAAAAAAAAAACATGTTCAGTAAAATAAATCAAAATACTTTTATTAGAAATACGTTTAAGTCTCTACGTATTATCCGGCATTTCATTTTATTTAAATATCGAAATAAGAGGAGCACACAATAAGAACTGTAATTTAAACAAAATTTGTTCAGAAAACCATTAGGTAATTTGCCATAATTCATTTAATAAACGCGTTTGAACCAAACAAAGACTTAATTTAGACCCGTATTCATGAAGAAAAAATATTTATTTTAGCTTCCGTGTTTAGGAAAACTTGTTGTTGTTTGTTGTTTTTTCGGAACAACTTTTTTTACGTGGTAGGGAAGTTACCCCGACGCACAACCCCCGACCCGGAGGACCAGACCCTTCGTATAACTCCAAGGGTAGGGAGCCGGATAAACCGCTCCTTATAGGCCTGAGCTACAAATATGTCGTAGTAGCCCATATAAGGTGTTCACTAAGTAGTTCAACCTAACTGGAACTGTAGACGCCACCGTTGATTCCATCTAGAGAATTCGTCCGCTGCCGCCTCGATGAAAGGAGAAGTGCCTTAGTGGGAACACTCCTCCCCCCCCTCTCTCGTTGGCTGTCCCCAACAGCTTTCCACGGGGATTTAAACCCCGTCTCCAGCTGAGGTACTAGACACCCGATGTTCACCACGTGGAGGTGAGAGTAGGAGTTGGTAGACAGAGGTGGATTTTGAGAAAAACCTGTGGACGCTTGTGTCCTCTTGAATGCACATAACTACCCTTTTGAACATCAAACAACAACAAGCCTCGGATATGGATGATTTTAAAGTTGACGACCCCAGCAAACGAAACAAGGACAATGAATTTCGGATCTGCACGTGGAACGTCCTGTCCTTATACAGAACACGTGCAGCCGAACAATTAGTGGAGAACCTGGACAGGCTAAAGGCTGACGTAACAGCCATCCAGGAAGTGCGATGGGATGGAGAGGGCGTACGGAGACTGAAAACGTGTGACATCTACTACGGCGGGTGCTTGAAGGAACAGGGTCAGCGGCTCTTGGGTTGTGGTTTTGTGATAAGGGGAAGACTTAGGCAAGAAGTCTTGGGCTTCCGAAGTGTAAGCGAGCGCCTGGTCACAATCCGCATCAAAGGCAAATTTAAGAACATTTCGCTGATTTGTGTTCACGCCCCCCATGAAAGGAGAGAAGACTCAACCAAAGAAGCATTCTACGATCTCTTGGAGACAACGTATGATATGTGCCCGAAGTACGACGTGAAGATCATTCTTGGTGACTTCAACGCAAGATTCGGAAAGGAGGGCATCTTTGGTTCGATAGTCGGAGGACACAGCCTACACGACGAAACTTCCGGCAACGGACACAGGCTGGCAGACTTTGCGGCGGGGCGAAATGTCATCATCTCAAGCACCTACTTCCCACACCTCAATATACACAAGGGGACTTGGCGGTCCCGTGATCAAGTAACCGTCAACCAAATCGACCACGTTGCGATAGACGCGAGACATGCTTCCAGTATCTTGGACGTCCGAACGTTCCGAGGGGCCAACATTGACTCGGATCACTACCTGGTGGTAGCTAGACTACGTATGCGGATATCCATGACGCGACAACGCAGAGCAGATGCTGTGAAAAGATTCGATGTCGAGAAGCTTAAATCGCAAGAGACTGCCAGAACTTTTGCAGACCACGTAACTCTTAATCTCTCAGGAGGTCCGCTACCAGCATCAAGTGCAGAGGACCAGTGGGAACACTGTCAACAAGCCATTAGAAGTGCCGCCTCTGATGTGCTGGGTTTCACTAGGCGAATACAACGAAACCCCTGGTTCGATGAGGAGTGCCGGCTAGCGCATGCAGCTAAGGACGAGGCCTACCAGGCAATGCTGCAGACTCGAACAAGAGCTGCTGAGAGAGTAGCCCGGGAGCTCTACGGGCTGAAACGAAAAGAGGAACGCCGACTTCTCAGGAGGAAAAAGAGAGAGCACGAGAAGCGGGCGGTAGAGTCTATTGAGGGTTGTAGCGGTAGGGGAGATGTTCGAAAATTTTATCAGAGGGTGAAGCGATCCACCCAAGGATTCAAGGCTAGAACGGAAGCCTGCCGAGATGAGAGTGGGAATATGGTAGTAGACACACAGTCAGTGCTGAGGATCTGGAAAGAACACTTCTCTAGACTGCTTAATGGCGAAGACAGCCAAGATGCCGCTAATAGGCAGAACGCTCCATTCAACTTGGACGATGATGGCCAAGAGTTCCGTCCACCCGACCTAACCGAAGTTCGGCTGGCGATATCCAAACTTAAGTCGTACAAGGCTGCAGGTGCGGATGGCTTACAAGCCGAACTATTTAAATCAGCGGGAGATGAATTGGCTAGGAGCATACACCAGCTCATCTGCAAAATTTGGTCGGAGGAAAGTATGCCCGATGAATGGAACCTCGGTATAGTGTGCCCCATCCATAAAAAGGGAGATGTTCTGAAATGTACCAACTACAGAGGAATTAGTCTCCTAAACGTCGCTTATAAAATCTTGTCGGCCATCCTGTGTGACCGCTTAAAACCTTTTGTCAACGATCTGATCGGCCCTTATCAGTGCGGTTTTAGGCCAGGCAAGTCAACCGTCGATCAAATGTTCACACTCCGACAGATTTTAGAAAAATCCCGGGAATTCCAGATCGATACACACCACCTTTTTATCGATTTTAAAGTCGCGTATGATAGCGTGAAAAGGGACGAATTATACAGAGCCATGTCGAGTCTCGGCATCCCTGCCAAACTCGTCCGCTTGTGCAGGATGACGATGGAGAAATCTCGCTGCTCCGTCAAAATTGGTAAGAACACCACCGATTCCTTTGATGTTGAGAAAGGATTGAGGCAAGGCGACGCGTTATCATGCAACCTATTCAACATCGTTCTTGAAGCCATTGTACGCAACGCACATGTCAACACCAGCGGTACAATCTATCAAAAGTCCGTTCAATTGCTTGCATATGCGGATGACATAGACATTGTCGGCAGAACGAAGCGACCTGTGGCAGGGGCATTTGCGAGCATTGAATCGGAGGCGGCTAGAATGGGATTGGCGGTTAATGAGGACAAGACGAAGTATATGCTGTCATCGAGAGAGGAATCTCAACATCGTCGACTCGGGCAAAATATCACGATGGACAGATATAACTTCGAAGTTGTCAAGGACTTTGTCTACCTGGGCTCCACTATTACATCGCAGAATGACATCAGTGCAGAGATCAAGCGAAGAATTACTCTTGCCAACCGCTGTTTCTTCGGTCTAAGAAGGCATTTAAGTAGTAAGGCCCTCTCTCAGAGAACCAAGGAGACTTTATACAAAACCCTAATCATCCCGGTCCTGCTTTATGGGTCAGAAGCATGGACACTGAAAGATTCGGATAAAAATCTGCTAGGGTGCTTTGAGAGGAAGATTCTTCGTGTGATTTTCGGTCCGGTGTGTATCGAAGGAGTATGGAGGAGAAGATTCAACGACGAGCTATACGGGCTATACAGCGACGTTGACCTGGTCAAAAAGCTGAAAATACAGCGGCTTAGATGGCTGGGGCACGTGGAGCGTATGGACAGCAACGCACCTGCCCGACGAGTCTTCGAATCCAACCCCGATGGGGTACGCAGCAGAGGAAGAACCCGTAACAGGTGGCGCAATCAAGTGAATGACGACATCAAAGCACTCGGTGTGCGCAACTGGAAGCGGCTAGCTAGGGACAGAGCTGGCTGGAGGGGCTTGTTAGTTGAGGCCGAAGCCCATCCTGGGCTGTGAGCGCCATCAAAAGTAAGTAAGTTTAGGAAAACTACACCATGGAATTAGAATTTTCTGGGCTCAAACTAAAGGCAATTGCTTACTGCAACTGCTTCATTTACGTCCGGAACATTCTTATTCCATGGTTTTCCTAAACACGGGAGCTAAAATAACTATTTTGTATTTATGAATAAGGGTTATGGTTTCTCTGTTCATAAATTTAAACAAGACTAACTTGAAATAGTAAAAGTCCAAAATAAGTTCATTTTGACCCATATCTTTCCCATACTGTGACTTTAAATTATTTCAATGATTATTGTTATTTGCTATGATGGTAAGGTAGTTCATCTTTGAAAATTTAAAAGTCAATTCAGCAGTTTCCATTAGAAATAATAACTAAGTCATAAGGATTCCACTTTGGCATCAAAATAACGTTAACGAGTGAAAAAAAACGTTACATGGCAGACTTTTCCTTTTGACTATTCGGTAAGCTACTTTTCGTTGGTTTATGATATTAAGGAAATTATATTAAGGAAATCATTATGGTGCATCTATAATTGCGGTGTCTTGCTTTTCGTTTAGTTTCGTTCACTTTTGCTTTCGGTGGGGAAGAACGCTAGAGAGTTCACCTCTCACTTATGAAAAACTTCTTGATGTCATCAAAATACAAATTTAGATCTGGCAAATATTTTAGACATAGTAGGATTGTTCAGTTAGTTTTTTTCTGATTAGAACAGAGTAGAACAGAAACGTCATACAAGGTAGAACAGGCAGCTGTCTGACAGATGTAATTGTCAAAAAAAAATTGTTATTTCCTTCTCCAGTTTGGTGGATAAGCAAAAAATACTTTTTATTAAAAACAATTAGAAATAGTATTTATTTAACTACACAATTTAATTTAATTTATGTTGTTTTTTAAATATTTATTTGTTAGTTTCCAAAGTAAAAGCACAAAGAGCCACGAAATTTGTTAAAAACTATCAACTTGCAAGTGACAGCAGCTGATTTTGACAGTTGTCACTAACCTGTTCTAACCCTTCAAGCAAAATCTCGGACCAAAATTTCTCGGTTCACTTGGGACTCCAAAAAAAATGAGTGTCTCAAACACAATAACAAATTTTCTGTGTACGCATGTAAAAAGAACGAGAATCGAGAGTATTTTTTTCAAGCATCGAGAAATAGAGAGAGTATAGGCGAAGTATACAATCATTTTGCCTTAATTTCCACCACTTTTTTTTTTAGTTCAGTTTTGTAGGTAGCGTGGCGAAGACGGTTGCTTTTTTCTCATTTTTCTTGTTAACACTTTTAAACATTTCCAATCAGAAATGCAAGTTTCTATTTATTAAATGTAAATTTATATTTGTGGAAATATGTCATGTTTATTAGTGCGAAATAGTCTTTAGAAAACCTTTTATGAATGATAAATAAAAAAAACTCTTGAAATGAAAAAAATCTGTTTGTTTTATTTGTGTAGGCAATGGAGAAACTGGGCTAGATGGGAAGTTTTTTTTTTTAAATACATTTGGGTTGGGTACGCCTCAATTCATTCATTTCTTTTGGAACCGTTTTAGATTTAGATGGTTTCGGTTCTCCGAGTATGGTGAATTGAAAAACTCTCTCTCTCACAATACATTCACATAATGGCTCCGTGGTGATTCTAATTTCCATACTAATTTGAGCCACAAAACGCAATTTTTCGATCCGTATTTGGATCCGAATGCGAAGTTGTCCATACGATGTTTGATACGTTTGCGGACCGAAAACGAGCTCGCTTGCTTGAAGGGAAATCCTGATCCACATCTGTGCCGTGTGTTGTGTTCTGGAGTCGTGTGTCGCTATCGCTACAATGTATTTCATATGCGTAGAAACATATATGTCTCGTGTGTTGTGTTGCAGTGTGGCGCATAAAATATATGGAATGACAGCGACACACGACTGCACAACACAACACACGGCAGAGATGTGGATCAGGCTTAAATTGTTCTACCTAAAAAGTAAGAACAGAAAATCCTGTTCTATTCTGTTCCAAACTGTTCGGAACAGCCTCACTAAACAGCAAACCAGAATAGTTTGAAACAGAAAATTCTCATTGAACAGCAAAAACTTGTATTTTTCTGTTCTAAACTGTTCCAAACTGTTCCAAACTGTTCTGAACAACGTCACTGAACAAAGCTAATACAGAAGAAAAAATGGGATTCGTTACTTATTGTTTGTTTACATAGCACGCAACTTTGACCTAAATAAATATGTATGTATTTAATATTTGTTTAACCCTTTTACACCCAAATTGGAAGTTATGATTAGACACATTTCGTTATTATTAATAGAGTATTTTTGCATCCAGAAGTTATTTAGTGCCCGCCGATGTTCAACAACAACTCTAACTTCTTATTTAACTACATAAACATTCATACCAAAATAACAACATTAGCGATAATATTTAACCCTTGTTTGAATTTCATTCAGCCAACATTATTTATTTACTTTATGTATTTCATTATTATTTCAGGATTGGATATAGTTATGCCTTTAACTGAATTTAATCAATACATAAAGTGCCTCTCTCGTGACCTTTGTTAAAATTTATAATGGCTGGTAGGGTAGGACATACCCACACACACATATATGTATATTGTATATATATGGGTTGAGTTTCTTATCAGACATATTCAAATTAAATTTTGTTAAACTAATTCGTTCGGCCAATAATGAAGTATGATTGAATATATAACCATAAAGGATGGTTTTAATGTATTTAAGTATATTAATTATGAAAATGTTTATGAAGACAATTTTCCAGCAGAAAAATGCACTCGGAAATTTATTGTCTTCCATATACAATAATCTATTGAATGATTTTTGTAGATTTATACTTCATCAGTAATTTATCACTTAAGAATGCCTGACAAAATATACAGAAAAGTCTCGTATAGTCCAGTAACACATTAGTTACATAATATAGCATAGTAAGGTCAGGGTATTTGGGTATACAGGGTAATTCACGTTAGGTGTGACAGAAAGCTAGAGCGTGTAGTTTTTGGTTGATGTAATAAGAATTGGTATTGGGGTGGGCAGGTTAAAAAAAAACTGATGGACTTAAGACAGAACAAAAAGTATTAAAAGAAACGGTAATACTTAAAATGGTCTGTTGTCCTTTTTCTCTTCTTTATTTTTTAAATAAACTTCTTTTAACAAACAGTTTTTCAAAAATTAATTTCCACACTCAAAATTTTGACAAAAAAGCATATAAAAACTGGGCTTTCATCACGTAACTCTGACGATATCGTTTTCGATATCGTTATCGATAGCTATGCTTCACGTAAGAATACAAAACGTCTATCGTTCAAACGATATCGAATTGACGATTTGAGTTTTGCTTCATGTAACTAAAACAGCTGTCATTTACTATCGTCTCGACGATATCGACTGCTCGATACCTATTTAGTTATCGTCTTGGTGAATTTTTTTAGTTTTAGGCGATTTCTTATATTTTACGAGCCGACAGCACATTTTGGGACTGGATATATAATCAAAATATAATTATAAAGGGTTTATAGGTGCACGTGTCATGAAATTGTAAGCAAGTCTGCCTACACAACAGTTCTTTATCATACACCGTTGGAGAAGTTATTGCATGTAGCACGTTGCTTTGTAAATAGAATAATAATGCAATTCTTTAACTGGTATACCAACTCAACAGTAATGTGTCATACTTCGTTCAAAAGGTTGTTGGTGTTCTGAAGCAGAGTTATCTATCGAACCAACTTAACGGCTATATAACAAAAAAAAAGTACTCGCACTAACCTTTTCAGCGATTATGGGAAATTACTGTTGTGTAGGTAGACCGCTTTGTCCATTCTCATTCACTGTCGACTCTTGAAGTATGACTACAAATTTAAATGTATGTATGTATGTACATACATACATATGTACATACATACATATTTACATTTGTGTGTATTGTCAACGCAACATTTTAACTATCTAATAAACGACACCCACGGCCACGACGATATTAAAAAAACTGTCATATATGCCTAAGGGCTTATAAAAATTAATTTCCACTAAAACAAAAGCCTAACCGCAAACAAATCGAATTTTCTCACGATGACAGTACAATATTTCTGATGTTTTATATTTCAAACGTGTTTTTCAGAGACTCTCAAACTTTCAAAAACGAGAACGATAGACGATACGAAAGTAGAATTGTAACGTGAAGCAAACTATTGTCGATATCGTTTCTAGGTATCGTCTGGACGATGGTCGTCAGAAAAGTTACGTGATGAGAGCCCTGATTCTTTTTTTTTTTCAAAATTTTACGTAATTAAGTACTATTTTTGTTTTCAAAATTCAATATTCTCATCAATAGTACTTAATTACTTAAAATTTTGAAAAAAAAATCAGTTTAAAACTTTTTTTAAATTTTTATTTAAAAATTAAATAAAAGAATGAATTTCTGGTTTTAGAAAAAAGTGTAATAGGACATTGTACGTATTATCATTTCTTATAATTTTGTATCTGTTTTAAGCCAATTTTTAGGAAAATCGCCCCTCCCTCATAAGAGGCTTGGGAATAGACCCCAAAGTTTTTTTTTTTTTTTACTGTCTCAACCAATTCTCCACGCTTTTTGCTATACCTTAGATGGATCACCCTGTTTTTTTTTCATATTTAAGAGGTTATTTTGTTAAAAGATTTTTGTGGGGAGTTAAAATAAAATTAAGCACTTTAAGAATACGATATATCAAGGGCATACGCAGGATTTCTATTTCAAACAAAAAAAAATCCGGTGATTTTTATATTTAATTAGATTTTTTTTTATTTTAAAGTTATGTACATTGAAACAGTTAGAATCATCCTTCGGAAGAAATGCTTGTCGAATTGTCACATCTGACAGTATGAATTTCATGTTCAAAAATCAAATTAAATTTAATACTGCAGATGCAGTGAAATTAGTCTTCTAAGGCCTAGTTTTTCAGTGCGAGATCATCACAGTTTCCGAGTTGAGTTAATCCGGAGCTAATTCTGAATATTGTTTTTTTTTTTTTAGTTAATCTACAGATTCTCGATCGATTTTTGAGAACAAAAAGTTAAAGTTAATTCTCCATCAAAAGCTGCTTTTAAGTTAACTCTGGGGTTGCATTTATTTGCGGGATTAACAAACTCCGGTTTAACTTAGAACTAATCTCCGTACTAAAAAACTGGCCCTTGTACCATCCCCGTAGCCAACATTTCGTTTGGGGGGGGGGGAAAGGCTTGCTCTAACGACTAACGTGTACCTCTATAAACAAAGAATATAAAACTAAGAACATAATAATTTTTATATTTTTATTTTATAATTAAATAAGGCGGGACCAAGAAATTTAAACATTTTCAAAATAGGCAATAACTTTCAAGTATGATTGAATGACGGCTATGATTTTGATGGACTTAAAAATCTCTAAAAAACCCGAATTTTTTTGGGATTTATATTTCGTTCGGGAAATATGCGATTTTGGAGCTTTCGGGTGACATTGTTTGGAACACAATATTCTATTACCGATTTGTCAAGCCATGCGCTGGATTAACATTTATCTTCATGTGCAAATATGAAGAAAGGTAGAGCGGGACATAAGTATGTCAAAAAACAGAGCGAGTGAAAGATAACCATTATGAAGATGAACATTTCCGGCTTCTATCTGCATTGTGGCACTTCCTATAATCTGCATAAATGAAGATCTTCTGCATTTGTGTCTTATCTCTCTATCCAACAAAAGTTAAAAGTAAAGGAGAATTGGTCTACCTATTGCCCACGAATGAGATATATATCGTTGGAAAGCTTAGACTAAGTACATCATTTTTGTGTATGGACACGTCGCTGTAAACTATGGGGTTTAAGTAGTATATGGCAACAAAGATTGCAACTAGAACGAAAATGAATTGCAACAGTGTTCCATTGAAATGACAGTATTGGTCACTTTTGATGAACTGGATAGACCCCAAAATAAAGGAACTTTATGATGCTTAACAGTGTGAAAATTCAATTTTTTTTCATTCCATTTAGCGAATTTAATGAATGGGAATAATTGTGCGTCTAGTGCCCACAATTGAGATATACAACGTTGGAAAGCTTAGTTCAAGAGCATCATTTTTGAATATGGGCACAGAACTGTAAACCATGGGGTTTAGGCAGAATATTACAAAATATAAAACAATTCGTCTATGTTTATTCGAATTCGCAAAGTGATTTTCTTATTTTTTTGGTCGCTAATTTTAGCCAGCTCCCATTGTTTAGGAAAAACAAAATACTTGTACGTTGGTACACTCCTAATCATTTTCATAGGTCCCGTTTCTGGGCAATGGGTAGACCATCAGGACCCATATATTTTTGCCCATTCTCCTTTTATATTTTGTATCCCTTTTTTTTAGCATAAGTCAGACGAAGATACATGTAAATCCACCAATAGAATGTCAAATTAAAGTGAAGAATTTTCGCAAAGATGATGTTTTGAAAAACCTTTAAGAAATCTGATTTTTTTTTAGATAAAATTCTTTGCTCGGGGATTTTAGGGTTTTTGGGTGGCATTTGGACGAAAATATTATGTGTATGCCCAAATTTAGTTTATTACCTATTTGTCAAGGTATAAACTTTCAAATTCCATTGAAGGTTGCCTATCATGATGATGGATTAAAAAACCTCTAAAAATAATTTTAGAATTATTATAGAACCATATTTGTCTCGTGTTTTGTGTTGCTGTATGGCGTAGGACATATATGAAATGACAGCGACACATGACTGCTTAGCAGTCTCAACACACGAGATATGATTGGTTCCGAATTCAAAAGCTTCTCTACTGGCTCCAAACTGGCTTCGAAAAAGGCAAGCCAGTTGACGAACAAGTTGCTCAAGTTGGGTCTGTTGGTAAGAAAATGTGAGTGAGTGAGCTAGCCACTGGCTAGCCAGTACTGGCATGTGTTGCCTCAGCATAAATGGTATTGAGATTACTGAAGACGCATTTTGGTCAAATCATCAAATAAAATTGAATACACACACATAAAATAAGTCCATATTTTTAAACAAACCTATGCAAAAAAACTGTTCCCAACACATAACAAATTTTGACACGACTCTACTCTTTAATTAGGATTGATTTCGTTGAGTGGTAATGAGATTCGTTTATTACCACTCAACGAAAGTATACAAAGTTCGAATCAGCTTCGAGGGCCAGCTCGCTTCAATACCACACAAAGTGATACTTAGTCTCCACATATAAAGCTTTACCCAAATAGTCTCGCCCCTCAAGCCCCCCCCCCCTCCCCCTGGCTACGTGCCTACTTGTACAGAGATTTACACGTTATTACGAATTTTAGTCATTGTTTTGACATAAAACTATAAGGCCACTTACATAAAGTTTCTGTATTTTAATTTTGTACTGTCAGTGTTCAAATATTTGTATTGCGAATAAAATATTTTAACTCTCACGGATTTCAGAAAATTAACTGAGATTCAACCACGGTTTAAGTTTAAAATTGACTATTATGAAACTCAGTTAATCCGCCGGCCGGAGTAGGTGAGTTAAAACAAATTTGACCAATGGTTCTAGGGCTGAACCATTATGTTTGTTTAACTGGCCCTATAAAGGATTAAGTAAGTTTTTCGAAGTGAGCTTAGTTCATGCAAAATAAAAAATGCAAAATTAACAAAAAGCTGACCCGGGGTTTAGACAAGCGAGTAGAACTAGTAGCGTTTATGTGTGTTAGTGTATCAGAACACGAAAGAGCCAACTAGTAGCCCAAATAGTATAATATTTTTGCCTGCGAGTAGCCTGCCAGTTATCCTACTAGTGTAGTGTATTTTTTTCATTTTTTTGTTTTGTTTCCATAGTTTCCATAATTTGTATATTTTTCCGCATGAAATATTTTTAAAAAATCATACTAGTTGACAAAACGCGCAGAAAGCTACTGGTCACACATACATCCATAAAACTAACACTATGATACAAATGCTACTAGTTCTACTCGCTTGTCTAAACCCCGGGTAACTGGCAGGCTACTCGCAGGCAAAAATATTATACTATTTGCCCTGCTAGTCGGCTCCCTCGTGTTCAGATACACTAACACACATATACGCTACTAGTTCTACTCGCTTGTCTAAACCCCGGGTGAAGCTGGAGAGAGCTTAAAAAAACTAAAGTAGCTTTATAACAAACAAATTACTTTGTTTACCTAATAACGGCCGCGGAGCGGAGTCTCAAAATATTATTTGGGAAAATCTCCCACAACAGAAGTTAATTCTACCCATCTCGAAAATCTGACAAAACTAAATTTACCATTTTTGTTAAAGATTTAAAAATGAAGACGTCATGACTAGAGCATGCCCAAAAAACGATATGTGCCAATTTGAGGGAAATTTTTCCAGCCTTTAGACTGGAGATAAGAAAACAGTATGCCTTGACATACTTCTTTTTTGCACTTATCAATTATCCTTCTTTGAAATGTGAATAAGTGAACAAAATAAAACTAAAAGCTAAGATACCGAATACCCACAATCTTTGACAATTAAAATTGTATATTAAACACTTCGCTGAAATAAAATTTGGTAATATTTTGTTTAAATTTTCATTTTATGCACCGTTGACATCACGTATCAAGTGTTTGTTAATGCTGTCATTATTCGATGAACAATATTAATTAAACATGCCTCTTAAAACCAGCACCAGCTGACAAAATAAATAAATTTGCATTTCGAAGAATTACTCTTGAATCATTCAATGCAAATAAATGATTTAATCAAATCCACTCTGTGACAATGACAATGACAACATTTCCAATCCACCAACCACTTTCTTCAATAGATAGATGATATCCATTACTCATTATTAGGTCTTGTATCATTGGTATAAATATGCTATTTACGTCTTACTTTTAAGTTAACTTCATTTGCATTTATGGTTGGTCATTTCGTACATTTTTGTTTAATAAACTTCAATTTGAAATTTATTCAAATTCAAGACCAAAAAATCATGTCGATGTTAATAAAGGAGTAGCAAGCATTAATTATTGCATACCTTTACCAACTCAGCTAAATAATATGATTCATTCTGTTGGAAAATATACAGTCATCCTGGCCTGCGGTATAAATATTATTAGGTAAGCAAAGTACAAACAGAGCTTGTCATCCTCCTCGTCGAGATTGCCTTTATAATGAGGTCATCCCGATACCCGTTTCGATTTGATAAGATTCTATATTGTTTATATTGAACAAATATAAGATCTTTGCGGAATAAATTGTGGTCTACTTTTTTGTTTGTGTGGTAGGAAATGAAGAACCGGAGTGTTGTACAAACAGTGCGATGTATTATTTATTTTTAAAAGACTTGCAAATAAATTTATAAGTGTGTGGATATTGGCAAAGAATAAGTCATTGCACTGAATTGGACTGAGCATGTGTACCTTTTTTTATACTGTATATAGTGATCCCCAGTGAACTTAAGTGCATTTACCTAGATATATGATAAACAGGGTGTCCCATCGTCACCGGCCCAAACTATGGGTTTTTGAATTAATTTTAAGTCGAAAAACTTCGCTTCCTTTTCGACTTAACGGTTTTTATGAGTTTTGATCATTTTTCTTTTAACTAGCTGTAACTTTGTCAAACTGCATCCGATTCTTGATTTTTTATTTTATTTACACAAGGAGAGAAAGCACTTTATACTTGCCACACAATTTGTTTCTATGCGGATAACGATTTACCCACAATTAAATATCAAACCCATTTTTGTTGGCATTTTTATGTCGTTTTTTGACTGTGATGTCAATTTTTCCACAAAAACACTTTATTAAGTAACGTTTTTTCTATTTTGTTATGAAAGTATGATTTGTTTTCTTACAAATACTTAATATTTTTTTTAAATTAATACAACACTAAAATTTATTAAAAAAATAAAAACAGAAAAAAACAAATAAAATGAAATTAAATATTTGAATAAAAACGAATAAAATTAAACGAAGAAAGATCAAAAATCATAAAAACCGTTATAAGTCGAAAAGTAAAGCTAAAACGAGAAAATTAACTCTTAAGTTTTTCGACTAAAAATTAACTCAGGAACCCATAGTTTTCCTCTGGCCGGTGACGATGGGACACCCTGTATACACGTGACGTATGCTTTGTTTTAAACTTTATATACTTTGTATGAAAGTGCAGCTTGAAATCAAAACTATGTACTTTTCACTTTTTAAACCTGCATCGGGTTGAAATAATTTAGCTTTAAGAAATCTGGTTTTCAAAAATAAGATTCTTACTTGAAAAATATGTGTGTGGAGTTATAGCACCGCCATTTTGGATTTTCGCAAAAAAAAGGTTGCGCTGCAATGTGTGCACGAATATGCACAAATGGATCGCACGAACTTGATGCTCTTGTAGCTAACAACTGTGTAGATATAGAAATGGTTATATATATTATAAAATACAAGTTTTGAATTTTTTTTGATCTAATTGAAAATAAATTTGGAAAAAAAAAATTAAAAATAAATATTTTTTTCTTTGATTTGATTTTTTTGGATAGAAAATTATTTTTAAAAATTTTAAATGCAATATTTTTAAACCAACTAACCAAGTACTGAGCTGCAAAACAATAATGAAATCGACCAAGCCAATAATGAGGTATACGGGAATATACCTAAAGAAGTAAAGGTATACAAAGGCAATTTTTTTTTTAAACTCCATAACTTTATTCAAATTTTTTTTGGTAAAAACGTAGTGCGCAGTAATATTATAACTAATCTAGAGATTCCTAATCCTAAATGTCGCTTATAAAATCTTGTCGACCATCCTGTGTGACCGCTTAAAACCTTTTGTCAACGATCTGATCGGCCCCTATCAGTGCGGTTTTAGGCCAAGCAAGTCAACCGTCGATCAAATGTTCACACTCCGACAGATTTTAGAAAAATCCCGGGAATTCCAGATCGATACACACCACCTTTTTATCGATTTTAAAGTCGCGTATGATAGCGTGAAAAGGGACGAATTATACAGAGCCATGTCGAGTCTCGTCATCCCTGCCAAACTTGTCCGCCTGTGCAGGATGACGATGGAGAAATCTAGCTGCTCCGTCAAAATTGGTAAGAACACCACCGATTCCTTTGATGTTGAGAAAGGATTGAGGCAAGGCGACGCGTTATCATGCAACCTATTCAACATCGTTCTTGAAGCCATTGTACGCAACGCACATGTCAACACCAGCGGTACAATCTATCAAAAGTCCGCTCAATTGCTTGCGTATGCGGATGACATAGACATTGTCGGCAGAACGAAGCGAGCTGTGGCAGGGGCATTTGCGAGCATTGAATCGGAGGCGGCTAAAATGGGATTGGCGGTTAATGAGGACAAGACGAAGTATATGATGTCATCGAGAGAGGAATCTCAACATCGTCGACTCGGGCAAAATATCACGATGGACAGATATAACTTCGAAGTTGTCAAGGACTTTGCCTACCTGGGCTCCACTTTTACATCGCAGAATGACATCAGTGCAGAGATCAAACGAAGAATTACTCTTGCCAACCGCTGTGTCCTCGGTCTAAGAAGGCATTTAAGTAGTAAGGCCCGCTCTCAGAGAACCAAGGAGACTTTATACAAGACCCTAATCATCCCGGTCCTGCTTTATGGGTCAGAAGCATGGACACTGAAAGATTCGGATAAAAATCTGTTAGGGTGCTTTGAAAGGAAGATTCTTCGTGTGATTTTCGGTCCGGTGTGTTTCGAAGGAGTGTGGAGGAGAAGATTCAACGACGAGCTATACGGGCTATACAGCGACGTTGACCTGGTCGAAAAGCTGAAAATGCAGCGGCTGAGATGGCTGGGGCACGTGGAGCGTATGGACAGCAACGCACATGCCCGACGAGTCTTCGAATCCAACCCCGATGGGATACGCAGCAGAGGAAGAACCCGTAACAGGTGGCGCAATCAAGTGAATGACGACATCAAAGCACTCGGTGTGCGCAACTGGAAGCGGCTAGCTAGGGACAGAGCTGGCTGGAGGGGCTTGTTAGTTGAGGCCGAAGCCCATCCTGGGCTGTGAGCGCCATCAAAAGTAAGTAAGTAATCTAGAGATAACATGTAAAAGGTTTGTTGAAAATCGTTAGAGCCGTTTTTGAGAAAACTTGACAAACTGTAATCGTTGTATGACCCGTTGTTTTAGTGAACTAAAACAAAAGTTCAAACTTGTCCTCTAGGGAATCACATAAAAATGCATTTGAAGCAAATCCGTCCATTTGTTTAGGCTCTAGCTCGATATTCATCAGGACGCACAGACACACAGACAAACAGACCGATGAAGCAAGCGTCAGTCGCGAAGAACGTCTTGACGAACATTTTTTGGACTTCTCCGTCATCGAAATGTTAGTTTTGATTAAAACCTCGAATTTTTCGACACGAAACCAATACTTTTGCCCTAAAGAACAACTGTTTCGTTTTTAGAGGGTGGCCATTTCTAAACGTGAAGCTAGCACCACCATTTTCGATTTTCGAAATAAGTCAAATTGCTTGCTATTTAGTGCTAAATTTGACATGTGCCATGAATGTTTAAAAAAAATCGCAAATTCCTTCAAGAAAACTAGTTGTGTTGTTTTAAACTCAGCAATTGCTGCCAAATTTCGAAAAAGGTACAAAAATATTTATACCTAATTTCAACTTTTACTGCAACAAATTAACTTCTTAATGTTTTCTTTAGAAATTTTGAATATTCTTAGAAAACCAAAATGGTGCTGTCTGCTGTGTTGTGCTCAGTTGCTGCTAGAATCCAAAGAAATAATACGAACATTCACTATGTATTTGCAATACTTTTACGGCCAAATATATATTTTGCTAAGTGCCAGTTTCACAGTGAACACTTACGGGAAAAAGTTTCACTTAAGCTTAGCACATTGCTACTTTTTAGTAACTTAAGTGCCCAACACGGGAGACTTAAGTGCAACTTATTCAGGTCAAGTTTACACTGCGAAAATTGGCATTTTGTACCCGAGATTGCGCACTTAAGTACTACTCTTATGACTGTAAACTGTTCCTAAATGTGAAGTTGTGCAATTAGCACCACCATTAAAAAGTTGTAATTTAATGTGCCCAACTTCTGATACCTTGTGGCTGTAAATATTATTATTTGTATTGTTATTATTATTTGTAAATTTTGTAAATATTTTGCGAAAAATGTAGTGCTGTTTATAGTGCTCAGTTTTCGATGCCATGGGTCGAAGAGATAAAGAAAAAAATCAGATATCTGCAACTTTTACGGCCAAAATTAGGCGTGACGTTAGCATCGAAGTTAGTTTAAGGGGGAAGCAGAGCTTTTTTTTCAAGATTCGAAATTGGAGGTGCCATAACTTCATGGTAACAAAATGACTACCCACTATAAACGAAACCTTTAGTAGAAGTTTTATGTCAAATATCATACTGGCTGTGTGCTTTAAACTTCTGCTGGAGCCAGAGAAAATAAACCAATTTATATGAAATACCGTGTTAATTTGAACTCATTTACTGTAAGAAATAATTTTACAAAGTATATGAAATATCCTGTTTAACTATCTAAGAAAATATTTCTTAAAACAAAAATTAAACTTTCCGATTATTTGAAGTTCTGTTTGATACACGTATTTTACGTCCTTTTTTCGGTCAGAACCTGGACCTATTTATCTCAGCTATAGACAAAATCATCAAAAAAATAAAACCGTATACAAAAAGAATTAGCTGCTACAATTTGTTATCAGATTTTGTTCACTTTTGCAAAAAAAAAAAATCACTCATACGCCCTACATCATTTTTATAAGAAAATTTATTTAAGAGAAATTTCCTGGCTCGATTGCACTTAAGATCAAATTTTTTTTTTCTGGGAGGAGGGGTAGGAGTACCTCTAAAATCATGTGTCATATGCTTAAATTGTGCTAAAACAATCAACTAAAGCTTAATAAACTGCAACCTTTGCCGACCTCTGCCGTTCTTTAAATGCGTCTGTACAAAAGCCAATGCGAGAATTTTGGGGGACTTTGGATATGATGTTGCGGATAAAATTTTGCGTTGATAACAATTATAAAATTTCATGAATTAATTTAAAGTCCGATCAGTTCCTATGTCTTTCTTGGACTAAAGTTTTATTTTTCAGAAATTGTGGCTTACATTTTTTTTTTATTAAAATTAAAAAAAAAACTTTTTGGATAAGTTCTTCAAGAAGATTGTTAAATCAAGTTTGATAAAAATGATAAGTTCGATTTTGAAAATACGTTTCAACGGACACAAACAAAGATTTAATTTTTTAAAATCTGGCAATGTCTATTTCAATTCATATCATTACACTAAACTCACAGCTCCATCTTACTGAATGTATACAACCGTAACGTAACGTATTTCCATCCTCCATATAGTAGAGTTGCCGTTAGGGCTTGTCTGCAGTCTGCAGAATACAAACAAAAATCAACAAACCAACGTCACATTGAACTCTCTCAAAAAAAATAAATGTAAACAAACCACCCGTATTCGAAACCACCCGAAGTCCCATCCAAATGTTGTACTCTCTAACCGGCCTTTTACCCTTCCCACGCACCACAATTCACACAGCTCACGAGCAAAAACATAATCTTTATACGAGATTGCGCTCTAGTCACCCGAGCACCAAATAATCCATTCCAACTAAAGAGACATAACATAGACAGCAAAATTCCAATTCGATTCGAACCGAATCCAACTTGGCTATTCTGATTATGCCATCAGAGCTCGCTCGCATCCATTCGAACAATTTCAGTCGATTCAGTTTAAACCTAGACTTTGCGTCCGTCGGTCGTGTGGTGTGTGTGTCGGTAAAGAGTACGCTATTCTAGTACTAGTTAAACCACAACTTGTGTGTAGTCTTAACATAACATCCTCTCCTATATCTATGCGAATTTTCGGTTTATTTTGTTTAAGATTGGTACTTCCCCCTTATTAGCCTTTTTGTGCACAAGAGTTCACCTCTTATACACGGTTCTGTAATTTGAAGTTATTTTATTTTGGTGAAAATTGAAAAGAAATTGTTCTCCAAAGCACCTAAAAAGAGAAACAAGTGCTTTTTTTTAGTGAAGCTATACGTCTCACGTGCGTGGATACTTTGTGATATACCTACCTTGATTTGATTTTTATTAAAAAGTTTGATCCGGCCAATTAGCTTCTTTACCGTTCAGGTTAGTTAACTTTTTGTGTATTTGTGTTGAAAACATAATAAAAATCTACCTATCAAATTAATCTTTGACATGAATGTAATCACCTGAGTGCGTATCTGCTTGCCCCATATTTTGCGATAATATTTTTTTTCTTTTTGCTTTCATGGTCATTTCCTCATTTTTTTTTATTTAAATACCTAAAGTGAGCCCTCTACTTATATTTAGGTGAGGTAATCATTGTGATAGAAGATCTTTCCGTTTAATTAGATATTTTCATAATTTGAACAAAATAAGAAATATTTGGCAATGATATTGTTAATGATGGCTTTTGTAATTGTGGAGCTTTGACCGGTAATAAGTTCAAAACGAAAATAATAAATTTTGTTGGAAAATTCAATAAACCATGACAGAGTTTTGAATTCGAAAGTGGAGTAGGTATTTATCGATTTGGGGGAAAAAAGGACAAGGACACATGATAGTGCTGGAGCTGGTGCAGCACTAGAAGCAAAGGACACACATCACGACAGACTACGTCATCATGAGTGCCAACTTGTTGTTGTTTTGCTTTGTGTTGTTTTTGTATAAACAAGGGGTATACTTACTCAATCTTTTTCTATATACGAGTAGATATGCAGAAGGAGGTGCTTTTGCAGATTCTATTTTGGATTCCGGGTAAAGTGCGCTTAATACACCCAAGGAAATCCTTTTCATATGCGTTTTCTTTTTGTAGAAATAATATAATGCTTTTCGGTGTGGCCTAAATGAGGTCTGATGCTGGTTAGGAAAAATTATACTTTTGAGACTACAGAGAATAAAGACATGTAGTTCCTCATTCAAATGTGTATAGTGAATAGAATTGAGAAAAATATGAAACCTTAAGCTTTTTAAACATGTTAGTGGTTGACATCTGGGGTATTTGAAAAATGTGAACAATTCAACTCGAAGAGACTCAAATCTGAAATTAAAATTCGAAAAAGGAATAATTTGGCTTTTCAAATAAATTCAAATAAATTCAAATAAATTCAATAAAATGTGTTTTAAAGTCAATAATTTGGAAATCGGGTTCATTAACTTTTTCGTTTGCCGTGTACCCTGCCTCATGTTGAAAGAGAACACAACAAATTGGGGTACAACATTTCGTCTTTCTTAGATAAATTAAATAGATCTTCATCAAACTTGTCAGAATATTTTTTTGCGAATTTTCAATTAGTGAGAATTTTCAACGATGAATCGTCGAAGAAAAAAAAATAAAATGTATTTAAAATAGGGAGGTTATTTACGAACTAGTTGGTTATATCAAGGATTCCAATTGATTTTTCATCAAACGCACCTTTTTCTTTTTAACTTTGTAGTCCTCTGAAGTTAGCAAAATAATTGTTTAAAATTGAGTAAAAAATGAGAGTTCCCGGTTGCAAACAAAGAGTTCCTCATACTTGTTTTCAATTGTTCTGGCGAAGAGAGTGTTAAAATTCGAAAAAAAAACACCCCAATTATGAAATTCGTACTTCGCATCGTACTTTAGGTAGTACTCGTATCGTATTGTAATGAAAACGGATATTATGAAAGTCGTATGCGATGTCAACGGCTATCAACGTATTTGTTAAATTAAATGTCAAAGGTTTGATGTAAATAAAATATTACTTACTATAGTTTTCAGCTATTTTTGTTTTTTTTTTTTTGGATGCCGACATTTTTATTACCAAATACCAAATCAAATAATTGTAAATGAATTCTATAGAATTGTTCTTCAATGTCGACGGTAGTACAGGTCAAAGAGAAGATGGACAGATAATTCAAAGGTCGATTCGTGATACCTCTGACCCAATGAACTTAGAGGATTCCTAGTGGGTAGTTTGTTGTCTTCTTGAGTTAAAAAAATGAATTTTTCATTTATAGTTTTGTAAAGCTTTTTCGATTGTCCAAATCTGCCTTTAACCAACTATTGCGAGAAGTGGAAGTCCATATAAAAAGTGGTTTAAATTCTAGGGCTGTGGCCAATTCGCCTCAAACTGTTTGCTGTCTTGCGCTTTTTTGCGAAGGTAATTATCAAACCGGTCTTGGAAATGATTACAACTTAGGAATATCACAGCCAACATTCTCCGTTATTTTAACGGAACTGTTGGCGATATTTGAACATCACATTTGTCCAAAATGGATAACATTTGAGATGACGGCTACATAAAAGGAAGAAGCTAAGTTGAGTTTTTACCTTAAGACAGGATTTCCAGGAGTTATTGGAAGTGTGGACGGAACACACGTTAGAATTATAACTCCAAAAAAAGATGTGCAACGTCTCTATTATAACCGAAAAGGCTTCCATTCGATAAATGTTATGCTGGTAAATGTGTCTGAAAACGAAAAACTATTATGTTCATAGTGTATGGCTCAAACTCGTATCAGCAGGTGTGCGATCAAAAACTCCGGATAAAATTTGTTGGTGCTAGACACCCTGGATCATGCCACGATTCCTTTGTGAGGTTCGAACATTTTGACACCAAAAATATAACGCTGGAGAAAGAAACACTTGGCTTTTAGGTACAACTAATGTTGCAATCTCAATTAAGTAAAAAAAAAATGGTTTTAAAATTTGCTTTTAGGGAACTCCGGATATCCACTTGAAAACTTTCTCATAACACCCTTCCGTTCAGCTTTGGAAGGAAGCTCGGAAGCAATTTTTAACTCTATTCATACTAAAGCACGAAATCATGTCGAGAGGTAGATTGGTGTTCTGAAGAATCGATGCAGATGTATACTCGGAGCTCGAGAGCAACATTACACTCCAGAAAAGGCAACGAAAATTATTAACGCCTGCTGTGCCATTCACAATATGCTATCAGTTTTAAAATACCTAACGATTTTGAAGAAATTATTGAATCTGAAGACCCTTTCGAAATTTATGAAAGTCCCAACCCTAATGAAAGTGCGAATGACGCTCGAAATACCATTATGAATTTAATTGTAAGCTAGTAATTAGTATTTGAAAGTTATTTTATTAACTATGAAAAAAGAACAAATTTAATAACTAAAATAAAAAAATTATTTTTGTTTTATCATTTCCTCGAGTTTCTGGGCTTTTATATTGAGTAAATAGGCAATAGGTCCACTGGTGATCTGATGGTATATCTCACCGAACAGTGGAACAAATCTTTACATCATTTTGGAGAAAGTAAGATTATTGCACTTGATATTTCAAAAGCGTTTGATAGAGTTTGGCACCAAGCTCTCTTATCGAAAATGCGCGCATTTGGTTTCGATGAACCTCTTCTTCGTTGGATTAGAAATTACCTTTCGGACCGTTCAATACAAGTCGTATTGGACGGTTTCAAGTCTGAAATCCACAAAATAAATTCTGGTGTGCCCCAGGGCTCCGTTTTGTCTCCGACTCTCTTCCTTATTTTTATAAATGATCTTTTGTCTGAAACTTCTAATCCATTAAACTGTTTTGCTGACGATAGTACCCTCAGCTTCTCATATTCGTTTACAGATTCTCATCCATGTCCTTCGGATGTGGAACTTGTACGGCAGCGTATGATAAGCTCACTAAATTCTGATCTCGACAGCATTGTCCAATGGGGAATCAAAAACTGCGTAGAATTTAATGCTTCTAAAACTCAATGTTGTCTCCTGTCGTTAAAGCGAAACCCACTCCCAATGCCGCTATCCATGGGCGGCACTTGCAACGAGGGAACCGAACAGCTCTCAGTTCTCGGTATGTGTGTCACAGACCACCTTTTGTGGAATGACCACATATTTGATGTCGCCAAAAACGCTGCTAAGTGTTTAGGTTTTCTCCGTAGATGCAAGAAGTTTGTTTCCCCTTCTGATCTTGCTGTGATCTACAAAGCCTTTATTCGTCCAAAACTTGAGTACAATTCTCATGTTTCGACAGGAGCTCCAAAAACTCACTTGAGTTTGTTGGACAGAATTCAAAAGAGAGCTTTAAAAATGATAGGCGAAAGATCTATAACAGAAACAATTACATCTCTCGAACACCGCCGTAATGTTTCGTGTCTTTCTCTATTTGATCGCTTTTATTATAATGAGTGTTCTAGTGAAATAGCCAGTTGCATTCCCCCCTTAAAAAATTCAACCGTAATACTCGCGCTTCTAGGAATGCCCATCAGTTCACCCTCGAGCCCAACTTCGGACGTACTGTAATGTACAGAGATTCTTTCTTCAGTCACACCACACGAATATGGAATGCCTTACCTGACTCGACTTTCCCCTCTCATTTTGATGTGCAAACGTTCAAAACCAATGTGCATCGGTATCTCCTTCTAAATCCTCTCCTACTTACCTAATCGCTCGTGCTGTGTTAAAAAACATTTTAAGGGTAGCCATAACCCCTTTTGCGCGCGTGGAATATAATAAAAAAAAAACTTATCTCTGAATCGCTTTTTATCCTCAAAATCTTGCTTAAGAATTCCAAGTTTTTCACCTTGAGCCTTCGAAATTCTTCTTAAATATTTATTTGTTTCCTGTTGTTCCTTCAGGATTCCTGCTTGCATCTTAGTTTGTTCTTTTATATACAAATATAGGCGAATTTCATGCGATGAAGTGCGTAGAACAGATTTTAAAGTGATGTCTATGTTCACTATGAATTAATGTTTGATGGGGAATACAAAGTGACTTTCATAATAAGGTTACACGAGAAGAGTCGTATATTTTTGATGAATACGAATTTCGTAATTGGGGTGAATGTCTGTTAACTTCCCGCTGCAAGGACTTTTTCTAGAAAAAGAGTTCTGAGCATGTTTTTTAACTTAAAATCTATGGTTCCTGATGGTTTATAGAAAGAGAAAGAGAGAGAAAAAGTAAGGCAATTTAAGGTTCCCATTGACTTAGAACCAAACATTTTCAAAAGTTCAACTAAATTTGCAAATAACTTTTGAAAAATAATTTTTAGTAAAAAAAGTTGTTAATACAGTGTTAAGAACTCTTTGTTTGCTATTTTAGTTTTTTTTTTTGATTTTAAAAATGTATGGCTCTAAAGGCTTAACGTACAAAAAAAAGAAATAAATATCTATTCTGAAGCCACCTGCTTGCAAAAAAACAATGGAGAATGGTGCATGGTGGTTTAATTTATATGTCAGAACAATTTCCGTATATTTTTTTGCAAGCATGTTTCTCTGGAGAGCATTTTTATTTCTCACTTTTGTACTTTTGTACAAAAGTAGGTCTATGTAGTTGAGGCTTAAGTCAATGGGAACCTTAATTTGCCCTAACTTTTCCAATTTTGCAGAATTCTTTCTAAAACCCATTAGGATTTCTAGAACTCTTGATTTTAAGTGAAGTTTGATTTTTTTTTGAATTTTAATACTTTATTCGCCAGAACTATTGAAAAAAAGTATGACGAACTCTAGAACTCTTTGTTTCCTATCGGGAACTCTCATTTTGTATTCAGTTTTAATTAATCCTTTTGCTAACTTCACAGGACTGAACTTTGTTGACCTTACCTAAATCAATCTAAAAATAAAATGCACGACTCGATTGCACGAACTTGGTCTTGTAGTTAAATGGTTTCATATTATAATGTTTAAGGATTAAAATAAAATTTGGAAAATTTAAGCTTTAATGCAAAATTTTCTGTACAGGTATTTTCTAAATTATGAATTTTTTTTAATTGCTTAAATTCCTTAGCAATAGTAGTTTGAGCTTAACAAAAAAGATGCCATTTGATTTCCTGAAATAACATAAAGGAGAATGCCCAAAAATGTATGGGCGAAAAACCCAGAGTCGATTAATAAAAGTCATATATGGTTTGAAAGGGCATTAGTTGTAGATAACAAATATGAAATTATTTTCTTAAATAGTTGTCCCCGGGACTGGCTATGACCATTACTTTTTTTTTTTGAAACAAAGTGTTTCTTCATGTATAAAAAGTTAACAGTGACATATTTTCATACAGTGGTTGATCTTTGCTATTAAATAGGTCAGCTACTAGTCACTTAAATCTGCAGCCATAAGATGATGCTGTCCAAAATGGCGGTTGTCACACATATTGGTAGGTACACAAAAGTTAAATTATAAAATTAATGAATGAAAAATCTTAAATGAAAAGAATTTGAATCAGTGTTCGTTATAAAGAGTAAGTAGGTAGTCCCTATATGAGTTTGCATTTCCCACTATATATAAATGCACCTGGCTTTTTTTCCCATCGCATACCCCTTTTTAGTCACAAGAATCTTGTAACTCGATAAGGTGATACTTTGTGCAACCGTTGGCCGCTATGGAGTTTATTTTGTGAGAATAAAAATTCATATTTAATAAGAGTTCGATACTAAGAATGTGCAACTAAATAGTAACAGAGTTTTGAAAGAAAATGTTCCCAAAGACAAAGTTTACGTGAGAATTAAGTGCAACTTAAATTATTCGCATACTGTCATGAGTCAATAGTTAAGACCTTTATTTCTTTACTGCATATGGTGCTGTAAAATTTCGAAATGAAAACGCTAAAACTAAGAACTAAGAACTTTTCAACGACAAAGTCCGAAATGGTTTGTTTTCATAATTTTCTTTTTTCACTTATTTCTTGGGCAAGAGTACTTTCCATATATTGCAGCCCCAAATTCTAAAATAATATGTAACGTCCGCCACGCTTGTAACAATTTTGTTTGAAAACTTGTGTTGTGTTCGTGTTTCGGAACTTTGTTTTTCAAAACTTTTTTGAACTTCCATGTGTCCAGTAGATATGGAGGTATGTTATTCTATTCGACAACGTTTTTTCTGTATTGCCCACCACCCACACCTTGCTATTAAAAATAAATAAATTGTCGTAGATAGGGCTCAATTAAAAAGTAACGTGTAACGCGATGAGCACCATATAGCACTTTTAATCAAAGAAAACCTCATACAATTTTTAATTTGCATAAATCCTCTAAAATAATGGCTTGTAAAATTTATACGCCATTCTGAAAACGAGCAAATATTTTATGTGACGTTATTTTTTATTAACTAGAAAAAAAAAAAAAACAGTTAAAACGATTTTTTTCAAAAATTAATTAAACCAAATAAGTTGGTCACTTACTTTGGATTAATTTAAAAAATGTTTTGATATTTTATCTTCCTAGTTCTTACCCCCAGTTTCACAGTGGGAGTTTAAACTTAAGATCAGCTGTTTCAGTTTAAATTTTTAAAAACCTTAAACTCAGTTTAAATTTTTAAAAACCTTAAATTCATTTTAAATTTTTGGTTTAACTCGTCCGGTTTTACAGTAAAATCTGAACTTCAGTTCACTTGAACTTCGTTTCACTAGATTTTATGAACAAAAGTTGGCAGCATTGTACGTTTTTGCTTTGCCAAGTGACGTATTGCAAACAGTACGTAGCTTTCCTCTTGTCTATTCTTTCTCTTTCGGGAGCAAAGAACACGCGAAACAGTAACACTTAATTTTGGTTGTTGATAATCTATCGACATTTTTTTGTTTCAAGTGACAAGAATAAAATTAAAAATAAAATAGAAAATAAACAAATAATTGTACAAAAAAATGGAAACTTTTCAACAGCAGACATAGATTTGCTGATGGAATTGGTTATGGAAAATAAGTAAATAAATTCCATAACGTATTATATGTACCTATTGTTGTTTCCAAACGTTGAACTTAAGTTTAAACGAAACATTGCGCTCGTTTACCTTGAACTAAAAATTGAACTCAGTTAAAGGTTTAAACGAAACTGCGAAACTGAATAAATTGTTGAACTGAAGTTTAAACGAAAAGTGAAGATTAAACTTCCACTGTGAAACTGGGGTAGGTCTTTTTTCATTCATCCTCCCATTGGCTTTAATTGAAATTTTCAAAAATTGGAAATTTTAATTTGCTATTTTGAGATGGAAAAAAAGGGCGATCAAAGACGTTTCTTATGTCATAAGAAAAGCTAATGACTTATTTTTTATTTCTAGTTAAACAAATAATTTATTTACGCCTTACCTTCAACATCAAAACAAATGTAATTATTTCAATAATTAAACTAGACCTTATGCCATTGGTCATTGAAATATCTAAATTAATTTTATGTGGGTCAAAATCCATTTTTTTCGATAGATAGTATATTATAATAAAATATTATCATAACCTATACTTTTGCATCAAACAAATCAAAAATCATCAAAAATGTCTATGATTGAAGAGGCCACTTATCCAAATAAAACAAACTTTTAAGTTTCATTGAATGAAATACTGATAGACGAGAACAGCAAGAGAAATGAACAAAAATAATTTGAACTACTGTATTTCACTTTTATGAATAAACTATCAGGTGTTAATTAATTAATATAAATTAATTATTTAAAAAAATATTGATTTTGGTAACAAAACGTTAAAGTTTTTAAAGTGCATCAAAATCGAAAGACAAAACTTTCAATGATGTTTTCAACGAAAACTAGATATTTTCATTCTTCAATCGAAATAAGTTTAACGAAATATATTTTTGGGGGGAGAAGGGTAAGGTTTTTGAGAAAATGGGCATAAGTTTGGGTTATTTTCGCAAACTCATAAGAAGCTGCTGCGCTAATTTTCTTTAAATTTCGCACACAAACTTTTCTAATTAGCAAGTTCCTACAAACAATATTGTATTACAAAACATTGCAAAAAAAGGAAGTAATAATTTCTTAGAACTTTTGACTTTTTTCTTCACACTTTCAATAAGTTCTTAAAATCCAGTCGTCCGTTTTATTTTGTATTCAACATCGTATTTAGAACACTTAAAATTATAATATTTAGTTAGTCAATTAGTGAAAAATAAAATTCATATAATTTTTAAATGCAAATGATTTAACTATAACTTACATATAGAAGTACCAAACTCCTAAATAATAATAAAATCAACCAAGTTAACGCCGAGATATGCATAAAGATATGTATAAAGAAGGCATTTTGTTAAAAAAAAAAAACCATGGGGCGTATACATAGTCATTTTAGAGCTATATCTATAAGTTAAATATAGGTTTAGTTGAATTTTCGAACGTTGATTCTATATTTTCAAGTATATAATTTCAAAATATTTGAAGCTATTTGTGTAGTATACCAAGTTTATTATCCTATAAAAATATAAAACCAACAAATTGTAATTAAAATCGGTCTGTATACATTGAGCCAAAATTGTCTTAAACTGTAGTTTAGTTAAACCTGGGTCTATCTGCGACTATGAATATGTCCCCATAACTTTATTTCCATTATTAGATTTTTTTTTGTTTAAAACGTATGCAGTATGCAGAATTAATTAAAATTGATTTAAAACTCCAAATGTTATGAAAAAAAAATAAAATTAAATAAACCATAACTAATGTAGATTAAATCCAAGGTGGTAGCCATTTCTAGAGTCCATATGATTATCAAAAAAAAAAAAAACACCCCATCTATTTTGTCGAATTTAAATATGTTTTTATCGCACATTCCGTCTGGGATGTTGGTTGTTGTTTCATTCAAAAATACAACAATAATTACAACGTGCGAAAGCTTAACTGCGAGTTTATTATCATCGAAAACCCCTTTGTACAAAAATATTGTACCTATTGGTACCTCAAATATTTTAATTAATTTAGAAATATTGAAAAAATCAGATAATGTGCACATTTTATTTTGAGTTTATTTAAAAGAAATTATAAATTATTTTAATATACATTTTTTAAAAACAAAAACAAAAAAAACAAGTTATGGTTCAACAATTGTTTATTTTTTTCTCTTTCATACTAAAACAAGTTAATATGGTAATTTTAACAATTCTTAACAACTGAAATTTGTTAGGTATATGCATTTCGATTGGTATGACGATCGGATGATGATTAACCATTATATATGTAAAGTGATACATAAAATGTACAACTGGTTAATACCTACCCATATCGAAAAAAAAAATTCCTAACTGTATAACGATCTGAGAAATTCTACCCTCGTGTCGAAGACTAACAGGGTAAGCATTAATGTCAGTTCAAGTTCATCAACAAATTGAAATCAACACTGATGAAATAATCGATTTATTTGTATAACAAAGAAGAATATACGATTGATTTTATTTCTATACAAAAATGATTGTTTTACTCTGTATTACACTCTCTTTCTGCCTGACTTTAACAGCTCTGTTAGTTCAAAATTAGTTTTTGAAAACCATATCCCCCTGAAATATTTGTCTAACTACCGCGACAGCTTTGGCGGCATTCAAAGAGAGTAATTTAATATTGTACAGTCCAATTAATAGATTTTATCGATAACAAAAATGACAATCGAATAGCATTTTCACAATCTTAAATTTGAAATCAATGTGCCCCAATTTATCTTTTATAAAATTTAATTGAAATGAAAAATCCTACAACCCTCAGGCAGGTCAGCTGGTTATTCTTTTTTTCGAAACTTTTAAATTTCTATTACAATGAATGGAAACAATTGAATTTTTTTTTCGCAAGTCTAGTTTTATGTCAGCTGCTAGTGAATATCGCCTTCAATATACCTCTTCCCTTATTTATAGATATTATCTACTAAATCACATCCTTTTCATTTTGATTGTGTCTGGTTGGTCTGTCTGCGATTGAGGATGTTATTTGCAAAAACACTGCATTGAATGTGGGGGCATGTGCGGTAGTACAAACAACTATCAGCAATTTTGCCGCAATCACCCGATATGTTTATAATCTTTATATTGATGATATTGATGTGTATCATTTAAGTGCGTCAGTATCAGAAGTGTTTGTTGTTGTTAGTATGACAGATGAAATACCATAGATATACAAGTCGACTATATATAATGTACGTCCCCCAAACAATACTTTCATCCTCACACATGGTGTTATATTTTTTCTCTGCCATTCCATTTAATTTTGTATTGCTCATTTCAAATAATAAATTATATATTATATAAAGTACCTATCTTAACTAGATTCCAAATTGAAATGGCCTTGATTGAATATTCCAATGTTTGTTAATGGTCTGGTCTAGAAATTTATTCTATGTTATATTGACATGGATATTGGTATTTAAATAATATTTTTTTTTTGTTTTAATTTATTTGATTGAGGAAAATAGTTGAGAAGTGTTATAAGATATCTGTGAGTTAAATCAAACAAATGATACATACACTCCGCTCCACTTGAATAGAAACAAACTTTTTGTTTACTGTCTGAGCGTGTAGCGCTTTGGTAAATTTATAAATTCACCTTTTGGTTTTAGTTCCTAAAAGAGGGATCTATTGCGAATAAAACTACACCATTACGAAAATTCTGCTATAATTCTAAAACTCCACCATGGTTTGACACTCACCTAAAAAACTTAAAAAATAAAAGAAATAAAGAATGGCTTAAATATAGCTAAACCAGAGCCGATGACGATTTCAGGACTTACTCCGAACTTAAATATATTTTCACTGAGTATCTCAACACTCTTTATTCAGATTATATTTTAAAAATTGAAGATGAGTTAAAACAGACCCCAAAAAACTTCTGGAACTTCGTAAAAAGTAAAAGACATGTTGATGGCTACCCTAACTATATGCCATATAATAACACAACAAGTCATGACGCCCAAATAATTTCAAATATGTTTGCTAATTTCTTCAAAGATGCTTTCGATGTGCCTCCTTCTATTCAAACTTCTGATTCGTTCTTTTCTAACCGAAATTTCCCACACCTTAACTCACTTAATTTTACCATATGTGAAGATTCAATTGTTCGTAGTGTCTCAGAACTTGACGACTGTTTTAGCCCGGGCCCTGATGGTGTACCATCTTGTGTGCTAAAAAAATGTGTGTCTTATTTATCCTATCCTCTTTTTGTTTTTTTTCAATGAATCTCTTAGGTGCTCCATCTTTCCATTATTATGGAAAAGTTCATTTATAACTCCAATTCATAAAAAAGGGTCTAAGAATGAAATCACGAATTACCGACCCATCGCCAAACTTTCTGTTATTCCCAAAGTGTTTGAGTCCATTATCTGTAATATGTTATCCTTTAACTGTAAGTCAATTATTTGTGACAATCAACATGGTTTCGTCCAAAATAAGTCAATTATTACAAACCTACTTCATTTTACTTCCTTTTGCCTTGATTCCTTCGAAAATCAGAATCAAGTAGATTGTGTGTTCACAGATTTTAGTAAGGCCTTCGATAAATTGTCTCACCAGACTTTGGTCCATAAAATTAAGGCCTTAGGATTTAATGACAAATTCTTGATATGGATCTCGTCATATTTAAAGAATAGAAGTTATAGTGTTCATTTTAGAAATGAGCTCTCTGATCAATTTTATGTCAACTCTGGTGTCCCACAAGGTAGCCACTTGGGCCCCCTATTATTTATTTCATATATAAATGACATAACTTCCATAATAAAAAACTCCTCTGTTCTAATATATGCTGATGACATTAAGATTTTCAAAACTATATGTTCAATTAATGACTGCTCACAGTTTCAAGAAGATCTTCATAGATTTAGAGAATGGTGCAATACAAACCGACTTTTGTTGAATATTGACAAATGTAAAACAATGTGTTTTACACGCAAAAAAACAATTATAGATTATAACTATATATTAGATTCTTCTTCTCTTTGTAAGCTTTCCGTTTTCTCTGATTTAGGTGTTATTCTTGACACTAAATTCACGTTTACTGACCATTATAACTTTATAGTTAAAAAAGCAAATAAAATTCTCGGTTTTATTAAACGATTCTCTCGTGATTTCTACGTCCTCAAGCTTCTGTATATATCTTTTGTTAGACCAATACTTGAATACGGCTGCGTTATATGGGCACCTTACTATTCAGTTCATATAAACAGACTTGAAGGTATCCAGAGAAAGTTTATGCGTTTTTGTCTTCGTTTTCTTCCGTGGTCCCAAAGGTCCACACTACCCCCATATTCTCACAGACTCTTTCCATTCGTAATCATATTTTAATATGTTTGCTACCATCTTTATTTGAAAACCCCAGTTGGAGACTGAATTATGCAGTTATCTTATATGATTTAAAGAAATTGCACCTATTCCTTCTTTGATTGCAGCAATAAGTGATTCTTTGTCCTCATATTGTCGGTCAGAATCGTAAACTTTAAGAACCATCTATCCTCATACGTTTTTAATAATATTTAGGTCCGGAGAATACGGTGGCCATTGAAGTAAGGAAACATTTTTTCTCGGATATGCAACGTTTCTTGTTGAAATGTCCAAATTGGTCCAAAGACATCGGTAAACTTAGGGCAAGCTTCTGGCAGTATTTCCTTGTAGGAATTTGCCGTCATTTTCAATGTGGGAAAGTCCAGAACAATTGTTCAAAACCAGAAAATCGCATCCCACGCCATTACAACGCCTTCTCGGCTTAGGTGGTGCTGCAGAAACCTGGGTTCCTCCCTTATAACATGAAAATAGTAATTATATCCATCCGGGCTATCATAATTGAATTTTTTTGTCAGAAAATACCACTTTTGTCCACTCTTTCTTCCACGCCATATTCTTCCTGCAAAAATCTTTTATATTCTGTCTTCGTTTTGGATTTAACGGTGGCTTTTTCTTCTATTTTAGGCGCTTTAAATGTTGTGAACCACGAATAACACGTCTAATAGTGTTAAGACTCGCTGTAATACCACTCTTTGCCTTGATTTTAGCAGTAGAGTCGCTTGAATTTGAAGCCAGTAGGTATAATTATCTTTCTTCGGTCTGCTACTGTTGTGGCTCTTGATTGCCTACCTTACACATTTTTCCATAGTTTTCTTTATTTCTATGGTTCGACCAAACAATTTTCACACTTCTACTTATTTTGTTGGCAATTGTGCCTAGGTGAAGCTTGTTTTCCGGGTGTACTTCTATTTTGGTTATTTCTGCAGGGTTTAATGGTTTTCCGCGAACCATCTTTTCTTTGATCAAACAATTATTATTTTTAATCCACACTTCCATTAGTAGAACAATATTTTTTCTTCTTACTCAAATCTATAGAGACAAAACGCACACTGTTTCTATTCAAGTGGCCCAAAAAAAAATAAACAGTGTTTTTGATGAAGTAATTAGAAAAGTGGTAAAAAATAACCTTAAGTACTTTCCTGAATTATTCTTTCCCTGCAGTTTTATTCGTTATAGATTCCTCTTTTAGGAACTAAAACCAAAAGGTGAATTTATAAATTTACCAAAGCGCTACACGCTCTGATAGTAAAAAAAAAGTTTGTTTCTATTCAAGTGGAGCCGAGTGTATCTATTAAAAACTTATATAAACAAAATTAATACAAATTCATTAATACAAAATTAATGATATTAATAAACTTCGAGTTATGAAAATAAATAAGAAATTAAATTAAAAGAAAAAATGCCCGATTGGATCACACAAACTTGCTCTCGTAGCTATAACAACTTTAAAGCAGCTTGAAGTGTGAATATGTATTGGTTCCATAACATTATGATATCATGAAAAACAGTTGTTGTAAAAATCGAGTTAAAACATAAATTACTACAGATTACTTCTAATTTCTATAAATTTGTTTTTTTAATAGCTAAAACAGATAGAGCTAAAAAAAAGTTTGCCATCTGATTTGTTTAATGAATATGCAATATGGACAGTGGCGGATCCAGGGGGGTGGCTATAGGGGCTAAAGCCCCCCCCCACAGGCCGTTCTTAAAATTGATTGAAATATAGAAATCAGAATCAGGAGTCAGAAAAAATGACGAGGCTGGTGCTACGCAATTTATATGCTACGTATTCTTTTTCTAAGCCCCAAATTAATTAGGTTGGAGCTGAATTCTGAAGGGAATTGTACAAAAAAACAAGTTCGGGGATACGGATAATTGACAGAAAATTGGGACGAAAAAAAGCTCGCGAATAGGGCTTGACAAGAATTGGACAAAAAAACGTGGTCGGGGCTAAGCAAATAATTCTTTTAAAACTTACCTTATTCCAGAAAATGTTTGCGCTTGACTCAAGGGACTGTCAAGTCCAAGTTGGGGCTAAAGCTTAAAGAGATAATTGAAAAAAACGGGGTCGGGGCTTAACAATTAACATGCCAAACGAAAAAATAATTCACCCTAAGAACTTCGCTAACTTTGCAAAAAAACGAAATTAGGGCTAAAACCCGTGAAGAATTTGGGAACAACAAATCAAAATCTGAGTTTTCTCTGGGCACTCAGAAAATCATGCGAGTGAATATTTGCAATCCCTCTAGACTGACGTACAAATTTACTGACAGATTTTTTCTTCTGGTGGTTCAAAGCTGACGTGACGTGACTGAAAATTGAAGGTATATACGTTTTTTTTTCTATCTCCACTTAAAAATATTTTAAATGTTAACTACTACAGATGTTATTGTATGTAATATTGAAATCATTTTAAACTGGGGATAGAAGCTGATATAAATGCACAAAAAACAAGTCTATTCTAAAAGGGAAAGTGGGAATGCCAAAATTAAATTATTTATATAACTGTAGATTTTCACAAAAAAAAACCTTTAACCTAAACTAAAACTTTTTTATATTAGTTATGTATAAATTCTAAAAATATATAAACTATAAAATAAAATCAACATCGTCACAATAGGTAAAATAATTTGTTCTTCAAGGGAAGCGTTTTTCTCTTTTCACTCTCACAACGAATTTCCTCGTCACTCGAAAACAAAAAAAAAAAATAATTTCAAATAGAAAGAAATATAATAATTTATTATTATTATAAAATGGCAGTTATCAATAAGATTTAAGAATGACTATAACGATCAAGTGTTCTGAACGCCGCACTGTAGGTGCAAATATCGCGGTATCAAAAACAACCGTCTCACAGGTTTCTTTTTCAGCCTTTAGTGGGGGTGGCAGTTTGAAAATAGCGATTTTCCAGTTTATTTTTTCATAGGTATTACCACTTCAATAAATTTTAAAAATATATAATGTGATGCTCTGTCAATTTCTTTAAGTCAAAACGTCAAAATCTTGGCAATCCGACCAATAGAACTCAAGATATTATAAGCGAACCTTAATCGATTTTTTTGGATACTTTGTTTTGTTGATTTTTTGTGTTTTATAATTCTCCAAGAAAAAGACGATAAGGTCCTCTTAAAAAGCTTATATTTTGAGTTCTATTGGTCGAATTGCCAAGATTATAACGTTTTGACTTAATGACACCATCAATTAATATGTTTTTTAAATTTATTGAAGTGGTAATACCTCTGACAATATAAACTGGAAAATCTCTGACAAATAAACTAGAACCCCCACCCCCGCAAAAGGTTGAAAAAGAAACCTGAGAGACGGTTGTTTTTGATACCGCGATATATGCACCTATAAACCATCATACTCATATTTTGGTTATCAATCCACTCCCAAAATTTGCTGCCGGCTCTTAGGCTATAAAGCTTAAATGGCAGAATACATTCGTTTAACTAGAACTACAGAATTATCTTAGTTCAAGGTTTACTTTGAAACCGAATCAAGTGCTGAACTTAAGTTTAAACATAAATTGTAGTTTAACTTTTGAAACTGGCCATTAATGTCTCAAACTGGATCTACCAAGCCCCCCCCCCCCACAGCTTAATCCTAGATCCGCTACTGAATATGGATTTATGAACACAAAAATTTCAAAAATCGTTAGAGCGGTTTTCTTAAAAATTAATTTTTTATATATACAAATTCTTGAACAGTTTTTAAAATAAAAATTGGTATGCCATCTTTTAGCATTTAATAAATTACAATTTAACACAAAACTAAAAAATATTCATCAACCCGTTTTCAAGATATTGAAATTTCAGTTTTTTTTTTTAAATCCAAAAAGTATTGTTTACACACGGTGTAGCCGCGTTAACGAAAAATTTGAAAACCAAAAAATGACAGGTACCGTTAACAACCGTTATAAAAAAAATGTCTAACAAAATATTTATTGTATAGTTAGAACCGTTTTAGAAATAAAGTAATTTTTGTGTATTGGTTGTGTGGCAGGTACCGTTATTTTTTGAGCTAAAATATGTCTGCATTATACTTTCTACACCTACAGTATTGTAAAGGAGTTTTTAGGGCTCGGTCTCGAAAGCATTGCTTCCATTTATTAAATTGAACAGTTGGTTATTATTCATTTATTCAATATGAAGTAATTTCTCCAATTCTCTAGGTTTTAGTATAAGAAACCCATTTTTCAAAAAATTGTTAATTATTTATAGCTTCACTTGGCCCTAAAAAAGGTTAAATATTTTGTATAGGTTAGCAAAAAGTAGCAATGAAAGTTTTTATTTTTGCAAAGTTGAATATAGTAAGGGCGTTAATAACATTAATCTTGCACTTCATCCCGACACTAATACTCCACGTCCTAATTTTACTTTTAAGAAGTGTTGCAAATAGTGGCAACCTTACCCTGTTATAACAACGAAATTCCATACACATTGGCTTTTTTGAATCGAGAACCACATCACATTGAACGATGACGTGGAATGTCTTGTTGGATTCAAAATATTTGAAGCAATAGGAGGACCATATTATTTTCTTGACTTCTCCCCCACCCTTTGCGTGCCGGGGGTGCAAGATACCCTCTTTGTAGATTAGATTTAAAGATTAAAGATTCATTTATTAATAGAATTTTAAGGCTTTTACATTTACATAAATATTATAAAAATTTAAATGAAGTAAGTGACATTGGCTACATAGGCTGTCTGCCAGATTGACTTCGGCTTCATAAACTTTATATTTAGTTGAGTTAGGAACTTCTTTCTTTTTAAGGAGATGGTGCCAGCTTGCATTTATTGCATTTTTTGTTGAAACCAGCTTTGATGCTAAATGCGGTTTCATATTGAAGGTTGAATTGATATTAACTCTCAGATATTTGTAACTTTTTACTATTTCAATGGTTTCTTGACCATAGTAATTTTGTTTGTTTTACCACTCCATCAATCATCGTAAAGAGTAAAATTTTATAATTCAATATTTATTATCAAACGTTATAATTCGAGCTTGTTGACTTGAAAGTAAATTACAAGTTTTTGAATCGCAATCTACTACTTCAGGGGAATAATTTAATTTGACAACTTATTAATCTTGTTTTGAGTACATGTTAGGATAATATGAGAAATGACATTTTGAAATCTGTCAAAGTGGTTTGTCTTTGATTAGCTCTGTATTTATTTCTTTTTTTTTAAGTGTAAAGAATTTAAAAGTTAAAATATTTTAATGTTTAAACAAGTCTTTAAGTGATATTTTTTGTCAAATCACTGAAGTTTGAGTAAGTCCTAATTCATAAGACCCATAAAAAGAAAAAATTAAAATCGGCATATAAATAACCTCACTTATGAACAAAAGACTGAGGGACAATACTTCACCCGATAATTCCCCGATAAACAAACGTCCTACAACAGAAAATAAAACTTTAACTATGTCTTCAACTAGTATCACCGTTGAGCAAATGAAAGAAATTTTGGAAGCAAACAATAAGAAGCTTTGTAACGAACTAGTCACTAAAACTGATTTCCACTTAATATACTCAGAACTGAGTGAATTAAAATCCAAACACGAAGAAGTCTCTGCAAAAGTAAATAGTTTGGAAGACCGAAATAGGTTTCTTGAGGCACAAATAGACAAACTGTTACAAAAAAGCACTGAAGAAAATTTAATTGTTCATATTCCATCAGAAGCTAACACCGATCCGGTCGCGAAGGCAAGGTCTATCTGTGTTGGCTTATTAGGCACTCATGGAACCGAGGATGCCATTGAATCTGCTTACAGGGTGAACAGACAAGATGCCCGAAATGCTATTATAGCTATCAGAACTAGGTCCCGCAACACAGCTTTCAATGTCCTCCGAAACACAAAAAATCTCAAAGGAACAAATATAAGCATCCATAAGGATCTACCTCCAAATGTACGTCAAAAAAGGAGCAAGTTGGTGGCTGTCATGAAGGTGCTTCGTGAGTTGAACCCAATGATGAAAATCAATTTGAGGGATGATAAACTGTTGGTATCAGGCAAGATGTTTACTTGGGACTTGGCGGAAGGGCTGAAATGTGGCATGGAAGATGGTTTAAGTTGTTTGAATCTACTTTTTGGTGAAATCCCGGCACGTTTACTGAATTGTATTCAAGTCATAACAAAAACTGATAACAATCAAACGTCAAAGAGAAGATATGTCAGTTCGTTGTGTCAAAAACAGCAAGGTATAAACACAAGGGAAACAACCGCTGTAGTGGATGCGGATGTTCAAGCATCGTCGTCAAGTTTAGACGGGGCTACAAATCATTGACATGCTCCCGTCTATCAGACAACTTCCAAGCTTTCAACATTAAGAATTTTAAGTTATAATGTTGCAGGGCTTAAAAACAAATTTCTATATGTAGATTTTTTCAATTATATAAATGAATTCGATGTTTTTGTTTTGTTTGAAACACACGTTTTAGGCAACGAAGTTATTAGATTTAAAAATATGTTTACAAACTATAAATTAGAATATATACCGGCGGTGAAAAGTTCCTTGTTTGGAAGAGGAAGTGGTGGAGAGCTTTATGGATATCGTAAGGAACTAGGTGGAGTCCAGGTTAAATTTATTACAATCGAAGGCACGTGCATTCTGGAGCTTAAAATTAATGACATAACTCATCACATAACACCAGTTTACCTAAATTGTAGTCACTGGCAGCCTGATTACAACAAACTACGGGATTCGTTAAACAATTTGGGATCATCAGATTTAATGCTTGTTGGCGATTTCAACGGAAGGATAGGCCTGTCTCAAAATAGCTTTCCCTTAGGAATGGTAACACCAATGTTGCACTATAATCGCAAATCGAAAGATGAATCAAGTGATGCTAAAGGTGATAAGATTTTAGAGCTATCAGACGCTTTTGACTGTAAGGTTCTGAATGGAAGCTGTGGTGGTGACTCGCTTGGTGAATATACGTTTATAAGAGGTTCAGCGAGTTCAGTTATCGATTATTGCTTTTTATCTGGAAACTGGCTAACGCATTTTAGTGATTTTCGAGTAGCGATTAAACCCTTTTCTGATCATATGCCCTTAGAAGTACTGTTTAAGTTTTCTGGCTCTGTAGAAAAAGCTGCTATTACACAATTAGAACTTATTCCAAAATTAATATGGAGGGATAGTCATCGTCCCATTTTTCAACGAAATTTAAACAAAGAAATTGAGCTTTTAAGTGCTTCGAATGGGTGTATAGAAAATATCAAATTCGAAAAACTAACTGAAATGATAAAAACCGCAGCCCCAAAATTCAACAATCTAGCTTCCAGAAGCAAACAAATTAAGCAAAAGTGGTTTGATGATGAATGCAGAAAAGCAAGAGATATTTCCTTTGCATTTTTACGACTGTTTCGGAAAATGAATAACAGCTTTATACAAGCAAACTATGCAGCAGCAAATAAAAATTTTAAAAACCTATGCTCGGCAAAGAAAAAAGCATATGACCTAAAAAACATAGATTTTATTAACGAAGCCAGATCGCCAGCAGAGTTTTGGAAAGCAGTTAAAGTGGTTGTAGGAAAAAGAAATTCTATTGCAGTTGGTCTTCCTGCAGAACAGCTCAAAACTCACTTCACGCAGCTGCTTAATGCAGAACAATTCTCACCAGCCATTCTATACGCAGCTCCTCTTACATTGGATGTACAGTTGGACTCGCCAATAACACTGCTTGAGATAGAAGAGGTTATTTACAAATCCAAAAATAATAAAGCACCAGGTGAAGACAGAATCTCGTTTGAATTTTTCAAAAACTGCACACCGCAGTTCAAAAACCTACTCGTAATAACATTCAACAGAATCTTTGAGAAAGCTGAAGTACCTGATACCTTCCTGAAAACAATTATATATCCGCTTCACAAAAAAGGAGACTTCGAAAATCCAGATAATTATAGAGGTATATCGTTTCTGAACACAGCCGCCAAACTATTCTCATCCGTTCTTTATGAAAGGCTTACTCATTGGGTGGAAAAGAATCATATTTTGCATGAGTTCCAAGCTGGCTTCAGGAGAGGCTATTCAACTGTTGACCAAATATTTTCGTTGTTAAGCTTAGCAGAGATATACAAAAATAGGAATACAAAACTTTATGCTTTCTTTGTCGACTTTCAAGCAGCCTTCGACTCCATACCACGAGAAGCACTCTTCTATAAATTATATATGCTAGGGATATCGTCAAAAATGATAAATGTATTGAAAGCTTTGTACCATAACAATACTGCTCGTATCTGGGACGGAAAACGTCTTTCCGAAGATTTCGAAACAACAGTAGGAGTAAAGCAAGGGTGCGTTCTTAGCACACTACTTTTTATCTTATATATAAATGATATCACAGATGCTGTTAAAGGTGGAATTGAGCTCCATCAGACGAAAATCCCAGGGTTATTGTTTGCAGATGACATTGTTTTCCTCGCAGAGACAGTTGAAGGCATGCAGCTTATGATCAACAGATTAGGAAGATATTGTAAGAGTTGGAATCTATCTGTCAACCTGGTTAAATCAAAAATGATGATCTTAAGAAGTGGAGGAGGAAGATATTCACGGCTGGAGAAGTGGACGTTTAACGGACAGGAAATAGAAATTGTAAAGGAGTATAAATATCTGGGAGTGTTGATTTCATCGAATTCCAATATGAAAAAACATCTCCAAGGCAAACTAGCAGATGCGAAGCGAGCTATATGTTCTGTTTGGGGCAGCTGCATAAACAAGAAGAGTATTTCACATACAGCAAAGCAAGCGATATTTCGTGCAACTGCAACAACCATTCTTCTGTATGGGGCACAAGCATGGGGTTACCGACCGTTCGAAACAGTGGAGAAGTTTCTACGTTATTTTATTAAGAGATTTTTTAGAATACCCACTAGTTCCCCAAACTATATGATACATTTGGAGACTGGTATTCCGCCTATGTTTTTGGATACTCTTAAGATTCACTTCAACTATATAATACGTGTATTAGCAATGCATGAGCAGAGAACGCCAAAAATAGTACTTATGCACTTATTGTCGATTGAAGGAGGATGTGTCCAAGAGTGGAAGAAACTGGCATCCGAATGTGGATTAAACCTGCTATTTACAGTTGAAGAGCAAGTGGAATCGCTTAAA
This sequence comes from Melangyna quadrimaculata, assembly GCA_949320155.1. Classification (NCBI taxonomy): domain Eukaryota; kingdom Metazoa; phylum Arthropoda; class Insecta; order Diptera; family Syrphidae; genus Melangyna; species Melangyna quadrimaculata. Next base: position 420,425,797 of record OX439483.1, read on the forward strand.
CCAAAACTTGACGAATTGCTAAAGAAAACAGGAAACCGAATGTACCACAAATTCATGGAGGAAGCGCAGAATTCGCAGTACAGGTTGTACTATAGCAAATTGGACCACTACTTAAATGAAAGAACTTACTTTTTAGCTAACCATTCTACGGAATTAATAAGTACAATCTTTCGATTGAGGGGTGAACTATTAAACCTCAATTTCATACCACACCGTCCAGATTTACCTATTATATGTACTTTATGCAACCGTTATGAAAGAGAAGATGTGTTCCATTTTATGGCAGTCTGTCCCGTTTTAAATGAATTTCGAGTGCAGTATTTTGGAGTGCAGTCATTGGAATTAGAGGAAGTGCTAAAAATTTTAAATGGATCACGTGGCTGGGAAGTACTTTTTAATTTCACTAGAAAAACATTAAAATATCGAAATTGCATTGTAAACGAATATTTTTGAAAAAAAAGAAAAAAAAGATAAATATGTATGTATGTATGTTACTTAATATCATATAATCAAAATTAAAATAACAATGTTAATTATGTCAGTCTGGTAGACGGCTTTCGGCCAAACCAATAGACTTCTTTGTTAAAATAAGCAAAATATGTTTGTACACTAATTATTATTTTTATAAGTCAATAAAACTATAACTATAACTATATGAAAAATTATATATAAATTTAATCTTGTTTTGCGCTCCCCAGGATTTGCGAAAAAATAAGGAAAAGGGAAGGGTAAGGAAAGGAGTAAGTGGAAGATTAGGTAAGGGTGCCTCCCTGAACCATATCCCGCATTCCGAATGAAATTCAGGATGTTCCTTAGTGGCTGAGACGAGATGTCGCCCAGTTCGTCGAAAAAGTATTCTCCGGAGGCTAGTTTTCTTGTGCTAGCTAGGTAGATGTGTTATACCCTGGTGGATTCTGCTCTTTTCGAGCACCAGTGGCATAAGTACTGACGATTCAGTTTGGCTCGTATCAGTAGATGAGCTATGTTTTGCCAATTCATCTGCCTTTTCCCCATGTATATCTTAGTGTCCTGGGGACCCAACGCAGGGTGTAACTGTATTTGTTGCGCTTAGTAATCTTAACTCTCTGCGACAATATTCCACCAGTTTTGACTTTGTGACAACTGAATAGATGACTTTGATGGCCGCCTGGCTGTCTATGAAAATGTCAATGTTCTTGTTTACTAGGTTACATGTGGCAAGATGCTTTGCTGTCTCCTTAAACTGCAAATACCTCCACTTGACAGACACTGCGGAAGCTTTATTGATCTATTTAAAGGTGGGTTTTCTGAAAAGATGCATGATCCTTCGCCCGTCTTGGAACCATCCGTAAAGATCGATACATGATTTGTATTTATGACCCGATTTTCCGTCCAGGAATTCCTTGTAGGGATATCTATTAAGGCCACCGGATTGAAATCAATGTGTCGTATCATATAGTCTGTTTGAATGTACATAACAGTAAAGTTCATAATCGTTCTATGGCCAAAAAGGCACCTTTTCCAGTGATCACACTGTCTTAGTCGCAAAGCACTATTGGCCGCCATGCCCTTTGTGAAAAGATCGAAAAAGATGTAACAATTTTCTTAATCTCGTTTTTGACATTTTTTTCTGAGAACAGTGCATATCCCATGACATTCCAGGAATGAGATGTCAATGTCAATAATGGAAAATAATGCTATCTTAGCGCTAAATGAACTAAATCCGTTGGCATGTTCGATTGGTAATCCACAAAAACAATTCGAAACATATGAATGCTTATGGTTTTGATTATTCAAATCAAATCCTGAAGAATTTCCCTTCTTTTTAGAAGAACTGTCATTCTTACACCAATCGAAATGCCATATGTAACAGAAAAACAAATACTTCCGTCAAAATAAAACTAGGTCAATTCAGCACTTTTGTTTTCAAGCGACCGACACGACGACACGGACGGCATTCGTCGCCAAAATCGAGTATACATATGTATGTATGTTTGTTATGTAGCTATAATTAGGTAGTAGCACGATTCTATTTATATGTATAAATGTTATTTTGGTGGATACTTTTTTCGCGAAGATGACTCATTATTCATGCGTGGTAGAGAAAAAAAAAAACAACAAACAGTTCTGCAGAAAATAGAATATTTTTTATGATCAAACAAATTAAATCAGAATAATAATATCTAGCATTTATTATAAAAATGTTAAATGAGAAATGACACATTCATTTTTGTTGCCACCTGACCGCTCGTCTTCATAAACAAATTGTCAAAATAAGAAGGAAGGACATCGATGATAAAGATGATGATGACACAGAAATGTCTATACGAATGTTTTATGTCAAAATTAATCTCTTAGAGCTTGTACGGCTTCCCACCCGCTAATAGTTTTGGATTAAGATTGTGGTGTTCATTGTTATTTTTATTTTGTAAACAAGACAAAAAAACACAATTTTTTTTTCGCTTGGGGGAGAAATGAAAGAATAAAAAATTGTTTACACGCTTCGTTGACGTTTCCGATGACATATATGACGACAAGAGGACAGAGAAGTTTAGGTATATGTTTCAGTTTCACCTAATTGGGTTTTTGATTACGAAAACCAAAACTTTGGTAATTCAGTTTTGTCCCACCACCTGGGCCCATGTCTGTCCGTGGTCAATGACGACACGTATAGAATTTGTAAAGGGAAAAAAAAAGATTTTGACCTTAGTCCATTTGCGTTGGTATTTCGTGAAAAGGTATCTTTTCATTAATAGGAATTTATGGTGATACTGATACCCATAGCATTTTAAAACAGGAATCATTTTCGTAACTTTTGTTATACCTTACCTACCTAGTATCGAATTTTGCACAAAAATAATCATACACACGTAAATGTACTCACGGATATATAAATAAAAAGAAAAATGCGACGAATTTCAATGATTTAGTATGATCTGGGGATTACCTGCTTTGTGGTGTGCCTGCGGGACGGGTATATCTACAATTTGTATCTTTTTCTCAAACACAATAGACAACAAAAAAATATATTTTATAAAAATTATGTTGTGAATTTTAATTGAAATTATTTCTTTTTCTTCTGATTAAATATACAACAATGGAGGTGATGGCGAAACAATTATTAGTAGGTATAATATTCATTGATGTTGACTATCAAGACAAATAGATTTTAATATGATATTAGTTATGACAGATCACGTATTCCAGTTCGAAACTCTGAGGAGTAATTAAATTGACATTATCATAGAATTGATTGATTCTATGAAGACAAACATATTTTTGACGAGCATAAAATTCAACTTATCTAGGTACCTGTCAAAATACAAAAAATACAAAATACCTGTCAAAAGATAGGACTTCCGTCGCGTAGCTCTGTTTGTAGATATCTGCGTCTTGTCCTGATGCACATCGAGAAGATAGAGCCTAAACAGTTGGAGCGATTTGCGTCAAATTTGGTGTGAAGCGTTCTTATGTGATTCCCTAGAGAACAAATTCGAATTTTTGTTTTAGCTCATCTAAAACGGGTAGCTGCCATAAAAAGATTTCAGTTTTATCAAGTTTTCTCAAAAATTGCTCTAACGATTATGATTAAACTTTACTTACTTACCTTAATTTAGATGGCGCTCACTGCCCAGGATGGGCTACGGACTCAACTAACAAGCCCCTCAAGCCTCTGTCCCTAGCAAGCCGCTTCCAATTGCGCACACCGAGTTGGTAGAGGCCGTTCTTCACTTGTGCACGCCACCTGTTATGGGTTCTTCCTCTGCTGTGTACAACATCGGGGTTGGATTCGAAGACTCGTCGGGTAAATGCTTTGCTGTCGATACGCTCCACGTGTCCCAGCTATCTCAGCAGTTTTTTGACCAGGTCAACGTCGCTGTATAGCCCGTATAGCTCGTCGTTGAATATTCTCCTCCACACTCCTTTGATACACACCGGACCGAAAATCACACGAAGAATCTTCATCCCAAAACTTCTGCCCCATAGAGCAGGACCGGGATGATTAGGGTCTTATATAAGGTCTCCTTGGTTCTTTGAGAGAGGGCCTCACAACTTAGATGCCTTTTTAGCCCGAAGAAACAGCGGTTGGCAAGAGTAATTCTTCGTTTGATCTCTGCACTGATGTCATTGTGCGAGGTATCTAATAGTGTAGCCCAGGTAGACAAAGTCCTTGCCAATTTCGAAGTTTTATCTGTCCTTCGTCTTATTTTGCTCGAGTCGACGATGTTGGGATTCCTTTATCGATGACAGCATATACTTCGTCTTGTCCTTATTAACCGCCAATCCCATTTTAACCGCCTCCGATTCAATGCTCGCAAATTAGCCTGCCACAGCTCGCTTCGTTCTGCCGACAATTTCTATGTCGTCTGCACACGCAAGCAATTGAACTGAACGGACTTTTGATAAATTGTACCGCTGGTGTTGACTTGTGCGTTGCGTACAATTGCTTCAAGAACGATGTTGAATAGGTTGCATGATAACGCGCCACCTTGCCTCAATCCTTTCTCAACATCAAAGGAATCGGTGTTGTTCTTACCGATTTTGATGGAGTAGCGAGAATTCTCCATCGTCATCCTGCACAAGCGCGACGAGTTGGGCAGGGATGCCGAGATATGACATGATGGCTCTGTATAATTCGTCCCTTTTTACGCTATCATACGCGACTTTAAAATCGAATGAAATTCCTGGTTTTTTTCTAAAATCTGTCGGAGTGTGAACATTTGATCGACGGTTGACTTGCATGGCCTAAAACAACACTTATAGGGGTCGATCAGATCGTTGAAAAAAAGTCAACAGGATAGCCGACAAGATTAGATAAGCGACGACGTTTAGAAGACTATTACCTCCTGGGCCACTATCTCAGCAGCTCTGGTTAGAGTCTGCAGCATTGCTTGGTAGGCCTCGTCCTTAGCTGGCACTCTTCATCGAACCAGGATCTTCGTTGTGGTCGCCTAGTGAAACCCAGCACATCAGTTCTAATAATACTGCGACTGCCTACCACAATCTTACAAAAAAAAATCGAATAATGGAAATAAAGTTACAGGTCATAATCATTTTAGAGCTTTGTCTAAGTTAAACATAGGTTTAGGTGAATTTTTGGACGTTGATTCTATTTGTTTAAGTTTATCATTTCAAATTATTTGAAAAATATTTAAAAAATATAAAAATAAGAACGGGGCCTGCCAAGGCACTGATTTTTACAAATAAACTGAACGCACACCAACTGACAACATAGGTGCCGCCTGCCTGGCGACCGAACATACCCTAAGCGGTGCAACGGAGTCGCGTGAGCGGGACAGAGGGCCGAAAAAGGGAGTTAAAATAATTCAACCCGTGAAGTGGGCCACCCATGATATTATTGTTAAAGAAAACTATTGACAATAAATTCCGTTGAAATTTGGTTTGGAAAAATCCCCCAAAATTGAGGAAAGAACCCCCAAATTTTACAAAAAACTATTGACATTCAAAGTACTTGGGCGTCATGACACATTGTTTATACACCGCGCCGGAAAGCTAGGTGCTAGCATACTCTATTTATGTAAGCAAGCAAAAAAATAAAAATTTCATAAAAAAGTACTTTTAGTTATTTTCAATTATCTCAAAAACTTGAAGACATAAAACCATTCAGGTTCGTGAGTTCGATTCACAATTAATATAAGCATAGACCACTAGAAGCCAATTTAGCACTTTATATCACAATTTCGGAAAAAAAATGGTCTAAAATTTTTCTTTTCAATTTTTTTATTAAAATTATGAGTTCGCATGCAAATTTTTCGAAAACTGTTTGCATGAATAATTCAATTTAACTTTAGGATACAAGAACTGATTTCTGGCTTTCAAAACCGGTATAATATTTTATTGTAAGTGTTGCCGTTGTTTTTAAAACTTGTTTTTTTAATTTTAAGTCATTTTTTAGAAAATTGCCCCTCGCGCCTAAACGAAGGGAGATTGACCCCCCTCTGAGAGTAAGAAATGCTTTGTTTAAACCCCTCTAAAAAATCCGTTATTATTTTGCGGCGCCGTAGTTATCGTACTCGTGCCAAAAACTGTCTTAAAGGAATGTTTCGCGTCGGTTTGGGAGGGACTTAAATTATGTATATGTATTTTAAAGACGCTCGTAATTTTTATTTTAACTCAATATTCTGAATATCAATATTTTTATCTTTCAAATCTCAAACATAATTTGACTGTCCATTCCCATCCAAATATATGCGCGCAACGCGTTTTGCACATGACACATCTCACACTTCACTGACTGACAGGTGACAGCAGTCCAATGATAATGAAAGATATGAATAGAAATTCAGTCTCTTTTTCCACTTATATTTCCAACATCTGTGTCGTTCACGTTCGATTCATTCGTGATGGATGATGTTGAAAATGTATGTGACGAACGTTTCCGTCACTTTGAACAAATTAATTTTGAATTACATAGATTTTATTACATAGCAATTTCAAACAAAAACACGCATCTTCGTTCTTTTGACAGAATACAGAAAAATATAGTATTTCCTTTTGACCATATAACAATATCTACTAGACTACCTATTGTCATTCATAATTTCGTTGTCATGCTTGACAAGACAACCCGCGGAATTCTATTTATATCTCGCAAAGGTGGTTCTTTTCATTTAACCCGAAAGGAGACATCTGCTTTCGTTCAAACTAGTTTAGTTTTATCGTCGAAAAAATGATATGTATATGTATATGTATGTGATATGTATATGTATAATAATGATGAAAGCACTTTAACTGACAAGTAGTATTGTGTTTGACCAACTATTTTTCTAATGGTACGATAAATAAACAACAACAGAAGAATTTAATGATCAAATTCTTTCAAATAAGACAAATTGTTCAGTTATGAGATAGTATTGGGGACATTCTCACTATGGTTGTCTCCTGAAATAATTACTGAAAAGGTCAGTTTTCGTTCTAATAGCAATAGGGAAGAAAATGTAATTATTTCGGGCATATTACTTCTTTAAGTTCTATAAAACACTTTTGTATTGATGGCTTGTAAATATTATGCACAATTATAAAATCTCTCATTGTCCTTACTAATATCTTTCTAAGATGAATCCAAGATTTCTTTTGTTTGTTATTAAAAGATTGATTGTTAAAAATAGGAGTCGAAAATTATAGAGACCAGATCCTTAGCAAGGATAAATTATTAAATGATATTTAGTTTAACATTAAATTTGCTAAGCAAATTTACTAACACAACGGCTGTTGCTAACGCAAAAAAAAAAAACATATTGGCATGACATACGAGTAGATATACATATATAAAACTCTCTTAATTGCTTTCTACATAATTAAGGAAGTAAATATTTTCGTTGCTATTTTGTTTTTATCTTCTAAACGGATTTGTGTCACGCAAATGAATAAGGGTTGTAAGGTTTATTTATTCAGTTGTTCATTTATCCTTCACATAGATACGTTAATGTATATGTCACTATAAAACCCCGAAATTGGTACATTTTTAGAATTTACCTGTAAAAGTCAGTAAAAGTCGGAAATCTGCTAAAGGGGTGGTTTTTTAAATCTTAAAATTACACAACGTAATACATGGGTATTGATATATATTTTTGGTAAGAATTTGAAATGGATATCGTAGTTTGTTCTCAAGGTATTCATGTTGAAACCCATTTTTTTAGAATTTTTAGTAGTTTTTTTTTCAGTTTTTCTGTTAATTGTTTTTTTTTTTTAAATACCTGTTGCTTCATTATGTATAGAAAAAAAAAATAGACCGGGTTCGCAATCATTATTTTGTTCACATTTGTATGTATTGTGGTCCTTTTATGAGAAAATTTCTATTAGTATCGACTTGTTTGTATTCGAAGAATGCTATATTCCAATTCGTATGCACTTAGGGCGAGTTCGTAGTCGCAGAAATCTGCTTAGCTTCAGCATATCGATTTTATTTTTCTTCTGCCCGCAGAAAACAAGCGGGCGACAGTTTTTTAATAAATTTATGTTTGTAAACATGGCAGCGCAGAAAATCCGATTTTTTAGAATTATTATTAAAAAAACCGATATTTTGTATATTAAATTTTCACGGCGATGCGATGTTAGGGCTTCTGGATGAAATTTGAAACGAAATATTCTGTGTACGCCAAAATGTTGTTGCTTACCTATCTGTTAAGGTATAAACTGCCAACTTCCATTAAAGGATGGCTACGGTAATGATGGGTTAAAAAACCTCCAGAAAATCAGAGTTTTTTTTAGAGTTATTATTTAAAAAAAAAAAAAAATACAACAACGGCAGATATATAATATTCTGTGATGGACAAATATCCTTATAATATATCGCTCATTAAAAAGAACAACGTCATAACTCAAAAAACGTCAAACTTCATAATCATCTTCATTTGTATATACTTTTTTCTTGGTGGAGCTATTAACTAAAGTTTTATCGCAAAATATGAAACTTTTAAAATATTTATTGGATTGTTTTCACTTCAAAAATCCCTGTGTAAATGGAAAAAAAACAGTATTTTCTTTCACAAACAAATATTTAAAAGTGACAGTGTATATAACGACAAATGATGCTCTATAGTCTTTGATTTTTCAGTTCTATAAATGACGTTTTGCCAAAAAATAGTTTATAGAAAATGAGTTTGAACTATCATTAGGTCAAAATTGATGTTTTTTGAGTTATGATGTTGTTCTTTTTAATGAGCGATGTATTCGAAGCCTTTTCATTTAACTCTACATACGTATCTACCTACATGTTTTCCTTTTTTAATATTAATTTTTTTTTTGGGTTAGGTACGAATGATCGACAAAAAAAGATTGACTGGTCAAAATGTCGACTTTTTAAAATTTAAAATGCCGTCAATTTTTTGGTCGATTAAAAAAATGTTAAAATTGAAAACATTATGAAATCTCGACTTGAAAAAAGTCGACTGCGTTGAAAAAAGTCGATCAAAACATCGCCTTGGCGATATTTTTTCTCAACAAAATTGTACGAAATGCCGACTTAAAAAAACATCGACTTTTATATGATAATTTCATAATCTCGACAAAAAATGTAGACACATGTTCAGTGTCAGCCTAAAACAATAGCATTACGAGTGACTGAAGACGATCCCAAACCAGGCATTGGGAGATTTTAACTGTCGGCATTTTAATAGCCGACATTTTAATCATATTATGGTTTATGGAATGATGTTCACAAGCGCGCGCGCGCTTGTAAACATCATTCCATAAATCATAATTTGATGAAAATGTCGATTATTAAAATGTCGACTATCAAAATCTCAATCAATAACATGTCGATGACAGTCGATATTTTGAAAGTCGACATTTTGAAAATCGCATTTTAAAAAATCTTTGTTCAGTCGGTTTTTTAACCAGTCGACATTTTTTCTGTTGAAATTTTGAAAGTCAATCTTATGGAGTCGATGTTTTGAAAGTCGAAATTGTACCCAATCCATTTTTGTCAGCAGAATGTTTTTTTTTTTGCACAAACTGCCCGACACGCCGACTTGATTTCTACACACTTTGGATGTTTACGAACGAAATTTGTTTTGCAGGCCTGCTTAAGTCAGATTTCAATTTTTGTTTACGAACAAAAACTTCGCAGTTAGTTAGACGATTATCAACTCGCTCGTATAGTTATTACCAAAATGTACGTAGTTATTTAAAACAATTTTTTGTTTTAATCAAATAATATTCGTTTTTAAAATATTGGTACGGAATGCTAACACTTTCCAGAGGCGACTGAATACAAATTTAATTTAATCTTATTCAAAATCTGTATCAACCCCCAAAAACCACCCCCTGCATTCGCGCCTGCCTTCATCAGCATTAAAAATCCAATGTGAACAGGCATTGTGTCTATGTCTGCGCCAACACAGTTTTGTGGGTAAAATATTTTCAGGGAAAAAGAGATATGTAGTAGGTACATAAACTACATGAACAGGACACATCTACTAAAGTTGCATATTAAAAGCCATGGGACGTATTCATAGTCATTTTAGAGCTGTGTCTAAGTTAAACACAGGTTAAGTTTAATTTTCGGACGTTGATTCTATTTTTTAAGTTTATCATTTAGAAATATTTGAAGCTATTTGTGTAGTATTCCGAGTTAATTATCTTTTAAAAATATAAAACCAACAATTTGTAATTAAAAACGGTCTGTACTCATTGAGCCAAAATTGTCTTAAACTGTAGTTTAGTTAAACCTTGGTCTGTCTGCGGCTATGAATATGCCCCCATCTCTTTTTTCAACTTTTAACTTTTAGCCGAAGGATAAATTAAGATTTTTATCTTATCTACTCTTTAAGTATAAACAAATTGGTCAATAATTCATCTTCAAAAATTGTTTAATTTAAGTGCAATATAAATGCTATAACTGTTAGTTTGTTATGTTTTAATGTGTAAAGCTCCTTTTGTAATCATCATTTATAAATACAAAAATATAGCAACCATAATTTCTCGCATCTGTGATGTCCATATACATGGACAAAACGTTACGTTACATAATTTATTGTTTCATTTGACCTGGAGTCCATTCTCTCTGGAGTTAAAAGGGGGTGCCATGACCCTGTGACTCACCCCTGGATTCGCCACTGGTTATATTACCTTAACATCCATAAGAAATTCTTACACTTATGAAATTTGCCAAAAATAGTAAATTTGTCTAAGCAGCAAACCCATAGTCAAAAGAGTCCTTTGAAATATTATAGCTTGAGTCATGGAGTAATTAATATGAGTATAATGTTAACGACCATCACATTTAACTAATTGATTTTTTGGTAATTTCTCTGTTGCCATAAAACTATTTTATTCTGCTTATTACTTGCGATATATACATAAGTACTATATGGAAAGTTATGGATTCGTAAATAAAATTGAACTCGAGATACTAATTTTTCTTTAAATAACGATTATAGAGAACGCGAAAAAAATTAGGTCTCGCTGTTCTCGCTCCTGCAGCCTAAACGGTGTTTTTTAACTAATGTGCCTACACGTTTTTTTTATATTTTTTTTTAGGACCAAAAATAACAGTACCTGCCATACAATTTTGTTTTCGCCAAAAAGGAAAATGATATTTTTCTCAAAAACCGCTCCGAGGATTTTGTTAAAAAAAATTAAAATAATTAAAATAAAGAAATGCTGCTTTTTAATATTTTTTTTGTTTTCAAAATTTTTGTAGGTACGAGTACGATACCTTTGGCGCCAAAAATTAATAACGGTTTTTTGTAAAAGGGTAAAAAACAAGTATTTTTTACTATAGCTGTAGTTATCGTACTCCCCCACCTTAATCCTCAACTACGAGAGCAAGTTTGTGCGATCCATTCGTGTCCATTTTTTTAAGTGTATTTTTAAAAACATTTAAGCGTGATTTTTACACAATTTTCGTTGGAAACAGTAAAATATCAGTATTATGTAATACAGAATATTTTAAAATTCAATCCTTAGATTTCTAATATTTTTCACGATGACGAAAATTTAAATTCAACTTTTACTAAAAATTATATAGCCAGATACCTAACAAAATCTATGCCAAGCAAATATCATAATAAAAGCATTTAGATTGCATTGTGATGAAAATCAATGGCGCAAAATTTTAAACATTGCTCGTTTAAGGAATAAAACCGTTTCTAGTTAACGTAGTCGTTTAGTTGTGAACCCTTGTCTAACTATTTCTTAATTTTAAACGCGTTAAACAATTCTTCTAACTAAAGTGGACTCCGCAACGTTACGTAAGCAAATAAAGGTTGAACAGGCACGCATTTGACAAATGAAGAGAAGATAGACAGCTATAGAACAACAAAAAATGTTCAAATTAAACAAACAACTTCAAACAAATAATTTTAATTTAACTAGGTGCGTGTCGTGAATATATATTATGATTGTTTTTTGTTTTGATGTTTAAAAGAAGTCTACTCGTAATATCCCTTATTCTAAAAAAAACTCAAGCTCATGGACAATATTGAAACATCTTTGTAAATATGTAGGTATCTGCGTGTATGTTGGTTGATGTGTCTTGTGCGGTTGATGTTTGTGCCCATGTATCGCAGAAAAGTGAAAAATTCAATGCCGCCTAGCTCTTTCAATACATTAATAAATACTTTTCATTTTTAACAAAGCTGTAAATAGGTATCCAGAAAATAAAATACAATTCCAAAATCATTTTACCAACCCTACGCCTTGTTGTTACAAACTTATTTTCAAGTGGTAAAAGTATATTTTAAGAAGTTAAACAAGCGATTTGCTGCTTTTAAAGTTAGAAGAGTGGTTTAAGGTTAAACTATACTTTATGTCGTTTAAAATTACCAAAGAGTTGACTCTCGCTTTAAAAAGAGTTTTTAGAGCCGACTCCCATTTTAAAAGTGATTTAGAGCTGGTTCTAATTCTTTAAAATTTTGCGTCAATAGCTTTAATTTTATGATGTTTTTTGTTTATTACCTGATAGTCATTAAATTCATGAACAAAGTTGGGATACTATTATGTTGTTGTTTATTCGATAGGTATAAATATTCTGAATAAAAAAGTGTAAACTATGGCATCCAAAAAATTACGATTTTTTTGATCCCAAACTTTAGATGATGGTGTAGTTGGTACTTGAATTCTAAAATTTAATCAGAATCCAGATTTGTTCAGTGTTGTACTATTCCACTTTTAATTTCTTTTTTTGTGAAGTACAATTGATTATTGAGATAAAGCGTTTTAGGGCTGCTCTGCCAACCTATCCTAACCAAAACAATACATCGTATCGGAAAGGAAAAAAAAACATTAACCATTCTACATTATTACCGGAGTCAGCTTCAAAGCTATATCGCCGCTTTAAGGAAAGAAAACAATAATTCTTTGATCTTCTTTTATCACTGAAGCTATATTTAGATCAAATACAGTTTTTTTTGACACTCTAATTGACGATTGCAGCAAACATTCTGCTAACATGAACAACACATATGAACAAAACAACGCTTTCTCTAAATTAAACTATTTGTTCCATAGTATAGTTCAGCAATATACAATTCCGCATATTGTGATGGGAATATTATGGGGTCACACACAGCTCGCTATCGCCGATTAATACCAAGGTGATGACCGATTTATTTTAGCTTCAGTAGTTGCCTTATCCACCCACTTAAATATATCTACGACGAATACGAAAACCAATATAATTTACTTCGACTTGAGAGAAGAACAAAAAGACGATGAAATCATATTATTTATGGCTAATCAATGACACACCATAGACCATATCGATGTGGACCTCACTTCAAACAAGGGCGTTCTTTCTTATGTGTTATGCTATTAAATAGCCTTAGTTTCTATATCATGCGATTTATCCGTATATTTATACACGTTTACATAATAAAACAGGAACAAAAGAAAAAACTATCATTACTCATTTATTAAATGTTAACTGACAAGCATCAATTAGAAGCACTTGATGTAAAAATTGTATAAGAAATAATGCTAAATGTCCCAAACAAAAAAAGAAGAAATTAGTGATGATCTTTTGGGTGACATTTCGGTAAGGCATAAAATGAATTAAATAAAAATATGTAATTAAAATTGTTTGTGAGGAAAATGTGACCAAATAGTCCAATATTTCTTACAAGAACTGATATTTGTTACTTATAGGCGCCTAAATTTATTTTGACTTTGTCATTACGTCAACGCTTTGAACGCATGTGATGTCGTTAATATTATTAACCTCGAAAATCTCTTTGGAGGTCGCTCTTACATCACTTTATAATGCTTGGCGCGACAGATGTAATTTAACTCTTTGAGTCGATGATAAATTATGTGTTTTATTTTATACGAGTATAAGTACATAGTACCTACTTACTTCATACGAAGATAAGTGACATACAAGATTCGTTTTGAGAATTGTAGGGCGACAAACCACAATAATTAATCATTGTTAACATCTAACATGATGGATAGTTTTTATTCATCTCCAAGTGCTAGCGTGTAATCGATCAATTTTTAACTATCGATGTCAATCTTAGTAGGTATAGTTTTTCTTTTCTTTGTAGATATCTACTTTATACAAGAAATTAGCTCTATTAAGGAGTTTGTGTTTTTCTTTTAATTAATTCAAACGCCTGAATAGAGATGAAATAAATTTTTCGTTTCTTTATGCAAAAAAATAATGTCATCTGCGGTTTGCCACCCGAATTGGTTTAATTTTATTGATTTAATTTTCTTCAATTTAAACTTAAATTTTGTTTGAATACCGCTTAAGTAAAATGCATTCCAAAAGAAAAATCTATCCGTATGTTCAGGTGGAGCTTATTTTGGAAAATACGTTAAAAGTGTAAAAGTGTAAAAGTTAATGGAACCTAGATGTGCTAGAAAAACTAAAATTGACACAGAGGCCACCTCACCCTCTCATTTTATAACAGCTTCCTACCTATATTACTATGTATCTTAAATTTGAAATTTGTACCTTAAGGACAAAAGGGTGCTGAACGATTAGAAAGTATTTTCGAAATATTATGTATATCTTCAAATCAGGAATAAATAAGCCAAAATCACTAAACCTTATGTTAACCTTCGACTTAAAATATGAAAACCACCAGTATATGCTGGATAAGCACTTAATTTGCTTGTAGTTTTCTATCAAAAAGCTGTTTTTGTAATTTTCAATCTTCTCAAAAATTTTTTGAATTTTTTTAAAAAAAGGTGACATTTCTGGCTTTAACCCTAGTTTACATCCTGGGGTGTGATACACCCCAGACGACTTTTAAATGCTTGTAACATTTTTGAAAATCAGTTTTTCGAATTGGGATAAAAAATCAGTGAACAAAATTCTTTTTTCTGAATATTTTTCTTCTTTATTTTATCAAAGAGCTTCAACTTGATTTTTTGGAAATTTCGTGTGAAAAAAGGTCGTCCACACTTGCCTGGGGTGTGTTACACCCCAATGATCAAAATGTGAAATAAATCAATTTTGTTAGTGTCTATTTTATTTTTCATGAATTATATGTAAATTATAATTAACATTTCGATGCATAACATTATTCTGGTATAAATGGAAGTTCTGGGAGACATTTAGTACAAACTGTATTGATGTGGCGATGACAAATGTGTTTTTCAAAAAGTTGATCTCGATTTCCTGTCGTCTGCTCTCGGACAAAGGTGGCATCTGGCCTGAAAATAAAAAGCTTTTTAGAAACGTTTTGTTTTTTAGAATAAGCAATACCTGTTTTCGTGGAAGCTTCTCGTCAACTGAACGAAAAACCTGCGTTTGTCTTCCCATAGTGCGGAGAACATCAAGACTAACTTTGGAAAACCTTTGCAGGATAGTTCTTCTGCAAGTTGGATAAGCTTTCTAAATAACTTTATATTTCTTGAAGGAGGGTTAAAATGGCGAAAAATAATAACTGTGGCTAAAGCTGAAACATCCAACAAATTGTAAAATACAACCATGGGCCACCGATTGCTTTGACGAGAATATTGACGAAACTTACTTCGACCACGAAATGCTTTCAATTGCTCGTCAATGGTCACTTTTCGGATGGAAAGTAATTTGAAGTCAAGGTGTGATTCAAATCTTTCAAACGGAATTCAACGGGCTAGAGAATGTTTTTTTTGCGGCTGACGGTCCTCGACGGCCAATTGAATCATCGAATCGCAAAAAAAAATTCAATTCCTCAAACGTGTAAATGACATCACAGCGCGAAGAATTGTATGGCTATGTATTGGATCCCAAAGTGAACTTAGACGGTGGTTACCACCTTTCATTGCTCCAATGTAAAGCAAAACCCCAAAGTATGCCTGCAGTTCATTCATATTTAAAGGCTTCCAAAAACTTTGCTTTGTTCGCTTTGCATTTAATTTTTCGTAGACATCACTGGCCTTTTCGTTTGTCCGTTTGATGATTTCGTTTCTCATATCCATATTAAAAATTCGATTACAAATTTGGATAAGAGATTTGGATAAGTTTTAAATTAATCGTAGGTCCAACAGTTCTGCCAGGCTTGAAAACATTGCTTCCTTGAACACGAGACAGAGCTGCTGTCTCCGGGTCTTTAATCCATTTTCGACCATTATGAGCAAGAAAAAATACGTCATTTGAAACTGGTGTCGTTGATTCTTTATCAATATCACTTCCAACTTCATCAGGTTCAGGCAAACTTTCAATTTGTCCCAAGATCTCTGCGGCAGTTTCATCGATGTCCTCATAATCCGCTAAGGAATAAATTTATTCAAAGAATGATATTTACAATCGAATTCATCATTTGGCAAAAAATCTGGATCATTTTGCTCGTCATCTCCGCCAGCATAAAATGGATCAGTCTCACCTTCTTCAACTGATTCCAAGTCTAGCATTGCTCTCAAAGCTATTGCCCTTCCTTCTTCATCACTTTTATTATATTTTTTCAATAATTTGTCTAAATTAGACACTTAAACAAACTATACATTTACAAAGTTCTTTAACTTTTAACATTTATGTTAGAAAACATTATTTTCATACTTACTTTTTGATAAATTCCAAAGTTTTTTACACTTCTCTACAAAATCGCTTTAAATTTTGCCGAACAAAACACGTGTTCATAAACAGTAACAATTCCAATGTCAACTCGATTGGAAAAAGAACGTAAACAATGCACCAGAACATTAATTTAAACAATTAGATGCGCTTAAAACTGTTTTTGGGGAAACCAAGGATTTTATAGAAAAAAAAAACAAATTGGACCACCCCAATATACATATTTTAAATATAGGTAAATGATTTTTTTTGGACACGGGTAGATTTTGGCGGCCTGTGGCAGCCATTCGACACATGGTGACATGTAAGGGAAGCTTGTGTATTTCTATTTTTGGCTTTTTCTGCAGGGTTTAATGGTTTTCCGCGGCCCATCTTTTCTTTGCTAAACAATTATTATTTTTAATCTACACTTCCACAATAAGAACAACATTTTTCCTTCTTACCGTAATCTATAAAGACAAAAGTCACACTGTTTCTACTCAAGTGGCGCAAAAAACACAGTGAATTAATGAAGTAATTAGACAAGTGGTAAAAAATAACCTAATCGTATTTTTCTGAATTATTCTGTCACTGCAGTTTTATTCACAATAGATCCCTCTTTTAGGAACTAAAACCAAAGGGTGAATTTATAAATTTACCAAAGCTCTACACGCTCTGATAGTAAAAAAAAGTTTGTTTCTATTCAAGTGGAGCGGAGTGTATGCAGGTAATCTTTAAAACTGTTTCAATAATACTGCATACCAGGTATTTGCTAAAAGATTCGATTGATGCAAATACAATTTTAAGGTATTTTCAACAAGTTGCCTTTTTTTAGCATTCCTCGTAAATGGCGCAATTGACTTTGTGCTAATTTTGTAATCCGTTCCATTTTTATACGAACAAATAAAACCAAAGAAAATACATTTTTCTTTATTTTTAACTTGTTTTTTTTTTTTTTTTTTATATATCGTCTTCAACGATATAAAACTATTCAGCCCTATCGAGGTATCCGTTTGGAGAAATTTATTTTCCGATCTGTTCGAAATCGGAGAATTTTCTACCGAGGTATCCGTTCCGATTGACAGATCGGACAATCTTTCGATAAAATGTAACGACTGTCAACGCATAGCGGTGAATTGCGTTCAGTACGGAATTTTTGACAGTTGTGCGTTAAATTTCTTCCGAAATTCTCCGAAACAAAATAGTTGCGGAATATTTTAAGAAAAGTAAGCAAAAAATATAATTAAGTATTTTGTTTCGTTAGTGCAATAAACAACGCGGGGCTTAGCAAGAGAGGTTGGTTGAAATGATAAATAGATGATAAAGCAACACTTTCCATTTTTGTGGAAGAATTTATAAACTTTAAAACATCACAAAGATTTTCACTTATTGAACTAATCCGGACGTATGTGTCAAATGAGTATGCTTTATTTTTTTTTGTTCCGAAGTGAATACCTCGAACGAAATCTAGGTTCCGATCGGAATGGACTATCGTTTCGGAACTTTTTCCCAACGGATACCTCGATAGGTCTGATTCATCGATCCATTGACTACAGGAGCAAGTTCGTGCGATCTAGTCGTGCATTTTATCTGCATCGTATTGAGGAAGACCTTTAATGGTTCAGTTCAAAACGTTGGTTGAAAGTTAGATGCATGTTTTCCAGATGGATTTAATAGTACGATGTTATTTGAATTTTGTTTTCAGTAAAATTTAAATTTCTGTGCAGAGAAATTTCTTGCACTCATAGAGGATTTTTTTTTCACTACGTCAGCTTTTTTGGAATACGTTACTTAGAAAACAGATCTGAAATTGAATTTACACTACCTAATGCCTAAAATCTAGAAAATCACAGAAATTTAAAGTAAACTTAGCGACTTAGCGTAGTAGCCCGTAGCGTAATGGTAAGTGCGTTCAACTGTCACGCTGGAGGTCTGGGTTCGCTTCCCAGCCTCGTCCACCTAAAAACTAAAAGGTTTTTTTCGGGGCTACTGCCTCTTGCGAGGAATTGACAAATCCTCCAAGAGTATCACTTGTCACGAATAAGTGCTTCTCGTCTAGCCGTTCGGATTCGGCATAAAATTGTAGGTCCCTTCCATTCCTGTCGAAAGGCGCACACAGGAATGGTTGCAAGTTGTTAGTCACTAGGCCCTGGTTCTTCAAAAGCCGTTGTGCCACCCGATTTATTTTTAGCGACTGAAAAATACCTATTGCAATTTTGTTTAATTCGCCCAGAGTTTGTCAATTAAAAATCAAATGTGTATCAAATATTGTGTTTTTCTATCTACATGTACATACTTTCAGATTTGCCAGTGCCAAAAAGATCAAAACAATTTTGAAGAACATTTTACAGGTCTTTAAAATCTATAACTTGAAACAAAAAATATATTGAATTTGCACTAATTATCTTAAAATAGATATCCATAAAACATGTGCAAAAAAAAAATGCATTAGTAAATTCTATTGTTCTTTTAAATTTTGCCAAAACAGTTCGACCTTCCTCCATAAACTTGTAACAGAACTGGGGAAAAGATTATAAATACTCGCCGTATGTGTATGAGTATATTTTACATATCATAAAACCGAAAACAAAATTGTAAATGTCAAGGCAGACCCAGCTGTAGACATGATTAGAAGAGCTATGTATGATGTATCTAAATATGAACAAACACACGATCAGAGTCACAGTCATTCCCATTCCATGTCCTAAAAATTAAAAATAAATCCGGCGAAAAATGTACATTACTCGTATTTTATATTTGTATGAATGTGTGTGCACGGAAACGATCATTATGACAGAGAATTAATGTTTGCATTAAAAATCCGTTTCGAGATAAAGTAGATATGGCGTGTGTTTACTGAAAATGAGTTGCATCTACAAATTACTAGAAAAATAAGACAAAAAGTAAATGCACAACTGTGTCGTACGAACATGGTCATAATTATGGATATTCAAGCGATTTTTATTAAAAACTTTAACTTACTTAAAAACATTTCGTTTTCTATATAACACTAATTCAATACGTGTGATTAGTAAAATTTTTAGAAAAGCACATTTCTTCCGAATCAAATTATATCGTTTTCCACCATAATTGGTCGTCCAGAAGCACCCTGGTATTGATTTTAAAAGAAATCTAATAATCATTTCCCCTCTTTTGAGAACTCCGTTTTGTAAGGTTCAGAAGGCTTCCGGCCCGGACATGGACATCTAATGAAAAACGACATTGGGTGTATACCTATATTGAATCGACGCATTATCTACTTACATGTACTATCAAGTGAGAGTTTCCATCACCACAACATGAAACATAGTGGTAAAGGACCATTCACATGAGAGCGACCAACGACCAACGAATGAACAAAGTAATGGGAATTAAAACATTAATAAACCTTAATATTTCACAAAATCTAGTAAAAATGGAATAATTCGATTTAAGATTAATTTTAAAATTATAAAATCTGAATTTTTATTTGCGTTAATATGAGAAATTTTAGAAAATAAAATGGTCGTAACGACTTGCGCCTATTCGCGACAAACAAATTGTTTTCTTAAAATACTTTTGTTTTAGCAATTAAAATGAAAATTTTATTGTCTTAAAATAATCCTCAATTATATTTCATCCATTTTGTCTAGATTTTGTAAAGAATTTAGGTTTATTTATGTTTTAAATCCCATTTGTTTATTCACTCGTCGGTCGTTGGTCGCTCTCATGTTTACAGTCTTTAAGAGGCCATTTTCAGAAACACTTCCCGAAGCTTGCCTTGAAGGGGCCTGCTAAGAAAAAAACACTCAAGCTAAGTATACACAATTGGAAGATCTTACAATATTGACAGACTTGTCAAGAGTCTTCCAAATGCTGTCAATTTGTTATCAAGTGTAAATTGTCTGATTACACAGTTGGTTGATTTTATCAAAAAATCAGACAATTTTTTGGTAGAAAATTTTGTATCTTCCAATTAAAAATTTTCTGTTTACACGATTGAAAGATTTCAATGAACAAAAAATTGGTTGACTCATTTGAACACAATTCTCAGATCACAGAGAATCTGAAACTTTATTTAGGTAGTGAAGTAGTACTGAAGAAATTTTGAACAGCTTGTAAAAAAATGTTTATAAAATATTTAAAAAAAATATAAAAAGGAAAAACCATCATAACATGAATCGAGTGATAGCGACTATCTGGCCACATTTTTGTTGGAGCCGAGTGAATAGCAAAATGAATTGCCGCAGAAGAGGCGTCGCGACGTAAGCAGATGGGATTATTCACAAATTTCGTCGAACTGCAAAGTAGGGAACCGGAGTTGTATCAGAATTTGTTGTGCTTGAAATCCAAGCAATTTGATCACCTTCTTTTCTTTGGTGACAGCAACATCATTAGATTAAAAAACTTCCAGAAGATCGAGACGTTGTCGCTGGTCCCCAGGCCAAATTTTTTTTTATCGCATCTTCTCAAGGTTAAAGTTGAAAATTGTGCAGAGATTCGACTACTAGACTTTGCATACGTTGACGGGTGGCGGCCATCTCAATAGCTTCCCCAACGTCTTGCCAAACTGTGTCTTAAGTTAGTTTATATTCCGCACAATCTGCATGCCACAAAAATCGCCTTGTCTCGATGACCTTCTTTTTATACGACTAAAAAGACTTCGATATTTCGGCAGGTTGTAATTTCGGAAACTTCTTATTCATTTCTGCATTTTTTTACAATCAAAGATTTTCTTCGCACGAACATCTTTCAATTAGTCTGTTTTCTGTCAATCGTCCAATTATCTGACAACTAGAAAAATTTTGTGCTTAGACGTGTTCACACGATTGCAAGAATTCGGCAGATTTTTTGTCAGAAAATTGGCTGTTAATTGCCTGGCAATTTTTTTTTCTAACGATCGATATAAAAATTAGTTAAATTTATTTGCGAAAATTCTGCTAATATTGGGAGATCTTTTAATCGTTTATACTTAGCTTTAAGCGCACGCTTCTGAGGTGAAACGAAAAATCCAATACAAAAATGATTGAAAAATGATACGCGAGCAAAATTGCATTATGTCTATGATGCACTTATGCAAACATAAGCTTGTTGACATAAGCTTATGATGGCTTAAGCTATTATATTTGGGCCTTAGAAGAAGAAATAGAGGAAGAGCTATTTGTCACATATACAGTGTACGTGAGTGAAGCAATTTTTGAGAACCAGAAGTGTCAAATCGTTAGCGTGTGATTAGAAAAAACTAAGAAAAAAAAATTGGTACAAGTTAAAACCTAAATTAATATAAATATTACTTTGAAAAAAAAAAAAAAATAATTTAAAGTGCATCAATAACACTTTGTGGTGACCTTCTTATAAATTCAAAAAAAAACATGAAGTGCATTGTTCAGTGGAGGGGCAATCAACAAAACAAGGTGGATAAAAGCTTTTCCTTCCACAGGTGAATTTTATTATATTTTTCTCAAAAAAAGTGCTGTAAAGTTTTTGTCTTTAGATTGATGAACTATTAAACAATATATTTAGAATAGGTTACAGTTTAAATTAAGTCAATAATATTATAATTTAGTTGAAAATGTGCACATAATTTTTTTGTTAGAATTTAAGAACCAGAAATGTCAAACTGAAATTTTTGTTAACAGGGGTGCATGAGATTATATTGGTGGTTGAAAGGCGCAACTATCTGTTGAGCGCCCTTCTTATGAGAAAATTATTTTTTGTTATTAAATCGATTTTTTTAATTTTAAGCTAGTAATAAAATATCTATTTGTTCCGCCGCCAACTTATTAGTTCATGTTTCAATGTTAATTTGTCTGTTCAGTAAGGTGTCTATCAGTTCATATTTGGTTGTTCATGGTTCATGTTTAAAGTTTAATCCATTATAAATAATATGTTCTTCGATAGTTAATTAATCTACATAAATACAAACAGTTAACAGCACTTGCTTTGAGAAAAATATAATAAAACTCACTTGTGAGAGGAAATGCTCTTACCGCACTTACTGTTTTTTTTTTGTTGATTGCTAAATAACTACAATGTCTATTTTATTCACTTGAAAAGGTTTGTCTTTTCAAAGTTTTTTTTTTTATATATATATATGCGTCTTAATTTGTAACACTTTTTATTGTTCTCTTTTAAAATCACACTAGCGATTTGACATTTCAGATTGACAAACTGCTTCACGCACGTACTCTTTCTTTTTTTTTAAACATTCCACTAAAACAACTTCGGAAAATAACAAAAATGACTATTCTGATGGCGCCCTAGTGAGTTGCCCTCAAAGAGCACTCCGTCCCTGCTGTAATGCATTTGTGTTTATGAGACCTCACACCATTTTAAAAACTGCTTCACTTTTTTCCAACAAGGGCAGTTCCTCTATTTCTTCTTCAAAGATTTGGGCCTTTAATTGTGTGAGGAAAAATGACATTTGGGTTGGTTCGTGTTTTTATTTGTTGTTTCTTTCATATAGTAGCATGGCTTATTTTTTTATTTGTTCGTTAAATTTTGTTTTATTCATTTGCAATTTGTGAAACTCTTCGTGAATATTTATTGGCTGTGTGTTCGGAAGCATTTCGTTGTCTTTTTGGAGATCAGAGGAAAATTACGTTTCGTATCAGCAGCGTACTAGGCTTTAGGATCCAGATTGGAAGGCTATGCTGTCAAGTCAACTGTCTCTCAACTCAATTCTGATTGAATTCTTGAACTCCATTTTTTTTTTCATGAATCCAATGTTCTTTCTAAAATTGCTTTTTCACAGTAAATAATATCTAAATACCAGCAATGATATTTTTGAAACAAAAAAAAAACAAACAAAACTAATCATTTCCTTCTTCTCTTTTCAGGTTTGATTACGCTGCGTTAAAAAAAAGAAATCAACCGCAAATACGCGACTGCATCGGCTTGAAAGAAGATACATTTTAACCATTGGAATAGAATTTCATTAACTTGAAAACCACTTTATCTCCTAGATACTTCCAACCTACTTGTGTGGAAAAGTATCAGAATCACAACAATCAGCATCATCCAAAGCCAAACGACTGATGTCGATGTGGTGTTATTTAGCTCGTTTTGCACATCTTGCTGAGAAAAAATGATCTACTGTTTCAAATATTTGAGTTCTGAATTAAATTTAAATAACATTTTTCCGCGGATCTATTTATAGTGTTTGTCGCTTGATAAATTCAAAAATATTTTCGCAAGATATTAATAGGAAGGTACACGTGTTTCGCGTAGTCGGTAATAATTTGTTGTACCTGTTGCATTAAGAGCAGTAAATTGTGAAATTTTAATCTAAGTGTTTTTGAAGTGCTTCAAATTTATTTCGGGTACAATTACCCTAGTTAGATGCTTTTTCAGTAGATATAAAGTGTGTAGTGTATTTTTACAACACACACAGGAAATATTGTTGTTGTTTTGGATAATTGTAGTGGCACATCGTGTAATAAGTGAAGCAGAAAGAATATTTTAATATAATTTATTGCAAAAAGCAGAAAAGTGTGCACAGGGTGTGCAGAAATATTTGAGGAGTATTCATCTACATTTTAAAGAAAAGGCCGTTGACAAAAAACACACAATCACAATGGATGGAGGATACATAAACGAAGGTAAGCAGACATTGACAGTATTTTTTTTTTGCTATCGATGAAAAGATCTTTTAGGTTATTTCTTTTTTTTCACTTATCTTATTTATGCTGGCTTTTGCATGTTCCGCAGTTTCAAGTATGTTTTTTGCATTGTTAAGTTGAAGATGAAGTCATTTATGCAGAGGAAACAAAAGAAGATTAGCAACCTTTGTAGCAGAATAATAGGAGGGCTTGTCCGATACACATTATGTACCTATACTCTTATCCATTTAAGTAGGTACATTAAGGTAGGGTCGACAGAATATTTACCTTTTTGAAGTGCATTTTGCTGGTTTAAATGTTTTGATAATTTCCTGCAGAGATTCTTAGATAATGAAAGTTCCAGGGTGTTAAAAAAAAGGCTTGTAGCGGAAATAACCTAGCTTGATATTTGGTATTTATTATTTCTTAGTTTTGTAGGAAGGGTGATGGTAGCTATGGCAAATAAAATTTTCTTGGCGATTGGGAACGTGAGTTATGGGTGATAATTTGCATTGGAATTAAGTGTTATTAGGGCTGCCAGACGTCCCGATTTTGGCGGGACTGTCCCGATATTTTAACCCTGTCCCGATATCTGTCCCGATATACAAAATGTCCCGATTTTGTCCCGACTTTCCACGTTTTTTTTGTTATGTAGGTTTTAATAAAAACTAACATTACGATTATAATATATAGAAGTCTGATTTTCGACAAAAGACGTCCGTCGCACACTGGGGCGACCTATATGACAATGTCGGAATTAATGCAAACCCTAAACCAAAAGAGATGACTTTGTTTTGTTGATTTTCCGTTATAAAACATTCCAATGCATCATAGCCGCACTCATTTAACTATATGCGTCAGTTTGTTTGACTGTGCGTTCTGATTTATATCGAGCTAGATCCTAAGGGAATCAGTGGACTGCTTGAAATTTGGTGTGAAAATTTCTATGTTATTCCAGGAGTGAGATTCATTTTTTTTAGCTTATTTGGATAGAATGGTCATACAAAAATTTCGGTTTTATGAAGATTTTTAAAAAAACGGCTTTAATGGTTTTGATAAAACTTCGTAAATGAAATCCTAAGGACATTTTTTATAACACTGCATAAGTTTTTGCCCAAAAAATCGAAGAAGTGAAATATATGTGGGTGTTTTTTGTTAAAACTACTGGTTTCTTACTTGTTTTTTTTGATTTTGTCAAAATTTTGCAATTCGGTAGAGAAAGATACTTCTAAGTCAGTCATCATTTTGACATTTAGAAACGTTAAGAGGTACATCATATGGATTCACTACTATACTTAATAAACAAAATAGATTTTAATTTAAGTAATGTTATGAGATAGTAAGATGCTAATTTCGTTTTAAATTTATTAAAATTTTTCGCCATTGTATTTAACATTTGTATAAATAAATTGTTTTAATGTCCCAATTTGTCCCGGTTTTTGGGCCCTGGTGTCCCGATATTAACCAAATTTAATCTGGCAGCCCTAAGTGTTATCGGAAATAAGTTTTCCATAATAGGACGGGAGGCGACCGTAGATTTACCTATCTCTTCGCGGCTTCAGAAAAGAATGATGTCAATTCATAGCTTTATCCTTAACATTAACAAAACCGCTGATCGGACAAGGTTTTTCAGGTGCCAATGGGTAGAAAACGCATTTTTTCGGTTGCATTTTTGGCTTTGCATACCTAAACCATGATGGATTTTTTTTAATGGGGTATCAAATGAAAGCTTAGACTGCCCACTTGACAAAATCAGTGGTCGGACAAACTTTTGTTGGCTGTTGCGGTGAGTCCGACCACTTTTGTAAAAAGAGCTATTTTTTAACCTTTGCATTTAAAATGCATTTAAGTGGTAAAAGCGCTTTTCTAGGCTATATGAAATAGTTTTGCATAGTTGTCCACCTGTTAATATTTGCTTTGTTAATGTTAAGGATAAAGCTATGAATTGGCATCATTCTTTTCTGAAGCCGCGATGAGATAGGTAAATCTACGGTCGCCTCCCGTACTACAAGTATATTTAGCCAAATAAGAAATAACAATCAGAATTGGAAAAGTAAAGGGCTTTTAAATAAGGGTGGATACCTAGATGTTGGAATGGAATAAGATATTTTCAAAATGGCCCAAGTAAGACGTTATGAATGTTATATGCACATCTCGGCTTCTAACGGTGACACGGATCCCAGTGATCTAATTTTCAATGACTTCCGCACAGATGCGACTGAATTTGGGGGATGGCAGATGGCATGTGTTATGTTTACCTTAAGGGCATCGCATCGGTCGATTGTGTAGACCTGCGACTCCAGAAAACTAAATAAAAAAAAGTCTAGCGGGGTCAAGTCGCATGACCTTAATGGCCAATTTACGTCATTTCTGCGAGAAATAACCTTACCATCAAATTGTTCATGCAGAATACCAATTGAGTCGTCTATATTGTGTAGCACGTAGCGCAGCTGCCGCGGACGCACCAGCAGGCCGTCCTGCTGAAACCACAAATGTTGTATAGTATCATGGTTCAATTTGAGGCCATAATGAATGAATGAATATACAATTTTGTGGATATTGCACTGCAACCTTAAGATCTATTGTGCGGTACCCCACTTAGAGCTGGATGAGGCCTGCTCATCTAACACTTCTTCCTCCAGATGTATTCCTCTCAAGAATTGGAGTATTTGGAGTATTTTAAGATATGGTAAATCACTCTTTTCTACGTGGTAGCGTCCCAAGTTCTTCTTTTTTTGATGTATGAGTATGTGCTACATCTGCCTAGAATATGTTCCGAATCTGCATGTGGCACTACTTACCTACTAGGCCAAGTATAGAAAGGTGTCTTTTTAGTTTGCATCAGTGCCCAGTGAGGAGACCCGTTATAATTCTTAGGTTGTTTCTGCTTAAGCGGATACAGTTTATAAAACGTTGGTGGTTATAATTCCCAAGTATAAGTTTAGCCTGTCTTAGCTTTGGGAGTTCTTTCCAAGTTTTGGATCTTATATTGCTTCTTCTTCTTGGGGCCATAATAAATTGGTTCTCATCCTTCTGTAGCGCTCACCATTGATCATAATCACCTCACCAACAACGTTTTCGAAAAAGTACAGATCAATAACGCCGAAAACGATTACATTTTTAGGATGTATTGCCACCTAGTGAGGACAACAAAATAAGACAGAGGCGTAGGCAGTATTTTTTAAAATATGACTTTTTTTGTTTTAAGTAAAATTCTCTTGTAAAAAAAGTTAATTATGTATAAAGTTAATATATTGTGTTAGGAATAAATCATTTTGTGTTGCAATTATTAAAACAAAAATAATCACCCTTATTACGGTTTTCGTGTCACTAAAACGACAAGGCTCTAGAGGCGACAGTTGGCATTTAAATAAACCCAAATCTTCGACATTCTCTTCAATCTCCAACCATATCATCATTATGACGAAATTATAGTTTAAATAAAATATCAATTGCTGCCTCCAGGGACGTGTCGTTTTACTGTCGTTTTAATAACACGACAACCGTAATAAGGGTGAATGTTTAAGTGAATTGGAAATTTGTTGAAATTCAATAACAATAAGGATAATTCATATTCGCAACAATGTAGAACACTTGATAAGTTTTTCATTTGCGTAAGTTTACCATTTGGTTAGTAAAATAATAAGCGTGTCCAGATATATGATGTATGTACATATGTGGTGTCTCAAGAACTAAACGTGTCTCTGTAACTATCGAATCGCGATTAGATCGCCATAAAAGTTGTGAAAAAAAAAAAAATAAAACGGAAAGCAACTTTTCGTAAAGAGTTAAGAGAAAGGCTGTCCCTAACCAATGCGAATTATTCGTTGTCGTTGACGAAACTACATCAACAAAGTGTAGTTATTGGTGTTTTCTTCGTCGTCAACGAATGATTTGCATTGCTTCACAAGATCCTTAATAGTTGAAATAAGATTACTTAATTACAGATGTTATAAACCAATGAACAGTAGCTTCCTGTTTCTGAACAATCAAAATTAGAATTATGCTATAGTTCACTCTCTTCCTCTTTGTTCGTTCCTTACTCAAAAAATTCAGTTTCACTTCTGTGAGCTGCACTTGGGGGTGCTCTTCATTTCCGAAAGCAAAAGTTAACAAAAAATATGAGTTCTTGCATTCGCTCATTTCCGTCCGAACACTGCCGTGAGCTTGCGACAATTACAGTTCCACTTTAAAGCTCGACTTACGCTTAAAAAAACGTCATGTTGCTTACATTTTGTATCGTTCCCAGACATTGGGCTCCGATTTCACGTTTAAATTTAGGTTTAGATTTATTTCATCGATAAAGTTGCCGAAAGAGATTTCTCTCATGTTTGGCTGTACATAGTTGAGTGTTTACAAAAATACATTTACAGCCTTATTTATTAACTCGGTTTAGCGGTGGCGTAAAGTTACTCCGACTTTACAACACCTCTTAAACTGGAAAGCTTATTTAAAAAAAAAAAATATATATCAGGAATAGAGGCGGAGTAAGCTAAAACTGGTTCCTAGGAGGTTTAAAGCCGGAGTAAAGCCGTTTTAGTATCTAAATGTCATTTTGACATGACATTGTGTGAATTTACAGAGTGCAAACAATTTTTTTCTTTTTTTTACCACGATAAAATGTATATTTATTTTACATTAATAAATCATTTTAATTCTTTAAACGGTTTGACATTTAACAAAGAAGGAGAAAGTCAAAGCAGTACCAAACTCATTTAGATCCCATGACGGATGGATTAGTTGTCGGGGAAAAATCTATGAACATACACCAAAATATTTATTTTTATCTGTTGTAAATATGTAAATATATTAACATATCTTTTGAGAATCATCCCAGTTTTTCTGAACGTTTTCTTTTCTTTTCTTTTATTTTTATTTTATTATTCGAAATTAACAAATAATTTCTTTACCAAAATAAACCAAAAACAATGGAAATCAGCTGAGGTTTGTTTACGTTTATGTTAACCAGAGTTTTAGATTGGCGATTTTTTGATAAAATATTTGACATAAGGCAGGCGTAACTAAACCGGCTAAGAATTTTTTTTTAAATAAGGATTAGTTCGACATGGCGTAAAACCGGTGTAAGTGCTTCGACTTGGTTTAACTATTCCGAGGTTTAACCGAGTATTAGTGAAATCTAATGAATATGGCCGTTAATGTTTATTACAATTTTGTCAGTTTTATGAGTGCAACTTAATAAATAAATTGACCGAGTTAACTATGAATTTAATGGAAAATCAATGCAAAAAATAATTTAAAAGAAATAAATAAATTTAAAGGAATAGATTAAAGGAATATATTGGAAATTAGAGTTTGACCATACGATTACATTTAAAATGCGCTAGCAAAAAGAAAAGAGACAAACATGAAATAAAAACATGGTTTAACAGACCCAATGGTATTGTTACATATTATACTGACTTTTTAAATATTTAATAATTATTCAGAATACTTTTCGTTAAGTTTACTTTGAGATTAGATGGTGATAATATTTTAACGTTGTCTTCAAGATTGTTGTAAAGCTGGATAGATTTGAATAGAACTGCGTTAGTTCCAAATTTTGAAGTTTTTGGTTTTGGTTGATGGATTTTATTGCGATTCCTAGTGTTAAAGTTGTGATGTTGGTTCGGGGAAGTTCTCCATTTAAAAATAACTTCTAAATCTGAACACGTCTAATTTTTGACGTTTGATATTTGACGTTTAACGAACATTACACAGCTTTAAACCAAATTAATAAAAAGGTTATTCATGCAAACTTTTGTTCAAACTTATCACTTTACACAATTTGTAAACTTATGACGTTACATGAATACGCTTAATGAAAATGTATTTTACTTAAACAAACGATTGTGTTTTTGTTCGATTTGCAGTAATCACGTCATTGTACGCATAACTTATCAGTGCTGAGATTTAGCTATTTCAGCGAGTCGAGTGAAATGACTCGCCTCAAACTTCGAATATAGTGTCGAACACTAAAATGTCATAAGTGATTACCCTCTATGCAGAGATTTGGATTATCAGTCTTTTGAGTTTTGATCTGACGCGGAGGAAACTTCTCAAATAAATATTGGCGTATGTATAATCTTCATCCTTTATCATTATTAAAGTCATCTTCCATTGCTTTTCACGGATCATATCCAAACCAACAACCTTATTGGACCCTCGTTTGCACTCGAATTATCATCTGTTTTGTCGTCTGCTTTGATATTTATTTCTGACCTATATCAAATGTTTTCGGCGGTGTGGTATCACAGGAACAGGAACCCATGAAAATCTACGGTTTAGCTACTGTCACATAGTAATCCCAGTCCATAATAGCTTCATGGAACGATCGTTCATCGCCTTGATGCGTGTTGTGATGAAATCAGTCGGTTGCATAGGATCAAATATTTCTTGCATAAGGAGTCTCATAACTTTAATTGGATTGTCTTAAAATCTAAAGAATTAGAATTCAATAATGGCTCTCAATGATATACCTACAAAAATATCTAACTGGTGCCTTAGAATATAAAAACTATAATGGCTAAAACAGATGTGCAGCGAGTCTGCACGCATCTCTGCATGCAGAGCTGCACACGAAACACATGTGCAGTGCATAGTTTCTGTCATTCATGATGCATATTTATGTCAAACAAATACATGAAAGCACAGCGTTGCCGAAGTCACACAATAGTGTTGGAATGAGATTTTCTTCGTTAGACGATGGTAGGATGGCAACGCCGGCTTCATGGATTCTTAAACAAAAATCACCAACACAAACAAATTTTTTGAAAGAATGGCAGGTGATGTCAATATGAGTAATGCCAAATAGCAATTATTTAGAAAATTTTCGTTTTTCAGTTGTGGCTGCAATGAAACTAGGCAGCAAATTTAGAAATAGAGACATCGTGCAGCGCTGCGCTGCATGCAGACTTTGATTGAATCTGCTCCCATAAGAACCTGTGTAATTTAATTTCGCTGCATGGAAAAAGCTGCACATCTGTTTAAGGCATAAAGCTTATTATATTGTATGCACTGCACAGCCTTGATTTTACATATAATTTTAAATAATTTGAGCATCCTATGAAAATGGAATTTTAAATTGTTTTAAATTTTAAAAATTTCGTCTATTTAAAAAAAACATTACATCCTTACAATCAGCATTACTCAAAATTTGTTCTGCAATTCGATAAAATAAGTTTAAAATCCCGCAGATATTTCTGCTTATGAAAAATACAAACAAAAAAAAAAACAAGAAACTATTTTCGTACAATTGTGTTTACTACCTACACACATCAATAATCATTTTCCACTGGATCATTTTTGTATTATAAGCATTTAGAGAGCATTTTGTTATGATGTAAAATAAATTAGTCATTTAGAATATAAAGCTCTTTTTCTTATCTAGATGTGTGCATCTTTTCGATTCATTAAATGCAATTATTCAAAAATGTAAAATGGCTATCTATTTGTTTTTGTTTGCTTCAATTATTACTTAATTGTTTTTTTCTACACATTTACATTCATTCCAAAGTAATCCATATAATTTTATATGACTATATAACATTGATGGCTGTACAAAAAAATTAAAAATAAATTTTATTTTATTTGTGCTTACGAAAATAAAACAGAGGATTCCGATGCTATTATTGGAGTAGATAGCCCAGGTATGAATTTCGTTAATTTATTGATTTACCTATAATATTTTAAAATATTTCATCATAATCATTTATAGCGAAAGGGAAATTTTAGCTAAAATTGATCTTCGAAGTAAATTATGTTTGTCATTTCCTTGGATATATTCAATTGACTGGTTCCTTAAAGGCTCATTTTCGAAATTTAATATTTGCACACCCAGATAGGTTCCAAATAATAATAAAAACAAAATTCCGCAAGGTATTCACTCATTGTAGCTAACATTTTTGAAAGATAAGAAGCTGGCTCGATAACATAGCTTTTTTAAGAGAACAGCGTCTTTTTTTTTTTGATTCTAATCTCTTATCTGAATGCCATGCATTAGCCTTGAAAAAAAAAACTCAAGAACGGTTTTACCGATATGGTGGATTCTTCTTTTGTTTTGCTCTACTAAATAGTTAAACAACGCGCTTAGAAAAAAAGAAAATTCGATTTGACAGGTGGCGCTGAAGTTTCTAAGGATCCCGAAAAGTAGGTACGCCCAAAACTGTTGTTCACTGCAAAGTGGAAACATAAGCAGAATTTTCGTGGAATATTATCCAGAAAAGTTAGAAATTCTCCCAGACCAGGAATGGAAAAAGAGCTAGAAAGCAAAATGGAAACTAGGCTAGAAAATCTATTTGAATATTCTGGGGTGGAATCGGCTAAGGAGATAGTTGGTTATCAATTTTGGTGATCGTCGTTTTGAAGACAGCTGTCTCTATCACATCTAAAGTCAAATAAGACAGCAATCGTCAAAACGACGATCACCACAATTGATAATCAACTATCACCTTAGCCGATTCCACTCCTGGCCTATTTTACAAATATTTTTTTTGGAAAAAGCCCAAAATTTAGTAGCCCGTAGCGTAATGGTTAGTGCGTTGGACTGTCAAGCTGCAGGTTTGGGTTCACTTCCCAGCCTCGTTCACCTAAAAACTAAACAAAGTTTTTTTCAGGGCTACTGCCTCTTGCGAGAAATTGACAAATCCTCCGAGAGTATCACTTGAATAAGTGCTTCTCTCTAGCCGTTCGGATTCGGCATTAAATTGTAGGTCCGTTCCATACTTGTCCACACGCGCAAACAGGAATGGTTGCGAGTTGTTACACACTAGACCCTTGTTCTTCACGAGCCGTTGCGCCACACAATTTATTTATTTATATTTATTTAAAAAGGCCAGAAAATATTTTATTTTATAAAGAAGACAGTTGAAGCACAACCGAAAATAACAGCCACTAGCATCTACCCGACGCGTCGCGACGTGGGCGCGTTACGACTGGATAAATGTTTGCCTGGCTGCTTCCTGGTGCTATCCGGGCTTGTCCTCTCCCAATAGTAGTTACAACAAAAAAGAATGTTAAGTAAAACTTTTTACTCACTATCATTACAAAAATTGATACAAATACAGTTTTCTGTTTTTTTTTTTGTTTTTTCAAAGCATGATAAGGAAAAAACGCAAAAAAATAAGTTTCTTACTTTTTTTTCCAAACAATTGCCGGACAAAATAACAGAATTTTTTATAAAGATTTTTTTCTGACCACGGGTATTTATTTTCTGGGTGCACGAATTTAAACAAATTCCCCTAGAATAATAAAATTCACAGTATCTTTTTGCTGTGATTTTTATAAGAGTCGGTAAACATCGACCAAAATTTGTGTCTTAGTAGGGTATAACAGACTGACTGAAGAGCCCACTGTTACACCTTGGGCGAAACACAATTATTTCTGGAGTTGAGGTAACTTGTACTTTTTAATTGAATCTGTATTTAAAGATCAAAATGACAAAAATTCACGAAATGTAATGCAAAAGTCTGGTATATGTAGATGGCGCTGTGGTTGAGTTATTAACAAATTCTATATTTATGAATTAAAATCACCCATATTCACAATATTTTGGTAAGAAGCAAACAAAAAAAAATTAAAGTTAGTTATCATGGACCTAATATAGGTGGCGCTGTGATAGAGTCATAAGAAAATTCTCTATTAATACAGAGCAATATGACTCATAACGAGGGAAAGGATTTTGCTGAACTGAAAAAATCAAAAAAGGGCAAACAAATTTCTTAAAAAGGCATTTATAAAATAAAGAGAATATAAACATAACTTAATGTCTAATTATAATAGCATTGAACTACCAATAGATTTTTGAAGTTCTCAGGTAACAGCCTTCTACGATTGTCTCTCAGAAACGTCTTAGATGAACGAGTGGAGCTCATTTTAAACTCTCTAGTCTCAGCATCATTCATTTCAATGTTTTCAAAAAGTGTGGACAGCATTTGCTCAACAGTTTTAAGTCCACGATTTACATTAAAAACCGTAGTGAACTTTTTCAACACTTCATTTGCAATTATTGGCCATTTCGCTTTTTCCAAATTTTCATAGATATTTGCAGTACAAGGAAATGCACGATCATTCATACAGAAATGCAAAGATTAAATTTTTATGAGTAAAAAACAAAAAAGTACAGAAATTTTATTGAGAAAAGATCATAGCATAGTAACTCTATCTACAGTCTACACTACCTGCTTTCTTTTTCTTGTACATATGTTTAGGGCAAGCAAATTTGTTTTCTGTGCGCTTTAGATTGTGTTAGGATCATGTCTTTAAATGAAATAATCTCAACTGGAAATGGAAAAACAACATGCAGTTTATATTTGTAGAAATTTTTTATAAATAAATAAAAAAGGCAAAAATAAGCACTAATGGGTAAAAAAGGCAAAAAAAGACGAAATAAAATAAATTTTTGAATCAGGAGAAAACGAATCGTGTTTGTATAAAGTCGATACTTTCTTACGATTACGCGAAAAAAAGGCAAAGTTAGCAAAATCCTTTACCTGCTCATAACACAAAAGGTATCACATTTCATGCGGCAAAGAGCAAAATATATCGGGTTTTCAATAAGTGCGCTACAAAAGTTTTTTTTTTTTAAATAAAACAATTCTTTATTCCTGTGAAAGAACGTTTGATGCCATTATGTATAGATTTCGATTTCTTTTGCATGGCCACCACGGGCACGCTTGCAGAAAGAAGTCCAGACGCTGAACCCAATTTTCGACGGGTTTCAAGCATAAATCGGCCGATACTGCTGCAATTTCACGTTCGATATTCGTACGAAGTTCATCAATCGTCGCTGGCTTGTTGGCATAGACAATAGACTTAACGTAGCTTCACAGGAAATAGTCTAACGGCGTCAAATCGCACGACCGAGGCGGCCAAGCGACTGGACCATTTCGTAAGATAACAAGTTCTCCAAACTTGGTTTCCAATAAATTGATTGTGACATTCGCTGTGTGGCTTGTGGCGCCGTCCTGTTGGAACCACATGTCCTCCAAGTCCATATCATCCAATTGGGGCTAAAAAAATTCGGTTATCATTGAACGGTAGCGATCCCCATTCACAGTAACGTGCCGGTCTTGATCATCACGGAAGAAGTACGGCCCAATGACGCCGCCGGCCCATAAACCACACCAAACCGTAATTTTTTCGGGATGTAATGATGACTCATGGAGTACGTGTGGATTGCTGCCTGACCAATACCGCATATTTTGTTGATTGACGAAGCCATTCAGCCAGAAATGAGCCTCATCGCTGAAGATGATTTTTCGATGCAAATCTGAATCATTTTCAAGTTGTTGCTCAGCCCAATTCACAAACATATGACACTTCTGGTGGTCAAACGGCTTCAGTTCATGCGTCAATTTAATATTGTAAGGATGTAGACCAAGATCTTTTCGCAAAATTCGCCACAACGACGTCACAGAGATGCTCAACGCTTGAGAACGACGTGTGAGAGACACATTTGGGCTTTCTGCAACTGAAGCCTCAGCAGCAGCAATATTCTCGACACTACGGGCATTTCTTTGTCTCACTGCCACGGGAACATTTTGTACTGTGTCTGTGGATTCAAATTTTTCCACTAGTCGCTCAATTGTTGATCTGCTAGGACGATTATGACGACCATAAATTGGACGTAGCGTTCTTAACGTTGAGGCCACTGACTCCGAATTTCCGTAGTAAATTTTAATCATTTCGACTCGTTGTTTGCTCGGATATCTTTCCATCATAAAATGGCAAATCTCATTGAAGAGAAATGTCAAAAAAGCGGCAAGAAATATGGCGTCGTTTGCTGTCCCTGTTGCTCTACTTTTGTAGCGTCCCTGTTGAAAACCCCTTTACTTTACATAATGTTTGTGTGTCCTAAATGTGAATCTGACCTCAGAATCGTTTTTCGTCCCTTTTTTAGGTTAAGTTACTCTACAATTTCTATATATTTTCCCCACAAGAATCATATAGCATCTGAAAGTACTAATCTTCCCTTACACCCACGAATTTTGGTCTTTCCCAAAACTTTTTTTTTTCTTCGAAAAAATATCGTTAATTAGTTGAAATAATATTCCTTTCATAGTTAAAAGTAAATATCTTGTAAAATCTTGTTTCTGCCACAGACAGTTTTGTTTAAATTTTGTTTCACTGTGATATTTAATCACAAAGTGTAAAAAAAGTTAAAAAAAAGAAACTAATAGATTTATGCTTGAGTCGTATTTTTATTCTCTCTAGAGTCTAGAAATACATGATACCGAATACGCCTACTTGTTTTTATTTTATTGAATTTATAACAAAACTTATAGTACGGTCAAGTTAGACTTTCACTGGGACCTAAAATCCGAGGTCAGGTTTGACTTCACAATTCGAAAGGGTATTGGTTCACGATTCTTAAACCGCATTTTGCACAACTGTACCTAGAGTCATTTGGCCATTAATTTCATTAGTGCTAGTGGTGCAGGGTCCTTCGTTGTAGGAACTGGAACCAAACCAAGCAAAACATCCTTTTTCCATCCCCATTCTTCCGAGTCAAGTCTAATATTGAACCACAGTTGGATTAAATGATACGCCCTTAGTACATGTTGCACGGCCGCAGCCTCAGTCAGAGGAAGTGTCACGAGATTTGGTGTTTTTTTTGGTTGCAGAACTAAAAAAAAAAAACATTATGTGTCGATACGAATCTAAGCGATCTTCGACCGCAGGGTTTCCTCCATATAAAGCAATAAGAAATTCACCGATTTTTACCAACGTGTTTGGTGATGCATTTTTTGCCTTGAATATATTAAAAGATGATTTGAGTTCAACATGCTTTTCAAGGACTTCACATGACTTAGTTTTTCCCACGTTTAAGAGTTTTTCCCACGTTGTATCGCAGCCGCTGATAGCATGAAGGAACAAAAAGTGATCCTTCACCGATTCATCATGTATAAAACTTGTTGGCGAGTAGGTATATTTGTCCAGGAACTTTTCCCCTTGCTTGCTTTTTCATATACAAGTTTGTACCTGTTTTTGGCAGCAAGCCAGTTAGTATCACCAGTAAGTCAACGTCTTCACCAATGATGAAAACTGCTTCGTAGGAAGAAGCTCTTTTGATGGCCTCCGTCACTATTGTAGTGTCAGCATATTAATTTATTATTGTATTATTATTGTATTAAAATTTAAAAAAAATTAAATAAATAAAAAAACACTTATTCCGCGCGGTTTGCTCGAGGGTATATTCGCTCCAAAGCGAGAAACGTTATTCCAATGAAGAAACTGTAAATGTAAAAAATATAGATAATTAAAAGTTCTATAACTTTTATTATACTATTTTTTTGATTTGAGTGACAAAAAAAAAAAATTATGGCGATTACAAAAAATAAAATTTACTTATTTTTTTGTTTAATGGGTTGTAACTTTTAAACAAGAGTGATTAGCAAAAAAAGTTATTTATATAGTTATTTGTTATTTGTAGTTCAAGTTCTAAGACCAAAAATGCGCGAGTTATAAGCAAAAATCAAAATGAACATTAAAAACAAAAATGGCGGCCAAATGACTCTAGTTACAGTTGTGCAAAATGTGGTTTTAGACACGTGAATCAATACCCTATCGAATAGTGAAGTCAAACTTGACATCGGATTTAAGTCCCAGCGCGCCATATACAGGTTGTCCCGTAAAGAATGGTCCTAACTGAAACTGGTGAAAGGCCAGGTCATGACCTATCAGAATTCGGTAACTTGTTCATACCCAATCATAACGGTTTTCGAGTAACGGCTATTTTTTGAAATTTCAAAAAAACATTACTTTGAACCAGTTTTTTGCTCACCCTGTCCATAATTGACTTTTGGTTTTTTACAATTTTTATACTTAAACTTTGGCTAATAGTTTGACTTATTTCATTGAATAAAAAAAAAATTATTAGATTCAAACGGTTATAACTTTCTATCTGAGCACCGCTTCATCCAGTCTTATACCTTTTTTTTGAAAGATAAAACTTGGATTGTGTCAAACGAATTTTATTCATGGAGCTCTTAAGAAGATTGAGGTCAAAAATTAAGTTTGGTCAAAGTTCAAGTTTATCTTTTAGTTTGTAGGCAAATGGTGATGTAAATAAACATTTTTTTATTCAGTAAAATAAGTCAAACTATTAGCCAAAGTTTTAATGTGAAAATTGTAAAAAACAAAAGTCAATTATGGACAGGGTGAGCAAAAAACTGGTTCAAAGTTAAGTTTTTTTTTAAATTTCGAAAAAAAGCCGTTACCCGAAAACCGTTAAGATTCGGTATGAACAAGTTACCAAATTCTGATAGGGCATGACGTGGCCTTTCGCCAGTTTCAGTTTGGACCATTCTTTACGGGACACCCTGTGTAATGTGCTGTGATCAATTCTTCTCTCTTTTCTTCTAGATAATTATATAAAAATAGGTTACCATGCGTAAGTCCCTCAATAATTCGACGACGGCAACGCGACGGCGCGGTGCGGCGACGGACGACGGCTCAAAAGATTAGAACGATTCTTGCTTTGGTTTATTCTTCTCCAATTCGGGGTGGTTTTAGAAAATTTAGAAACAAAACAGCTGATTTTTTTTCATAAGTTCAGGTTTTCACAAGAATTCCAACATATTGATATAATCTAAACATACAACATCATAACCTTATTCATTACCCAACCGTTCTCCGAGGGCCTTTAAAAACTTTATTATGATTGAGAATTATGCTATGTTGGAGTCCAAAGTTATAGCTCTATAGCCATTTTACCTTAAATCACTCTTTATGTAAATACGATTTGTGCCAAAATAAAGATAATTGCATTCAAGAATCTTCAATGGATTTATCCTCTTTGAAATAAAGTACCTACTTTTGCCTGGGTTATTTTTGGAAAAGCATACGTATGTAGATGTAGATATTGTGTATATGCATGGTTCATTCAAGGTGGGATTGAAACCATGTTAATATCACCAACAAAATTTGTTACACGTGCTTATTGCTTAATGTAAGCGCCGACACCATTTGTGAATCAATACAAAAATTAACTTTTCATACAAAGTAAGTGTGATCTCATGATCAACATTACACGTAGTAGGTACGTCAAAAAATAATAAAATTTGCATAATAAACCGCTTAGTAAAAAATTCATTCACAAAAATTTACTTAGGCCTGACATTAATCGCAAACCATAAATAATACAGTAGGTCGACGCTAATAACCCCACACCAGCTACTAATAAAACGATTAAATTTATTAATAGTCTATTAATAATAACTGCAATGCAATCCGATCGTTTTTGCTTCAATATTTTTTATTTCACTATTATTAGCTCACTCAATTATAAAACGAACAGAAAAAATAAAAATAAAATTTAATTGTTTGATGAATTTTGTGCAAAATTAAACATTAACCGTTCGGATTAGCTCAATTGAATTTCAATGAAAACCAATTGGAAAATGCAAAAGGAATTTATGTTTGGCGCTTACTTTATGTTGATGATGTCATTTTTTTTACAGGAACACTATCATTTGAAATAAATAAGATAGTTTGCATACTAATTTTCCTCACAATTTGGATTGGAGTGTAATTTTCTTTTTATTTTGCAGACTTTTAAAAAAATATATGCCAATTGACTTTTAATCATAATTATTCAAGTGTATGTTAGAGGGGACTTCAGAGTGATGTCATCTTGTTTCGGAATGTAAAAGAATTTCGTGGAATTGAAAACCGTATACTTTTATAGGGGTTTATTTGACAATAAATATTATTTATTGATAGACTACAGTCACTGTCACTGACCTTAAACATTTAGGGAGTTTTATAAGTATTTTTTAATTTATAATAATTGCTCGTTAATAATTGTGATCTATGTTCAAACAAATCTTCTAAATGAAAATAAATCTTCTTAATGATTAGTTAAATAGAAACCGAAACATTGCTTAATTTACCATAATTATATCGACAAAAAATTAAACAAATACAAAAATATTATACTGCTCTGACTCGCTTGCCGCTTGGCTTGACGTCACTTATAATAGAATTTTTGTACACTGTTTTATTATTAAAACCATTTGAAAGGCAAAGGGTAATACAATATGTAAGAAATATTGGTGATGGTGACTTAAGGCAATTTAAAACCAAAAAAAAGACGAAGAATCAGAAGAATCAGGGCCTAATGGCATACATACTTAAAAATTCCTTGTGTGTGTATTGTTTGTCACCAGGAATAGAGGGGACTTTCCAATTTTAAGGAAATTTAACTTTATTTACTTCCAATGATAACAAAAAGCTTTTTCAACTAGAAAATGTCTGTACGGATTTTTTTTTTTTAAATATGATTTTTTTAAATTTCTTATTTGTGTTTAAAATCTGTGCCCAGTGCCAAACCCGTTCTGGCAAAACTATTCGTCCTATCGAAAATTTTTTAATCGAAAAGGTGTAGATTAAGAGATAGGTATACAAATTTTGTTAGAATTATTTTTGTACCTTACGAGTACTTCAAATATATTGAGAAACACGCCAAGAACCAATTTTTACTTTAATCTTCCACAAAAAAAATCAATTTTAATGAAATTGGATACAAATCTACATTTTCATATTAAAACTTAAACTGTAATTTGGTAAATAGGTCTATCAAAATTGATAAATAACAAAATTTAGATTTTTAATAACTTTGAAGTGTCGTCTTTTGTTGAAACCCCCTAGTCCAAGCGGCGACCGTAGGATCACTTAGCTCATAAGGTAAGAGGTTCTAATACCCCTTAGTCGATAGATCTATTCAAGAGAAGCTCAACGCACATGGGTTGCCTAACGAAATTTGGGTAGGTGACGTCTAAAACGGGCCACTTCCGGTTGGTTTTTTGGACCATGACTTAGCTCATCGAGTATAAGAGATTTTAACTACGCCCAAATTATAGGCCATGAGGAGAAAGAACGGAAAATATAGGGTTGCCTACTTTAAAATGGGTAGGGGGTGTTGCCAACCCTTTTTGAAAAGCACTTTTTTAGAACTATGACTAAGCTCATCGAGTAAGAGGATAAAACTAGTATCAAATTCAAGATTAAACTGTACTGAAAATAAAAAAATAGGGTTGACACTTTTAAAATGGGTAGGTGTACGTGTCAACCCTTCTTAAAGGAAAAAAATGTTAGAAACACGTTATTGCTTACAACTTTTTATTTTGGTCGAGTTTGATAAAGTATTATATACCAAAAAAAAGTAGACAATCTGTACAAAATTAATAAAATACACTTTTTCCTTATTAAGTCTTTTATTCGTAGGAAAAAAATAGATTTAACCCAGTCTTAAAAGTTTTCAGGTACATTTTGTATAAAAAATTATTTTTATATAGACACAAGCAAGCCCGGTATCTTTAAATTAAAGCCCAGACGGTGTTTTATTTAAAAAATATAAGTTGGCTCCTCTTAAAAATTTATAATATAAATTCCAGTGTTAAAATTTTTGCAAAATCTTTAAAAAAATTCATACTAAAAATGTGATTTAGTTAAAAATCAATTCAATTTTTGGTACTTTAAATGCAAAAGTTAATAAGAAATTGATAAATTTTGAAAAACAAAACTAACACACCAATTGCTCTAATCCTCTTCTAAAATATTGCTAATAAATGTTTACTGATTATTTCAACAAAAACCACTCTAAAATTAGTTTTATTGATTTATTTACCAAAAAATCATGCCTTTTCAACGAATTTTATTTTTATAATTTCACCACGCCCATAAAATATTTTCAAATTTATAAATTATAAATCCTGAAAATCTGATAAAAATTTTGATATATAAAAAATAAATGCGCTTTGCTCACAAGCTGCACAAAATAATTTCAAATATTAAAATTTTACATTAGAAATATTTTTTACAGATAAAATCCAGAAAAAATTTTAAAATTGTCAATTTGTCTGCATAATAAATTGAGATGTCGATGGAAAGGTCATAGTCTTACTATTTGAATACATACAAAACATTAATAGACGTCCATACAATTTTAAAGACTAATACGCTTAAACAGATAAAATAGCATTATTTTGACTAAATAGTGATTATTGTTACTTTTTATTTAACCGATTATCAAAATTTAAATTTTGTAATAATCGATACGAATCAACAATTGTTTTGGTATATAAAAACATATTTCTACGATCACCAAAAGCTCTAATATGGATTTATAAACATAACTGAAAGAAAAATTTTGCAAAAATCCAGTCGATAAAATTGTTTCTTTTTGGAAAAATATACTTAAGATACCTGTAAATAGCCATAACTTGGGCAATACTTTTTTGATATTTATAAATTAGGTATCCAATGAAAGGTTATAAGACACACAAAATTATAAAAATAAAAAATAATTCACTTTCATGACAAAATAAATTGTTAAAAGAGAAAGAATTTGCCATAATGCGAAAAATTCATACCTTTTGAGTGTAGTTACTTAGAAAATTGTTAAAAGTTAATGAAAAATGTATAAATTTTTAAAAACTAATAACACACAATTATAGGTGTTACAATCTTCTACAGATATGTTAGAAATTTTATATTTGTAAATCTAAAGGAAAAAAAGTAGGGGCAATTTAATGAGATAAATCACAATAAAGCTCCATTTAGCCAAATTTAGAGGCTTCAAACTTTAGTAATGCCTGATAGTTCATAACAAATGATACTAACAAATGATGAGACTACGGTAGAAATTTAAAATCTAAATTTTTGTGTTAAAATTTTTGCAAACTCTTAAAAAAAATCATGTTAAAAATGTGATTTAGTGAAAAATTAATTCTATTTTTGGTACTTTTAAAGCAAAAGTTAATACAAAATTGATAAATTTTGTAAAACAAAACGAACACACCAATTGCTCTAATCCTCTTCTAAAATATTGCTAATAAATATTAAGTGATCATTTCAACAAATGCCACTCCAGAATTAGCTTTATTGATTTATTTACCAAAAAAAATGCAAAATGGATCATGGATACAAAACATAACTGTGCGTTGCTCACAAGCTTCACAAATTAATTTCAAATATTAAAATTTTACATTAGAAATATTTTTTACAGATAAAATCCAGAACAAAATTCAAAATTGTCAATTTATCTGCATAAAATGGGATATAAATCGGAAAGTACTTATTCGAATTTCAAAATTCGTTTCAAAGGTCGTTGTCTCACTATTTAAATACATTCAAAATATTAATAGAAAACCATACAATTTTAAAGACTAATTCGATTAAACAGATGGCAGGATTATGAACATGGCCAGAAAAAATCCAATGGAGTCCGAAAAATCTATGTCCACATGCAGCGACCGACATGGCGAAAAATATAACTTTTTGAACAAGACATGAGCGTTGTACAAAGCTTAGCTATGAGATTTGATGTTTCAAGTGCGTATGAGTTTTTTGCCTGGTTTTTGTTGAATGTGTAAGTGAATGTAAGAATGTTGGAAAATATAATAAGTAGTGATGAAAGGCTAATGAATGGCATGATATAATTCTCAAGTAAGTAAAAATGCGCTGGTTATTGATTGGATTGTGGTGGAAGGTAAAACCTTAACCAATCACGTTTGATTTACATGGTCGGTGAAAATTTAGTTATGCTGAAATCAACACGGCGAATACTTTCACAATCTCCCAAATCAGTGAGAAACATTTGTTCCGTAGAGTAAATCATTCACATGTATAACAAAAATGGTAACACCAATGCTATAAGAGCAAAAACTGCCGTATTACAGCTCCTCTCTTCTGTGCGTTGCAGGTCGTGTGTCGAAATGTCAAAATCTAAGGGCACCAATCGATTAAGGAGGGTTTTATTACCTGATGTCTCGGCCAGCACTTTAGCACCAACAGAAAATAAGAAATTTCACTTTTCAATTTGAAAGGTGTCGAAAAGTCAAGATATGAGAGCGCCAATCGATTTAGGAGATGGATTTTGCACTCTAAGTCCAGTGGAAATCAAAAAATCGCACTTGACAGTTGACAGTTATGATGGTGAAATGTCAAAAATCCGAAAAATCACACCTTTTGCTTTGACAGTTGATAGAGTTTGGGGCGAGATAGCAAACCATACAAATTTTTCAAATATTTTCTTACAAGTAGGTGTCTTTAGCATAGATATTTAGAAGTACGTGAATAAGCTTTTATATTTATAATAATTAAAACTTACACAATATTTCTATCCTTTGAAAATTGAGAACATGAATGATGTTGAAAATTAATTGATGTCGGGAATAAGTTTTCCTGGGGAATCGGGCGGTCAATTCATCGAATTTATTTCAGAGATATTCACGACAGCAGAAATTTTTTCAAGGAAAACTATTTTCCACGGGAATTTTTTTTTTTCAAGATTTGTTAACAAACTATCCTTTATCAAAAGGGACCCGGGCAACGCCGGGTGTTTCCGCTAGTATATACATATATACAAATATACTGAAATTCATTTACAAACTAATTTTTACTTGTTTTCAAACGTTTGTAAGCAAGTATAAGTGATTTCACTGAAATCATCAATGATCAATAGGAAGTGTTTGCCACTTGGTATAAGGAATGATTATACTTCTATGCAGAGGCGGCGGAAGGGGTTGGCGGAGTGTACCACTGCACACGGCCCCGTGCTTCGATGGGCCCCGCGCGTGCTACAATGAAATGTCTCCGCGTCATGAAATAATAAAATCCGGCAAACCATGTCTATTTTCCTTATTCATAACAATCAAACAAAAAACTTATTGAAAATGGCTTGATTCGACTCGATTTCGCTGACTGG
The DNA here is from genome assembly GCA_949320155.1 of Melangyna quadrimaculata. NCBI lineage: Eukaryota > Metazoa > Arthropoda > Insecta > Diptera > Syrphidae > Melangyna > Melangyna quadrimaculata. The sequence goes on from OX439483.1 coordinate 420,470,510, forward strand.
GTTGAGTTGAGTCGAAACCTGGTTATACCTTTCTTCACTTTTTAACCTTTATCTTATGCAGAATGGATATAAACGTCTAAGGTACATATGAATGTAAAGGTATACAGTATACTTATTTTTTTAAGCCGGGAGCAAAAAGAAAGAGACCACTCTGACTCTTTCCAAGCGAAAATATTTTTTGTTCCGAGTTGTATGTTTTAATTTATCTAAATGCACCTTTAAAATTCATGATTTGGTTTGGCGGCACACACAGACAAAAATCGAATGATTTTATGATACTCACCACAGTTGAATGGATGAATCAAGTGTGGGGTGTGTTGGCCGCTCCAAGTTGTTGTATGTGTTAATGTGGTTAATTTTTTGTGGAGAGTATTTTATAGGTTGTATTACACATACATACAAAATCAGCTATGAGGTAATGAGGTTCTAGAAAACTGCCTGTTTGTAATTGTTTATAAAGAAAGAAAAACCTAAAAAATAATTATAATTGTTTATTACTATTAATGGATGTAACCGGTATGATGAATGTTCCTCGAATTTTGTACGTATTCATTTAAGCCTTGTACGCTGCTGATGCGAAACGAAATTTTCCTGTGGTCTCCAAAAAGACAACGAAATGCTTACGAAAAAACAGCAGAAAAATTATCATGGAGAGTTTCACAAATTGCGAATAAATAAAACAAGTTTTAACAAAAAAAAATCAAACAAAAGCCACGCCGTCATTTCGTGCTCCGGACAATTAATTTTGTGCAAAAAGAAAGTGGAGACTTGTCAAAACAATAGGTATAAGTACAATCATCAATTTCGCTGGTAGAAGAGCGTACCACAGTCCACAGAACGAAGAGCATAATGAAATTTTTCTTTTATGATTTCATCATTTCATTTTTGAATGCCACGCTTCATATCAGCGACGTACTAGGCTTTATTATGAGAAATGACATCAAGCTGATTTGAAAAAAAAAAATATAACTGCAATCCATATACTTGCAACTTAAATTATAATATTGACTTGAGAAGATTTTATGACAGGTTTGTAATATACTTTTTTCAAAATGATGCAGCCTGAAATCATTTTCCCAGGGGCCCCGCCAATTTAATCTCGCACACGCCTCATTTTGGTCCTAATGCAATCATATTTTTTCACACACGTAACCATTAACCTGTCACACCTGTCACACAATTTCAAATTAAAATTTTGGATTCATTGGAATTAAAGGTAAAATAAAAATGAGACAGTTTCATGCTTTCGCAAGTCAATAGTTGTTCTAGGTCTCATCCAAAAGTTGGATCCTTTTAGCTAAATCACAAATATGTAAACACAATTATGTCAAACTGGTCATCTTTTCTGATTTGAAACTAAATTGTATCTGGAATTAAATGATTTGGCGTGCTCAGGAAAACGATATATTTATCTGAGTTTTGAAAAGCTGATCAAGCGAATCAAATTTTTCCCCTCATTATTTTGACATTATTTTGACAACAAACTGAGATTTATTGAATGTAAAGGTGTTCGTGTTCAGGCAGTTCAGATTACTGAGGGCTTTTGAAATCTCCTTTTCCTGAACACGGATTATTATTTTCCTCTATCCACTAACCATGTGTTGTTTAAAATGTATTTCTGTTTGCTTAAATTGTTTGATTTTTTGCTTTGTTTGACCTATTCATATGTTCTCGAAGTTACTGGTATAGTGCATCTTTGGTCTAGGTAGTGTGTATGTCGCAAATAGTGTAGCGAAGATGTCAAATTTCACATGCTTCGCCAAGGAGTTTACACAAGCATTTATCATCATCACTAATACCGTTGTACTGCTATTAAAATCCATATACATATTTTATGTGGGTTCCCAAATTATACTGTCGAGTCATTAAAATCACTTATCTGCAGCCCTTTACTCAAAGGGTCTTAAAATTTCAAATGCTAATTAAGTAGTACATACATAATATATGCAATAATCCCTCTGAACATATTAATCTCTCACATCACAAAGTTCTTAGTGCCTATAAAAAATTCTATCTCACTTAACATCATTGACACTGTAAAACATAAAACCCCTTTAAGTGACACTCTTCCCACTTTCATATGCACTGTTGTGCACATTGTTCTAAATCACCCACTTAACTGTAAGCTTAAATGACCATGGACGTGACGGTAAATTATTGTTTTTTCTTTTTACTTTTTATCAACCACCTTCTCTGGTTACAGAAATAAACTGTACAATGGCAACGCCACAACAACGAATATAGTGTGCCCTTTTGTTCGGTTCGGTTTATGTATAATAATGCACATATATTTTTATTCTATGATTAAAATGCATCGCCTTATTGTATTGGAAGTAGACATTAAGGCGCCAATGCACTTACAATGATGGGCATTGAAGAAATCCAAAACACACAAACAAAAATATTCTATTGAACTATTTTATGGTAATTGAATTTCCACTTTGATTGGATACTTATCATACCTACATACATTATGAGTTGCATAAGCTACTAGTAAGAATGGGCATTCATATTTGTGTGGCTTCGTTGTGTTTTAAGTTTTTATCGTTTTGTGCGGTTAATTTTGCGTTAAATTGTTCTTTCCTGGTTTGGTAATATTTATAAATATACGTCTTTGTATAAGAAGCTGTGGCTAGAACGAGCCTAAGTTTGAAGTTTCATTAGTGGCAAGAAGTAGGTGTTAGGTTATGGTTTTTCAATGGTATAAGCGGGGTGATAGGTGTGACAAAAAGCTTGAGCGTTTGGGTTTAATCGAGGCAAGAAACAAAATCGTATAAGGGTTGGGGTCTCTTCCCCCCCCCGCCGTTTAGGCGGGATCAGAAAACTAATGATTAAAAAACAATGGAAACAATAACAATAGCTTGATATACCTTTTTGCAATGCTAGAAAACCCTTTTTGTATTTTATTTTATTTAAAGTTCTTTTGATGAAGAGTTCTTGAAAAAAAAAATTTTAAACTCAAAATTTTGAAAAAAAAAAACAAAAAATATTCAAACTCTCCAAATTTTAAGTTATTAAGTATTATTTTTGTTTTAAAAACTTAATGCTCTTTCAAACACTCTTTCAATTCTTAGTCAAACACTGAAAACTTGATGTTTCGAAGGACTTTTATTTTTCAAGATATTAAAAAATTAAGTAACCAAATTCTTAGTAAAAACAAGAAAAAATGAGGTTAATGACAATCTGTGTTTGCTGAAATGATCATTTAGCCGGATTTTTTTTAGTTTCATGAGAAAGTTGGTTCGTTTATTTTTTAATATCAGAAAAAGTAAAGGTGTTAGAACAATCCCGTTTTTAGTTTTCACTAAAAATTGATAATAGATTTAAATTTTGAAAACAATTATAATACTTAATAACGTAAAATAAATAAATATTATTGAAATATTTAACAAAAAAAAAAAAAATAATTTCAAAATTTTGTGTTTGAAAATTATTTTTCAAAAACTGTTCTTTAAAAGAACTTTATTAAAAAGCAAAATAAAATAAAATAAAACAAGAGATTTCGGGGTTTTCCCAAAAAACTCTAGGTAGCAAGTTTGAAAAAATCGACTAGCCATTTACGCTATAGAGGCGCTCCTACACACAAACAGACCCGCAAAACCCGCGTATTCCTTGTCATCATAATAGCAAGTTTGATCAAAATCTCGAGATCAATTTTTGTTACGAAACCATAATTTAGTAAAATACAAATTTCTCAGTGTATTATTTTTTTTTAAGAAGTTTGAAGTCTTAGAACTATCCGATTTTCAGTGCTTGATTACAAAGCATAAATAATTACTTCTTAATAATGTTAAATTTACCAACAAATCATTGTGCAAGAGAATTTTCATCTTAATTTTTGTTTTTTTTTGTTCAAAATGTTTAGTTTTTGAAAGCTAACAATTCAAAAAACTATTGCTTAAAACAACTTGATTTAATTTTTTTTTAAATTTTTGTTCACAAAAATGTTTATACTTTTTAGAAGATTTATCATAAAAAAATGAAAAATTTCAACTAAACAGTTTTTGAGAAAACCAAAAAAATGTTTGTACTGAAGGTACCAAAAATTGCAAATTTTTGAAAATAAAAATATTATTAAAAAGTAGCATTTCCTTATTTTAATTATTTAAATTTTTTTTAACAAAATCCTCGGAGCCGTTTTTGAGAAAAATATAATTTTCCTTTTTGGCGAAAAAAAAATTGTAGGGCAGGTACCGTTATGTTTGGTCCTAAAAAGAAAATTAAAAAAAGTGTGGGCATATAGTCAAAAAGCACTATGTACCAATTTTGAAGAAAATCCATCCAGCCACTTAGGCTGTAGGGGCGAGGACAGACAGACAGACTGAAAGACAAATCCATAACTTGCCATATAGTCGATTTGTTGAATCGAACTTCCGGAAATACCAAGGACACCCGCCTATTTTCAAAGTGAACGCTTGTGATTGATCAAATGCTGTTCGTACCATCTCGATGTTTTCCTCGATGTCCTTATTATGAAGCTCATTTATTATCGTGGACACATTTTTAGTACTCTGGAGAACATTAACCCATTTAGGAAATTAATTTCGAATGGGAACTCGACTGCGGGGAGCGATATTGAAATGTAAACAGATGGCACGCTGCACTCCATCAAACGAGCGTGCTATTGAAAAATATGCTTGAAAACAAAAATCTATACACAGTTGAACAGACCACTCCATCTTAGCGACTGAAACTAAAGGTAGAACTATAATAATCGGTGGCTGTCGGAAGCTAATGTCAAAACAGAACGAAAAGTAGCGTTCCGAAACGTCAAATTGACATGTAACCTATAATTCGCTTAAGTGGTTTGAAGTTGTACCAATGATTTCCCCTCCAGTAGCTGATGATCTTCTTACCATTGCAGCACTCACTTTATTGAGAAATTTAATAAAATTTTAAAGAAAAACTTTGCACACAGCTCGTATAAAATCGAGAATTAACTGGAATAACAAATGTAATTATTTTCAAATTAATTATTGTTCTAATTCGATTGAACAAAAACTTTGCAGCAGAACAAAGATATTTTTGTTTTAGATGCAGTTTAAACTTTGCTTCACAAAAAATTCACAACAGAAAACCCGTAAAATTTTTTTTCTTTATTATGTTTTCTGTTATCAGTCAGTTTACTTTCGCAAGAGCGCTCGATGCGCTGTCGCTACCGATAGCGAAAGTTAACGAAAACTTAACGAAAATACCAAATCGCAATTATGGGCGGATCATATCAATTCTTTGTATTCGCTCAGTTTCGTACGACCGCGTAAGCTGACTTCTTTCTATTATAGTTATACCTTAAGATTTAAACCAATTTACCGTCCCGTTGGCAATCTCACACTACGACAATTAAGCCGCAAATATTAATGCTGGGAGGGCACTAAAGTGCTCGGACGAAAACAAGCTAATACATCAAGAAAATCAAATCATACGTATTTAATTGCGGTTTGTTGCTATTCATTGTTTCCTTCACTTTCGCTTTCGGAGGGGAACAACGCCTTCCAAGTGCACCTCACTTTAGAAAAGCTAACATCTCGCTGAAGTAAGAAATATGGGTAACTTCTCTTTGTGGGTGGTTGGAAAGATACTTTTCGTTGGTTTTTGACATGAGATCGAGTCGACAATTATAGTTCTACCTCTAGAATGGAAGTTCTTACCGATTCAAATCCATCCGTCTACCGTGCGGCACCCTGTACGTGTTGCCGTTGTTTTTTTAATAATTTTCTTTTTTACAAGCAAACTCACAGAAAGTAAACGTCAGTTACCAGAAATGTTGTTCTATGTTAATGACATTTGACAATTAATCTTAGAAACGAAGGTTAACACATCGCTAACTAGCGTTTATTATATTGGGGAATGGGGATCGATAATAAGCTTTTTTAAGTGCCCTCTATGTAAGCTTTAAGAAATTGTCCATGTAAAATTCAACAATAAAAATGCTTAGTTCGCGGTGATAAACATTTCTGCTCAAGAATTAAGCGAAAATAAAATCAGTGCTTCCATACACTACTTTCTACGTTTATCCGATGAATTCCCAACAAATGTCAAAAATTCATCCACTAAATTCATTAATTTGGCAGGTGGATCATGAAGTATGAGTCGACTGATCGAGAAAAAGATGACTGAAAAAGAAGGTAAGAACCAAACATTGTTTTATTTGTTAAAATATAATTATTAATTCAACATAAATGTTACGTTCCAATAAATAAAAGAAAGACCTGGCACCTGGTCCACAGAGGAGACGTTTCTTTAAATTTATCAAAATTTAAACGATATTTAGTTTAATTTATTTTGTTGACAAACAGTTGACAGCTAAAATGTCAGAATATGGCATTGATATATCATAGTGGTGCCAAGTTCTTTTCTGAAACGACGATGAGCGTTTGCTTGTGCCATTATGTCTTAAGCTAACATAGAGGGCACAAAAAAATACGACTAATGTTGAACCGCAAGAGGGATTTCGTGCTTTTCAACGGTCGTTCATTTTATTTTTATATCTTACTTTTGATTTGTATTTAGCTCAATTTATATATTTACCTTTTTGAAACTTATATGAACCCAGACGAAATTGCGACAGCTACCGTTCGATCAAGCTGATGTCACACACCATTAAGATCGTTGAGCGGATATTGGATGGCCGCCTACGAAAAATAATACGGCTGTCTGACGACCAGTGCAGGTTTGTTTCTGGTAAATCAACCACAGATGCTATTCAGAGTATAAGAATCAGAATGGAAAAATATCGGGATTCTTCGATATATTTGCATATTGTATTGGTTGATTTTGAAAAAGCACTCGACAGACAACCACGATATCTGATATGGGTTTGCTCTAAAGCAACGAGGAGTTCCGGAAGTCAACGTGCGGATGGTCATGGACATGTATACGAGCAAGTTAAAACAAAGGTAAGATGCCCCGCATCCAAACCGAAGAGTTCCCAATTAGAGTAGGTGTACACCAGGGAAGCGTCTTGAGGCCTTTGTTCTTTATTACTGTCCTTGATTTTTTGCTTGGGGATAAGGTGACGAACCCCAAAGTGGATGACGATGGAGCCATCATAAGTGAAGATCCTTTGTCCTTGCAACGAGCACTTGATGTATGGGTGGATTTTCTGGAGGGAAATTGACACCGCATTAACGCGAAAAAAACTGAATACCTATGCTGTCCATTTTCTGATCGACACAGGCCTATTCCGGACATCTATTTGAATGGAACAGTGCTTCCCAAATGCGAAAAGTTTAAATATATTGGATCAATGATCATAATAGCGCAGGATCTTGTGATGACGACATCAAACATCGCGTAAGCGTAGGGTGGATGAAGTGGCGGGATAACTCTGCCATCTTCTGTGATAGAAAAATGCCCCCTAAGCTGAAAGGAAATCTCTACACGGCAGTTGTTCATCCAGCGCTAACATACGGTTCACAGTGTTGGACAATGTACAAGAAGTATGAGAGTGAAGATGCTTCCCATGACAGCAGGACAAAGCGTGATCGAATAAGAAGCAAGATAATCCGAGGAAGCCTACATGTCAAATATACCATCTTGGACAAAATACAGCAAGACCAACCTGTGATGCCATGAGAACCCAGTTCAAAAGGCAATAGCACAAGACGTTCCAACACTATCGCGGAAGAAAGGCAGGCGAAAAAACTCTTGGATGAAACAAATGCAACGACACCTGCATTTAGTTGGCCTCAGACATGGAACAATCCAAAGTCGGGAGGCCTGTCAACGTTTTCTGAGGTCAACCCGGCGAACCCCACAAGTGGAACCTTAGATGAAGCAGTTGAGTGGGAGAGTTGTGGTCCCCCTCGCAATCATGAGAATCACTGGTAAAATGAAGAAGAAGAAGATTAATT